>CM053785.1:798721575-799156575 GCA_028749045.1 Cupressus sempervirens
CATTGCAAGGGTGGGTCTGGCATTCGGCAGATCAGAAGTTTCACGGCGGTGGGCAACGGGTTTTCACGGGCCAGAGGTTCCAAAGACCGGCAAGGCGCCATGGTGCCAACGGAAAACCAATGCATTTTTCAATGGCGACATAGCACCCAAACGGAAAAGTTCATCACAGTGAAGAATGACCAGACAGGTGGGTCCCAACGGTACTCCACATGTATAGTTTGTCATCCCAGCGTCGCAGTGAAAAATCAGAAATAGCCGCGTGTAACCAGGCTGGAGTCTCTATCAGTACGGTTAGCACAGTCAAGGTTTATGATCTCCACCGTCGGATTGGATTGCATCAACAGATGGTGCCATCTTGCTATGGCGGAGATGCGCGGATTTTATCATGGCAACATAGCGCCCATCCGCCACGTGGCTGTTCTATGGATCAAGTCTCGGGTTCGCTAGTTGGTGTTCATCGAACCAATCAGATGATGCCATGTGTATGTGTCAGAACACAGCGTACCATGGGCCCAGTAGTTTTCAGAAGGGATGGCGAGTGAAGTATGACGTCACTCCGATCGTCAGATCTGCAAAGATCTATGGCTGGCGCTATCTCGCCATCGAGAACTCTCGGACTTTAGCATCAGCGACATAGTGCCCGTGTGCCACGTGTCCTGGCGGGGCTGCATTTCATGCCATCAGAAGTAGTTAGGGTTGGATGACCGACAAACCAACGGACAGATGCCACGTATCCACGGGCTCGACGAATCACGAGAAAAGGAAGGTCGCAAGAAGTCAAATCTGTGACCGTCAGATGAGAAAAGATCAACGGTAGGCACCATGTCGCCTTAGTGAAGCTGCAAGATTTTTACCATGGCGACATCGCGCCCAATTGACGCGTGTCGGTAGGGTCAGGTCTCACCGGATGCATCACTGAGGTGGCACCGATTCGGATGGGCCCAGTCGCAGGAAAGAGGGTCCACGGTGAATCAGAAACAACCACGTGTGCTGAGTCAGAACACAGATATGTCGAGGGGCCAAATTTCTTGATACGACCAGCGCATTAAGGGGTGGGTTCTCCACCATCAGATCTGCAGAGATCTAGGGTCGGCGATATCTCGCCATGGAGGAACTATGCGGATTTTACAATGGCGAGTTAGCGCTCGGAGGACATGTGTCCTCGCGGGTCCGATTTTTGACGTAGCGGTTAGCTAACGGCCAGCGGTTAGATGGTAAAGGTGGTGCAGTTAGTTCGATGAAGGCGGTCAATCGCGGAAGGACTCTCCAGGTGGCAAAACAAAGAGATACGATTGGCCCGCGTGGCCTAGTCGACATATAAAAAGCCTGGTCGACTGATAGGCTAGGTCGATTCATGAACCAAGAAGCAAAGATGATCGACGTTATCTTGCGATCTGATCTTCGCGATCATTTCTGACCTACCAGGAATAAATACAAGATATAAGGACACTCCACCCATTCAGTCGGCTCATCTACCCTATCAGGGAATGTTGTGGCGCCGTTCTGTCTCCTCTGGGCTCCTTCTCAGAAGGATATGAGATTTCTTGGTATGCAAGTCAAGATTCAATCAGATCTCCGATTGGATTTTCAGTATGGTGTTAATGCCAGTAGGTGAGAAGTGAATGTAATGCAGAAATCTTCAGTTATGCCTGAGCTATAAAGGCAATTTTGCGATCTATTCTTGGGGTCGACTCTTCCTGGTTTTCTCTGCTACTGCTTGCAGACTTGTAATGTAAAATCCCTTTGTCTCTGAGCCATGTAATATCCTGTATCATCTCTTTCAGCCATCAGTGTGCATGTGCATCACTTTGCCTCCCATTGGTGTATTGTTGAGATCAGTGATCTGCATGTTGTATCTATCTTTGGCCTATTGAATAATATACAAGTGAAATCTCCTTTTCCTGGTGTCATTCAGTTGGTTTTCTGATTTGTATGTGATTATTGATCGATATAAGTCTGGACGTGTATGACTTTTGTATATTACCCTAGTTTTGTAGTGCATATATGGGCAGGAATGAGTCTGAACACCCTGTTTTGGTGCATCACCGCCTTAGATTAGACTAGGTAGATTTGCTTTAATGCTCTCTTTCTCCCTTTCCCTTCTGAGAATAGATAGGTGCGCCCTGACAGTAAGAGGAAGCCAGCCTTCTCCAGAGACTCAACCTCGTAGTTCAAGTCCCACAGCTTGGAGGTTGTTTCCATGTTTCACTAGGTTGTTCTCGCACTTAAGCCTTGGACAAGGGTGCAAACCTAAGTGACAATAGGAACCAAGAACTATTTGCACAAGTGGCTCTCCCTCCTAAAGGTACAGATGCAGAGGGTCTTAGCCTCAAGGATTATGAATTGATGGATGTTATGTTGGGAAGGCCTATATAGGATTCAGCCTAATTAATGATGACCTTGGGATTCAAAGAGGTCCTTATGCATATGGAACAAGATGAGGCCAAACTCCAAGCACTTTGAAGGAAAGTTGAGATCCTAAAGGGATATCTAGCCAAAGTAGTTGGTCCTTTAGATCTTGAACACCCCAAGAAGACCTTGAAAATTGTACTTAGCGAAGGGGGAGGTGTACAACTTGACCCATTTTTGAAGGCTTTTCAGGAGTGGTGAGAAAGTTTTGAGGAGAAAGGTGTTTTGATCATCACATGGAATGTGAAGTTACTGCATGCTATGTAGGAGAACATTAATAAGATTGTAGCAATTTTGAAGTAGGACTTCAATATCATGGATGAGGTACAGGCCTGGAGTAAGGATTTGTAGACTCTACAAGCCATAAAGGGCCAAAGATATTAGGTTTTGATTGATGTATATACTAGAGAATAATTAGATATGATTGATGACTAGATAGAAAAGATAGCAGATAGAAATAAGGTAATGGGAACATTACATGAGGATATTCATTGGCTCAAGCACCAAGCCCGAGAGAAAATTTTGGAAGCTGAGAGACACTACAATGATGCATGCTTGGATATTTTTAAAGATGAGGAATGAGAAAATTTGTTACAGGTAGAGATAGTAGTGGAGAATTTTAGGAAGATTTTTGTGGAGGTTTCTGATGATGAGGATATTCGACAAGGCTTTAGGATAGAAAAAGCCTTGTTAGAATTGGATACCAAACTCGAAGATTTTGCTGATACCCAAATTGAGATAAACAATTATAGATAGAAGGTAAAGGATAATTATGAGGCTTTAGATCTACCAGATGCAGCTAAAATTGCTGAGATGATAGAGAAATTCAAGGGCAAACATCGAAACATAGCTTTGGGATGAAGAAGAACAAAACCCAGATGCCAGAATTTCAATTTTGACACTCAATAAAATTTTGAGATTTTTAACCCTGTCAAGGTCTACAACTTCGTAGCTCTGTAGGTACATAGGTCTAAAGCTTCATAATTCAGAGATGCACCAACAGTTAACTACTTGTTCCAAAAATAATGCTTTACATGCATCAGAAATGCATTCTGATGGTAGTTTAACTTCGACATATGCCTAGTAATTTACCAGCTTCTATTTTTGGCACCCCTAGATGCTCCTACTTCGACTAAAGGCTTCCTCTTATTTCTTCTCTCATATTTTCTTTGTTTTTGACATGTAAAGGGCTCATGCATCCAATTAATGGATAAAATATGGATAGAGTTCCTCTAAGCACCAAATTAACTATTAGATTGTATATGTTTAGTTTGCTTTAATGTTTTAAAGGCATTTTATTGCATGAAGATATCTCTCACTCTCAACATAAATTGAGGAGATAATTTTTTATAAATACCCCATTGTAATATGTATTAAGGGCCACCATTATTATGCAATAAAATTATCTTTTGGTGCTCGTATTCGGAGTGTAGTGATTCTTTCCTAAATGTGTCATTTTTTTGTGAATTTTATTCATGGAATTGTGATTCAACCAAAGCTTTATTACATTGTTTCTAGTTGTGTGATCTCTTAGTTCTAGTATTTTCTATAGATTTACAAATTCTACTAACATAACGATCTTGAGAAGAGATCATCAAATTGTGCCTACATAACTTTTTGTCTTGCATGAGCGCACTTTCTGTGGCCTTGCAATTTGATGAAAGTTGAAATATCATATGATTGTTAAAGTTTCTCACCAATTATTACATTATTGGATTTTAGGAAGCATTGCTCCTATTTTTATTGGTTTCCTACTGATTTATTCAAAAGCTTAACTTGCAGTGTGTTGTTTTCTATAGCTTATGTCCATTAGGTTTTCAATTCCATGCACTAGTACAAAAACAATAATATATGACTAAATAAACTACTTAGAATTGTAGATATGTGACTAATTTTGATCACGTGACCAATGGTTGTTTATTGCCAGACATATCTCCCAACCAAATTTATGACTAATCTATTTAAATCATTGATTTGGTAATTGATTTAATCTTTTATTGTTCTTTATTGGTAATTTACTTGGTAGTTTATGTGGTAATTTTAGTAGTATATTTGGTAGCTAATCTGATAGTTTATTTATTAGTTTATTTGGTAGCATATTTGGTATTTTATTTGATAATTTATTTGGTAGTTTCTTTTGTAGTATATTTGGTAGTTTTTTTGGTATTTTATTTGGTAGTTTATTTAATCATTAATTTAATCATATTAGGGCACAATGGAGTCGAACCACCATCCTCCTACTTGTAAAGCAAGTGCTCTTCCATTCAGCTAGTGCCCTTTAAAGAATAGTATTGTTATTAAATGCATAATATAAAGATCAAGAGAATTTTTTCATTATCAAATTTATTAGATGTGACTTGTTCCCCTTATTATAATAATATTTGGGAACAAAAAATGAAAAACCTTAATAGAAGTAGTTAAGTGTTAAAATCCAACCAATTCATGTCATAACCAACAATAGTACTACCAAAATTGTGAAATAGTTTATTTAGAAAATGATTAAGTGCTTATGTAGATGATCTTCATTGCATCACCTTTTTTTCCTTAATACTAGTCACCCATTTGTTAACCAAGCTTGCTTTCTTGATCATTGTTATGGTGGTCATATTCTTCCAAATGACATCTTAGAGGTACAAATACAAACACAATGCTTCATATTTTATAGATCAATGGCTTAAAAAGGAATTACAAACCCATTTTGAAATGGTTCCACACAATCTTCAATTAGTTCAATTCTTGGTGGAATAATAGACAAACACTTAAACACCCAACATAAATTTGATCAATAGCAATCATGAGATTTTGTAAGGATAATGATATGAAAAAAAAAAAAAAACCCTCATTGTTTTACAAACACAAAATATGGGATAAGGTTCTAGAGCCTCTTTAAGACACATCCAAACAATTCCCTTTGACATAAATCATGTTTCAATCATTCAAAACAAGATTTCTTATTGTCCACTATGATTAAAATCATCAAGAAATAACTTTTTACCATCAAAAAGTGATTACAAAAGTACCTCTACTACATACGATGTATAGAAGATACGATATTGCTTATTGTCTATAATGATTATGCCTTAAGCACCTTTACCGTGCAAAATGTGTGTTGTATTATAAAGAATGGAAGCATAACCCTACCTTTTCAAATCAAGAGCTGAAATATTTATGAATGTTGTTAATTTTTATTTATTCATACACAATTGTTATCTTTCTGATGAAGGTTGCTCCCATTAAAACCATAAACTCATAACAAGAACAAAGAAACAATAGCAAATGCAAGAACAAAATATGGACTTCTTATTTGCACCATAAATGCGAAATTATAGAATTTGAAAGTACAATATGCTAACCCACATGGGCACCTTCATTACAGTAATCTACAAGACTAAGCTACGAACTACCACCCAGAGCTATTCTAGACAATGTTTAGGCCTTTCTTAAATAGGCAATTTTATGCCACATAGGAAGATTCTAGATATTGAAACTTAATACCTAGGGTCGATAAACCCTAACAATACATATAGAGTCGGCCAAACACATCTTTGACAATTATTTTAGATATTTCGGGTAGGCTAACTGTGAAAGGCCATAACTCATGAATTGTTGCTCTGATTGGCTATTATAACCACTTTTTTGAAATACCACCTCGTGTTCTACAGGTTTGAAATTGTGTTAGCACCCTTTTGTCGAGTTTTCAGACCTCATCTAGGCACTCTAGGGCCTTCAATAGCGAGCTTGAAGATTTTTCTACAAATTTTTCAACCGAAAATCCGCAATAACTTCTCCAATACTTATGTTTGAGCAATGAGATTTTTATGGTAGGCTTACAACTCTAAAATGAACCTTCTTGTAGAAAATGAGAACATTCCGAGCTCGTATGAAAAAATTACTAAAAATAGCAAGCTCCTAGAAATAGTAACCCCCCTATCTACTAGTCCTTATTAAAATAGAAAAAAGACTAAAATAAAAATATTTTTGGGTGATGTAATATTGCTCTTACACCCAAGATGCTCCTGCATCACTTTTCCACTATTATCTTGTTGTCATCATAAATGTAATTGCATCCATAGTATGCCTCTAGATCTCTCTGTAGAACAAAAATCTTCTTTACAACTAGTGCATACTTGTTCTGCAAAATGTAACCAAACAACCTTGAAATGTAAGTTATAGTCACCTCAAATTAATGCAAAAAAACCTCATCCATTAAGATCCTCTACACCTTAACAATGGGTATGTGAATGATCAAGCATAGATGGGAAATAGAAGAAAACACCTCTTTCCAACTACAAAAAAATAATCATGAACTGTTTCCAAACTCAAAGAGAATTGTAGTGAAGTTGAATATACTCAAATTTATACAAATATACAAACCCCTATTTCATTCATGATCCAAGCATTGTTAGATGCAAAAGGTGTCGTTCATCAGGGACCTCAGAAGGAGTTTTCCTTTACTTTCCTACCCCAACTAAACCTCCATCTCTCATCCTCTACACATATAAAAATCATAGCAAATAAATATAATGACTAGTCAAATAGGCAAGACTTTAATATAATTTAGAGCTACTTGCTTACAACATGTTAAATTAGGAACAATAAAATATCTATAGCTTAAACAAAAATCTAGTCACACAAGCTTATATTTGAGAAAAGTAAGATGATCAACACAAAATAATAAATTATCCATGAATTAGTATGCAAGAGAAATATAACAAATGACCAATTCTTCATTACAGAATGCCCAATTTATACTGAAATTTCTTTCAAAATTTGGCACAAATTTCACACATTTTTTTCTAGTGTTTTGCTAAACATTTTGGAGCACTAGAAGACATCAAAGAGATTTCTAAAAGTTCCATACAAAGTGCTATAATAAATATCTATATCTCAAATAAAAAAGTTGCTCATGCAAGTTTAGATTTGAGAAGAGTAAGATGCTTAAAACAAAACCAAACATGGCCCGGACAAATTGAATACGGGAGCAACAAAAGAGGGGACATATTTATGTGAAATAATTTCAGCAATATAGTAAATTAGTTTATAAACAAATTACCTTTCAAGCAGTTCAATACCCTATTTCTCCAATTCCTTCTTCAGTGCTTATTGTGTTGCTTCACAATTTTCCACTATTTCCATCCAGTCCCTAGAAATTACATCAAACCATTGTCATTACACTAGTTAGATATATGTGTGGAACACAAATGAGTTCCCATAAATTATAGTCAGCAACTAAATATGATATTTAAATATCAAAAATCAAGAAAAGCACCTAAACATAACATCTATGGCACTTCTGCAATCTCAATAAGCATAATGTGTAGAGATTAAGAAATTATGCAAAAGACCTCTATCTTATGCATAGATTGTCATGTATCGCCAAATGCATAGGAAGTGGTTTTCAAAAGTAGAGTCTTTAATAGGTGTGCCGCAAAAAGCATCACTCTAAAGGTGAGATACCATACTAATAGTGTGATATGTAAAAAGGCAAAAGATCTCTATTATATGCATTGATTTCCATGTATTGCTAAATGCATAGCAAGTGGTTTTCAAAAGTGGAGTCTTTAATAAGTGAACAGCAAAAAGCATAACTCTAAAGTTGAGATACCATACTAATAGTGTGATATGTAAAATGGGTTGTACTACTACATTGAATTTTGTGTAGCAGATTATCTATCTTCTATAGGTCAAAATCTATAATTGGAATGTTATTCTTTCTTGCCATATTCCCAACACATCCAAATCTGATCAATGAACAAGTGAGAACTAAATTATATATGCAACCATTGCACTGTAATTACAACTTTGTTTCCTTGTCACCTGAATATTTGAATAAAGATCTATGTTTAGAATGCTATTTCTTTCTTGCCTTGTTCCTAGCACATCCAAACATGATCAATGAATAGGTGAACATTGAAAACCCAATTACATATGCAACCATTTTACAGTAATTACAACAAGATCCAATATCATTTCTTGCCAATGCATAACTTCCAAGTTGTCTTATTTTCTTCATTTCCTTGTGACCTGGCCCTTTGTTTTGAACACATTTGAAACAAAATTTATCCTGTAGTTCAGATTGAGAGTAACATCCTACCTTTCACAAAAGTCTATTTGTTCTGTACTAACTGAATCTAAACCTGTTAAATTATCAGCTTGTGTTTCTGTAGAGCACTCCAACTCCTCAGATGAACTTGCAAAAGCTGTGGCAATTGACAGGAATAACACTGGCCCTGAAACTTCCTGCAATATTCACATCAAACATCAGAAAAGAGAGTAATTGTAAAGGAATAGGGTACTCTTACAAGTGAACTATCTATATCATTAATTGCATCTTATATTCAATACTATTAGTTTGGAAGTCTTGCGCTAAAATAAATGTAGCATTTGTCATAACTATACTGCTGCTTGATGAACTATTTAACTGTTGACAGTTTAGACTTCATAAGTTTGTCATGGACCATAATAGCATTGTTGACTGGTAGAAGACTACAACATATACTTTACTTTAACTTTTTGACTATACAAATTAATTATCTTTAGCAAGGTTGGCTATTGTGCTTAATTAATGTATTAACTTTCTAATAATAAAATATATAAGTGTTAATGAATAAGACCCTCGTTACTTGTGATCTTGTTTTTCAAATTATGAGTAAATATTATGGTTACGTTTTGTTTTTGCTCTGTTTCCGAGTAGATGATGTTATTCAGGGTGATCTTATGCTTGATAGTGGTATACCAAGAATTATATTTGTCGGATTTAGAAAAGATGTGAATTTATATTCTGGTGTTGATGCTAATCTTGATACTGTTTTGCTTTACAATAGGATATTGCTAAATATGCTACATGGTTATGAATGAGCATGCCAATACCTGTAAATTTCGAATTCTGAATAAAACATTTGCACCTAACAGTATTGGCATATTTCATAACTCAAAACGTGCTGTGGCATAACTAAATAACCAGATTAAGAAATGAAAATAGAAAGTTAGTCATGGATAACCAGGCAAAGTAAATTTGAATTGACTAGGAGACATATTCAGGTGTTTATGCATTGTTGACACACTAGAGCCCAGTATATATATTTGATATGTGAATGTGTGAAGAATATGGTGCTATAGGAGTGATTATAGAAACTATCCCTGAATTTATAGCTTCTATTGCCACTCAACCATTAAATGTCATACTAATTTTCACCTTAGTTACACAGGAATTGTGCCTACCTCTTTTCCATGAGAATAGTGATAGTTACAAAAGTAGTTCAAAGTTAAAAGAGTTCAGGAGTCATCAACAGTTTAGAAGAAACAAGAAGTGGTGTCCAAGGATAAACAAGAAATAATAGTAACTCTATATTTTAATAATCAAAACAATGTTTCTTGGCTCCTCCATCAATGTCCAATATTAAGGCAACGTCTATACAGCCACGGAAATGCACTTTCTTATGAAGGAGAGGACTTAGAATTTTTTTTGAAAAGTTACAAAAAGCAATGTAAAGGAAGTGCATTTTCGTGGCTGTATAGCCACGGGCCAATATTAAGGGTTGTAGATGAATTAGAAGAGGCAGAATTGGCATAAGGGGAACTACTAGCAGGAGAGAAAAACCCCTGGTTTTGCATGAAATAGAAAGGAGCTCTAATACAGAAAGGAAAAGAAGAAGATATAGGACAAGATAAAAGAACCAAAAGGTAGCTTGCTGGATACTCAACTGGAAACTCTTCCACCTAGACATGTTGAGGAAATAAATGAGGTTGATTCTAGCATACTCTCAACATCAATAGCTATTTAGGAAATTCATTCAGAGGGCATATCTCATATGAAGCATCCCAATTTCATTTCCTAACCAGCCACTGTTGTTGTATCTAACTCATATTTGTCTGTGGAAAGAGTGATGCCACAAACTCCTGCTGAAGTTACAGATATTCTAGCCATATCCTTCCACACATCTTTCTTCATTTGATACGCAGGAGAACAACTTTCCTCAAATCCAACTTCTTGGCAAACAGTTCAGAAAAAGTTGTGCAAGCATACAAAGAGTGCAGATGCAGTTGTAAATACCAAAGAGCAGCCTTCTGCTAAAACAGTTACCCTGCCTCCCTATAAGTAATTTTTTTGGAACGTCCATGGGAGAAAAAAATTAATGAGTTCAGACTTGGCTTCAGCGGATGAACATTATTTTTAAAATCAACTTGAATCCAAATTTGGCACCTCATTCAGAGCACAAGATTGCATCAGGAATTTGATTTGGGGAAAAACTAGAGGAGGCCACGCTTTGGAGGGAAATTTTTAGAATAACCTCTCATTTAGCCTTCATTTCAATTGTTTTGTAATTGCACTTTAATAACAAGGTTCTCCTACATAATACAAAAGAAATTGTGGTTTTTTAGTTTCTGTCAACAAAAGAGATTATTTATGAAATGGGTACTTGAAATTGTGGTGCAAGAGCACCTCTACTACAAGAAGTCAACAAGATACAAGTAGTCAAATAAAATATTATAATATTTGGTTCCTGAAAGATTATCCAATATTTGATGAGATTTATATATAAACTATTTAATTCCAAAGATAAAGTTTGCAAAGGTCTTCACTTAAAATGTAAAAAAAACCAAACTTATTGAGAAGGGGAACCGAATAGTCATAGGCAGTTTAATTTGTAAATACCCAAAATATATTATAAATGGGCCAGTATTATTTCAAGTTGAGGGGAGTTACGAGGTAAGCTTAAATGTCAGACCCTCTAGCTATTGATAGCCATGGTCAATCCGTTAGTTGTTTAATAGAAGCAATGAAATTTCTATTCAGTCTCTGATTTCATTTTCTTTCAATTTTCTTCTTCTCACAAGTTATTGGGTACAGATTCTAATTTTGATTTTGTGTGTTTACTGCCAGTTCTGTTATTCATGATTTGGGGAATAAATTATGATTTGTATTTGAAACAGAAAATTGACTCAAAGAATCGTTTCTTCACAAGTTGGAAGTTGTATTTTTCGAATATGGAGATCCCAACTCACAACCATCAGTTTACTTTGTGGTAGAGTGCCAGTTACAGTTCATTGGTCAGTTCTTATTGTTTAGAAACCGTTCGTATATGACTGACAAAAAATGACTTGTTTGGGTTAATATTGGTTTGTTTCTGATAGAATATGAATTGATTTTATATACATTTGTTTACTTTGAGGAATAATAACGGGTTTATCATATGTGGACTGTTATTTGCAATTTATAATATCAACTCATATTTGTCCAGGCCTGATTCTGGATTAAGAAATTGATTTGGGGAAACCCAAGTTGGTATCGATTTGACGCAAATTGGTTTTGGCTTGTTGATTTTTATGATCTGAAAGTTTATTAGTTATGGCATCAATTTTGGCATAGCCATAATGTGAACCATTTCATAAGACTGTTATTGGTTCAATTCTGGAATTGATCTGATTATTGACCATTATGTATTAATTCTATTCCATTTGCTGCCACTTTAAACAAAAATGAATTCATTTATGAAGCCGGGTGATCTATTTAATTCAAATGAAGTCAATTCATGTATAGGTTGCAGTTATAACCGATTCCAAAGATCGGTTGTTTGGAATATTTTTCAAATATGTTTCTTGATCAATATCTGTTCGGGTCTCCAGTTGAGAATATTAGTATCAATGTAACCGATTCAAAGAATTCAAGAATTGGAGGTAACCATTGATGGATGGTAAATACTAAATACTATTGCATCAGATTTAAGGAATCGATTAATTCATGATTAGTATTGGGTGGTCAGAATTTGTTAATGTTTTTCAAGATTAGTGGGGCTTTCTTAAATAGAATTTTGGTCATTGATTGACTTGAGTGCCACTATGAAGAACTGCACATATCAGCTACAGTCACTGGATAGTTCCAAATCTAGTTAATAAGAATTGTTTATCTTTGATACAAATCTCATGAGCATAGATTATGGAATATGCAAGATTTGGTTTCGATAGTATATGTCATATTTTGCTTTGAAGCATTTCACATGCAGATTTAAAGATTACAGTTGGTCTAGGGATGAGGAAAATAACCTTTGGGGATGTTATCATTTGCCTCTTCTTGCCAATTTTATGAAAGTAAAATGAATTTTGAATTATCTGATTTTCAGATTGTTGCCGATTTGGAAAAAGTATTAGATGCTCTGCATCAATTTGGAGGCCAACAACTTCCAAGACCATTGCAATCCAAAGTTTGTAAGGCCTCTCTGCATCATCTTATCCTCGGCTAAGGTCTCCTACACTATATAGGCTTTTCCATACTTAGATGCTCCATGAAAAACTCACTACAGGGACAGAACACCGCATCTTGCAATGTGAAATCCAACTTCTGCAGCACTATCACATTGCTTACTTAGGAATTGTCATCCTTTTTTTAAATGAAAAAGAAGCAACCCAGTGGGCTCCGCAGCTCCCATTTTGGCACAGGTAGGGGGATGTCAATATAGGTTATAGAATATTACCTTATTCCTATCAATTGCATTTTTTTAACAAGATTTAAAGACTTTCAACAAATCCATTTTGTATGTATCCTGTAATCATTGCATCCCATCAGATGATATATCTTTGAGGTATATTGTCAAACAGTTCACATGCCTTCTCAATGCTTCCACATTTTGCATATATACCTACCAATGCAGTTGCAACAAAAAATGGCAAAAGTCCAATATTCTTTATAAATTTATGGATGCCCATTCCCTGTTCAAAAGATCCCATTTCAAAATGGGTGTGGAGGATGTCGACAAAGGTTGTGGAGTATGCCTCTACACCTGCCAAATGCATTTGCTTTAATGTTTCTAAATATTTTGCATCAAATCCATTTTGCGTATATCCTGAAATAAGTGGAGTCCACGACAGGAAACTTCTTTTGGGCATTCTATCAAACTAGTGATTGGCAGGGGAAGTTTCAGTGAAGGATACAAGAAGGCGAAACAAGGGTTGCAGTGTGGGCAGCACAACGGTTGCAGTGAAGATGGTTAAATTGGACAACAGTAAAAAAGCAAACAAATATTGAATGAGGTGAGAGTTCTGTCAAACCTGGTAAAGCATTTGGGTTGGTGTGTGCAGGCAGAGAAACCACTGATGGTCTACGGATGCATGGAACCCTCTATGATCGCCTCCATAAACCACTTAAAACTTGAAAACCCTTACGACTTTTCATTAATCAACGTGCGGTCACCCATCTCTCTTATATACTATCAGCGATGGCATTTCCTATATAATTTAGTAAGATTTAAATATACAATTTATATAATGTTAAAATTTTATTTTTAAATTTTATTGGAGATCATAATTAATTATTAATTTAATAATATTTTTACTTATTAATTTCTATATATAAACTTAATTAATATTATACTAAAATATATTATTTTTTCTATAATTTTAATTGTTATTTTAAATTTTTAATATAATTTAATATATTATAATCATCACATATTTATTACATAGTTTCATTATCATCTATTTATTTTGGTTAGGAGTCTGATACAAGTACACACGTGCACCTCATCCCTTATGGTGCCGGGTCTTGCAATCAGCAAGACTTGATCCCTAGTGCACTCTTTGTGAGTCATTCAACTTCACCTGTAGACCAAGGGCCTTTCAACTTATCAACTATTTTTTATAATGGATTTTATGAAATAATATTGTAATCTTGTATCTAGAGCATATGCATGGATTTGTGAGAATTGTGTAAATCTAATGAATGCTAAGTGTTGTTCCATTCATTCCGATGAGAGATGAGTGCAATAACTTCACATTGACAACTGTGCCTATGTCGAATATGCGCCTCTATGATGCTTATAATTGAAAAACACTTAGATGAATTTTTCAACCTTCTCATGAGAATAGTTATTATTTAGAGATATTGACAAACAAGAATCACTAGTGAAATTCAACTTCTATATGATATTATCAAATTTAAGTATAAAGGAGTAATAAACATTCATTTAATCATTATTTTTAGGCTGACTAATTATAGCATTCTTAAAAAGAATTAAGGTGATCTATTAAAACACATATGAATATGACATTTCTTTGAGAAGGCTTAAAAAATCCTAATAGATCCACTTTTTGTATATCATGTAACCATTGCATTCTAGGAGAACATGTCTCTTTTGGAAAAATTTCAAACACTTTCATTGTCTTCGATATGCTTCCACATTTTGCATACATGTCCACCAAGGGATTGACTACTGTGAAATCTAGATAACCTCCACTCTCTATTATTAAATGAAGATATCCACAATTTGTTCTAAAGTTTTGATTTTACCACAAGCTAGAAGGATGCTAACAAAAGATGTCGAGTTTGGCTTTACACTAGAAAATTGCATTTTCATAAGTGTGTGAAACACCTTATCCACAAACCCATTTTGAATGCATCCCTCAATAATTGTGTTCCATGACACCACATCACATCTAGGCATTTCTTTCCAAAACCTCAAAAACCTCACCAAGATTAACAAAATTTGCATCGAGCCTGCAATTGTAGCATTCCATGAAAGCACATTTTTTTTTTTTTTTTTTTTCTTTTTTTTTTTTTTTTTTTTCTTTGAGGTATTTTGTGAAGTAGGTCACATGCCTTTTCTATGCACCCATATTTTGCATACATGTCTATGAGAGCATTCAAAGCAACATCACATAGAAACCCAATTTTGATTAAGCTTCTAGGGAATTTCATACCCTATTCAAAACCCTCTAAAGTTAGTATAGAAATCATCTACTATCGCACCCTCTAACATCTCCATGGAGTCTTGGTTATGGAGACAAGGCAATAGTGTAAACTAGTTATCACACCTTTATGTGCAATGTGATGCCTAAGATATTTAGAAAGTGAAATTAAGGAATTAAGGAATTATGATGACTTCAAAAATAAAGAGTAATAGAAAATAAATATATTCAACAAGTTGGCATCTTTCAAATCATAAGTGCTCATAAATTTAAAAAAATCAAATAAATAAGATCATATAGAATTCAATCATTTGTGACAAAAAAATAAGGAATCAAAATCAAGGATAGGTAGATTGATGTGCTAGAAATCTAACCCCAACAACCAGAGGGTGATTGCACCGACTACCAAACAAATATAACCAATTTCTTATGTAATTTATTAATTGTATAAATGATTCAAATACACAAATATAGATGAAATAAATTTAGAAAAAAGAAGAAGAAAAGTTATAAGAATAACATGCTCAACAAGTTTTTAAAGATAAGTTGATTCAAAACTAACTTTATAAATATTGCAATAATTTTTGCATGTCTAATTAAATTGTGAAAGTAAGCACCTGGTTTAATTGCTAAGCTATATTGTAGGCACCTAAATAATATTAAGTTAAAATCTTCTTCAATATATATACTAGTGGTTCATAAAGTTATTTCTAATATAATATTGTAGAGATTAATATATTAAAAAAAATAAGAGAAAGAGTTAGTGACTATAAAATTATTTATAGAGAGATAAAATACTAACTCAAAATATCTTTTTCTATATAGTTTTTTTTTTAAATTACATAGTTAAATATAATTACATTAAATTTAAAATACAATTGTATATATACCCTAACAATACCTAAATGAATATTAGTTAATAATATGTGTATTAATATAAATCGATTCTTATATATAAATTAGTGTGCAATGGGTTCATATATTCTAAATAAATATTAATACTAAAACCAATAATATATTTGTTGATAATATTCCATTTAGTATAGTCTTACATATGTATACTAATACCAACTTATATAAGTATTAGAAAGTGTCAAGATAAACCTTACCTAGAATATATAGAGTATTAATTATATATAAACATATTGTAGACCATATGTTTAGATACACCTAAGTATATACATAAAATTGATATATATTTTACTTTTTAAAAAAATATCTAACAATATATATATCTTGAAATATTATGTGTATATTGTGTGTGTGTGTGTGTGTGTGTGTGTGTGTGTGTGTAATTGAAGTATAATATATTAGTTTAAAGTACTATATTGTTTTAATGTGAATTCAATGCTCTTGTTCTTCATGATATCATTGAGAAGATATGAATGAGTGTCTGACATCCATATCAATGGGAAACCATTAAATAGATCTCATTAATCATCATTTCTCCTAGGCAACTATTGAATATAATTCTTGTGGCATGTGAAAATGAGTTGACAAATTCATATGATAAAAACTCATCGATCATTCATTTAGTCATTTTTGGGGTGACCAATTGTTTAATCATATATTTGATCATTTATTTAGTCACTTATTTTTGTCTAACCTTGTGGTTTTATCTAATGACCAAATTAGTCATTTATTTAGTCACTTATACTAATAAATTACAAAATGTTAGTAGAATTCTATTAATAATAGTCATGTGACTAAAAGTGTTAGTCTTGTGACTAAAAATTTTAGTCTCACGGTCATTTATTTCCCAAAAATCTATTAGTGATGTTATTTGCTTTCAATTTTGTTATTTTCTTTGCTAAACCCTTGTTAGAATAGGAACTCATTTTAATAGCATTGTTAGATTACATCCATCAAAAAAGCAAAAAACACAATTTTACTTCATTTTGAGATCAAAACAAAACCAGCAAAGGCCTCCTTGTGAATAACCACATTTATCTTCAACTAAGTGGATTTCGATACGTCACAAGACAAATACTAAACCTTGGAGTTGATCCCAAAAAGATTAGCTTTTCAAGAGAGGAATTGTGCAATGGATTCGTATCATTGACCTCATGCATAATGACCACCCAATAGAAGTAGTGCTAGAAGGAGGGCCATTTAGACTCCCAAAAAGGAAGAAAATTTGTCAAAGTTTTAGAAATTTTTGCTTCCACAAAAATTTACGCTTCACACAAGTTCAAATTTTTTTTTTGAGTTTTTGAGAAATTCAGGTATGCAAGTCCACAGATCTACAAGTACACAGGTTCGTAGATCCGCAACTCCATACGTGTGCAGGTGCACAAAACTCTATGGTGTGCAAAATTTAGAGAGGTGAGAAAGTATACTTCTACGAAGGTGCACTTTTTCTAGAATTGATGCAAGCTAGAGGATATTGATCCAAAATCCCCATTTTAGCAAGCATTAAGGTCTACGCCAAATGCACACGAGTTTCTTAAGCTTACCCACTTCTATAAACCATGTAGTGACAAGGGAACATCCCGCATTCAACTACTTCCATTCAAACTTTCATCATCTTCTTCAACTCCACCTCCACTCCAACCACCTAGTGGACCACCACATATTCGAATAGCTACTCCTCAACAACCACCATTAGGTCCACCAAACCCTCCAATGGCCTTTTTTGCAAACACTGTAGACTCACCAATAAAGTTGAGAGGTGCACTCCATGACCTCCCTAAGAATCTCAAGAATTTTTGCCCCAGATTCATCTATGGTGAAACACAAACTGCTAAAGATCATGTCAAGGTATTCAAGAAAATTTGCAACTGCAAGCAAGTTGCTAATGAGGATGTGGTTCTTTGTTTATTCCCCTACTCTTTGGGGGAAATTTCCTTCAATTGGTACATTAATTTTCCACTGGGATGCATTTGGGATACATTCAAAAAATTATTCTTAGAACAATTCAAAACATTCATCAACCCAGCTATGATACATCAACAATTCATATCAATCAAAAGGGAGCTAAGATAGTTTCTCACTTCAACCATCACTTTCACACGGCCTACCACAAGTTGGAAATGCTAGACACTATACTAGTTGAAGCCACCATTTAGATTTATCTCAATGCTATGGACCATCTTACTATGAGTTTTCTAAGAAGACTTCCTACAACAAGTATTAACATATTGGATAAAGTCTTTGCAAAGGAAATTACCTTCACTAAGCAAGCTAATCCTAACAGAGGAGGATTAATGCTTCTAATTCTAGCTATCATAGCAATACCAACATACCCTATAGGAGTACCCACGATGCCTAGTTAGTTCATACCTATGAATCCAATTCCATTTCAATAGGCACCCACTCCACAAAATCCCACTCTAACATACCCAAGGTTTGAACCTTCAAAAGCTACTTTCTTTGAGCAAAAGGCAGCAGCATCCACTGAAGTAGACAATGGTTTTGTTTTTGAATTTGGTCAAATGAAAAAGACTATCTCCCAAATGAATAATGAATTGACTCATCTTAGGTTCTCTCAAGGAAAAAACAACAACTTCCAAAGAAACAACGCGGGCCCTTACAACAACAATTATGGCTAGAATTATAATAGTAACTTTAGTGTGAACAACAACAATAATGGGGGAACAACTTCAATCCTCTTGATCATAATAACGGCTTCCAAAGATAGAACCAATAGTGTAACACTTGACCAAATAATGGAAGCATTCCTATCGAAAACAACAATAACAATGTTTAGTATGCAGATATTAATCAGTATGATGATTGTCAAAATGCACCCAACAGTGATGGTTCGTATTATAATGGGAGTCAAGAGATGAACCAAACTTCACAAGTGAAAGACAATGCTCCTCCTATACAATTTAATACCATGCTACTAGAATCCAATGATTCTACACAGAATGTACAAGTAGAGCAACCAACTAGTGAAGAGTTCTCTTTTCCATTCACTTAGGAACCTGATCTTCAACATGATGAGATGTTTACTTTTCACAATGACAATCAAAATATGTATAATCTGAGAAATAGAAAAAGAACCTTTGAAAAATGGGATTCCTCTAGGTTTACAACCAACTAATCCTGATATGAGAGTGAGTAACAATCTAGCACCAGTTAGGCCACCATATGGAGGACAACAGAATCAAAATCAAGTGAATGTACCAACAATATCGAAAAATCCTGCTTTGTCTACTGAGAAGTATAGTGTCATCAAAGACTTGAAAAGAATCAAAGCAAAAATGTTTATGTTTGACATGTTTTAGAATTTTCCACAACAACAAGAAGCTCTTATGAAGACATTGGATCATACAAAGGTTTTCCACAATATGAATATTGTTCCTCAAAAGATAGTATCTCAACAAGTGAATGTTGTAGAAGCGATGCCCACTATGTTCAAAGAAAAAGTTGAGGTACCCCCATTTTTTCTTAGCATTAGGATATATGGGAAGAATCTTCACAATTTTCTCATTGATTTAGGAGCTTCATGTAATGTAATGCCATTATCAATAGCCCAAAGGCTAGGAGTTAGTCCTCAACCCTCTAATTGAGTGGTGATATAGTTGGATAAAACAGAGGTAAAAGTCATTAATGTATTGAAAGATGTGCAGATAAAGTTAATAGTTGACCCTCAGATTCAAGATGTCATTGATATACATGTGGTGGACATTCCAAAGACATATGGGTTGCTCCTAAGTAGAGAATGGAAGAAATGCCTAAGAGGATGGTTCTCTATAGATTTCACTCAGTTGTGGTTACCATGGAAAGGGTTGAACAATCAAATCAAGGCAGATGCAGAACCTAAGTTGAAAACAATGATAACAGACTACAGTGCCTCGAATGAGATAGCCTTCTTACAATTAGATTTGGGCTGGTATAAGGTGATAGAATTTGCTAGTATTGCAATCAAAGAATCCCAAGATCAAGATAAGGAACTCAAGATATCAATCCCAAGGGATGAGATTGTGACACAATTTGTAGATAATATGGTGACTAATTTGCAATGCTTGGGAGAAGAAGTGGATCCTATTATCTTACTCCTCCCAGTATTTTGTCAATTACACAAAGTTAACCACTCTAAATTTGAATGCTCATCATGCCAAGAAGTGGTTGCAAAGCTATTGACCCACATGATGGAAAATAAGGACAAAAACACCTAAGCAAATGAACTCACAAAAAGCCAAAATTCAGTGAACTCATCCAACCTAGTTGAAAAGATTGAAGAAGAAATTGAAGATTTAAATGTGTCATACAATGATACCCCTTCAAATGGGGGAGGTTTGTCTTCTCCTCCTCTAGGGATGATTAAAGTTCAAATAAGAAGATGATATGTGAAAGGTAAAGGATGGACTTCAGTAGTCATTCATCCTGAACCTAAAGTTGAGGAAATCAAAGAACTGACAGGGGAAATTTAGGATAAACAAGAAAAACATGCACTTCCTCTATCCACAAATTGCAAAGGGGAATCATCAAGTCCTACACAAGCAAAGTTACAATGGATTCCTAAGAAACAATCATTCAAGGCTCGAGTGAAAGAAAATCTAAGGATGAATAAGCATAAAGTCAGAAAACCCAAGGAAAACGCAATTTGGACACTCTACTTCAGTGGTTCCAAATGCAAGTTGGGAGTCAATGTAGGTATCAAATTGGCCAACCCAAAAGGTAGGTCTTTCTATGTCGCTTATCAATTATAGTTTAGATGTACTAACAATGTTGCAAAATACGAAGCATTAATTTGAGGACTCCTCTTTGCACTAGAGAAAGGAGTCATAGCTCTCATAATTGAAGGGGATTCTCAATTGGTCATATGACAAGTAAAATTGATATACTCTTGCAATGATAAAAGGCTACTGGCTTACAAAAAAAGGGTATGGGATATATTGGATGACTTTGAAGCTTTAAAAATCAAATCCATTCCAAGAAGAAAGAACATGGTAGTAGATGATCTTGCCATTTCAGCAAGTTCTTTACAACTGATTGAAAGAACCAAGTTGAAAATATTTTTAGTGGAATTGGTTGTAGTCCTATCCATTATTGATAATATCAAAAACTTCCAGGTCTTTCAAGATGATCAACATATACTTGAGTTTATCATGTGCAATCACCATTTTTAGGGACAAGAGATTGATGATACACTAGATGACAAACCTGAAGATGATGAGCTTGAGGATGAAGATGGGATTCTTAATCTAAAAACCAACACTATTCCAAAAGGAATGGTTTAACTAGAACGCATCTTTGATCGTGACGAATCAACACTCAATAGAAGGGTAACCCAAGAAAAGGGAATCGAAGAATGTGACCTATACAATTTGGGTACTGATGAAGAACCAAGAATGATACAAATAGGAAAAGCATGCAACTCATAGGGAAGGGAAGATATGCTCAAATTACTTACTAAGTATAATGATGTCATTTCTTGGAGCTATGAAGAGCTAAAGACTCATGATCCTAAGATTATCACACATGACATCCCATTGAAACTAGATGCCAAAACATTTCGATAAAGACAGAGATTGGTAAATCCTATCATTGAACCACTGATCATGAAAGAAGTAAAGAAGTTACTGGATGCAAAGATCATATTTCCCATTTTCCATTCTACATGGCTGGCTAATTTGGTCCCCGTACAGAAGAAGACTGGAGAGATTTGTCTTTGTGTTGATTTTTGTAACTTAAATCTAGCATCCTAGAAAGACAATTATCATTTGCCCTCACTTGATGAGGTCTTGAAAATCATTAATGGTTTAAAGATGATGTCATTCTTGGATAGTTACTCAAGGTAAAATCAAGTGATGGTTGATGAAGAAGATTTTTTAAAAATAGCCTTGACAATGAATTGGGGAACTTTTTCCTACAAAAGAATGCCCTTTGGACTAATTAACATGGGAGCTAAATTTCAATGAGCGATGGATGAAGCTTTCAAAGGATTGATTAACAGATGTATAGTCATCTACATGGATGACTTGACTATCTTTTCAAAAGATCAAAGTACCCACATTGCTAATCTAAGACAGGTATTCAATAGATGTCATAAATACGGTATATCTCTCAATCCCAAGAAATGCTTGTTTGGCGTTACTAAAGGAAAGCTCTTGGGACATGTCATTTTTGAAGCTAGAATATCCATTGATCCTAAGTAAGTTGAAGCTATTCTAAAATTAGCACCTCCACACAGTCAGAAGGAATTGAAGTCTTTCTTCAGGAAGATAAATTTTGTATGAAAATTCATAAGTGGATTTGTAGAGATAGTTTGTCCCCTTAACGATTTACTCAAAAAGGAGTCTAAGATGGAATGGGTTCCAGAGATAAAGAAATCATTTGAAGATATCAAGGTTTCCATTTCTATAGCCTTAGTCTTAGTGAGTCTTGATTATGAGTTATCTTTTAAGATCTATTCTTTTGCTTCCAAACACTCTTGTGTAGGGATCCTAACACAGAAGAAGGAAAAGGAGGATGAAAGACCAATTGCTTTTATGAGTTTCCCTCTAAAGAATGTAGAGTTGAATTATTCAATTCTTGATAAACAATCCTTTGCATTAATCAAGGAAGTAAAGAAGTTCTGTCATTACATAATAAGAAGTAAGGTGTATGCAATTGTACATGATCTAGTAGTAAAGACACTCTTGATGCAGAATGAACTCGGTGAAAGGAGAGGAAAGTGGATGGCTATACTTCAAGAATTTGATCTTGAAATTCAATCTATGAGATTAGTCAAAGGTTAAGGGTTGTCAAAGATGATAGCTAATAATGAGGATGGAAATGAAAATGAATTCAAGTTTGACAGTAAAGGAAATGAAGATGATTAGAAGTAGATGGTTTTATCACAAGTTGATATTAATCAAGGAGTGGTGATAGATGTTTGGTATCCAAACATTGTTTATTATCTTCTACAAGACCAATGTCCCAGTTGGATGAACAATTCACAACGTAGGGGACTTAAAATGAAATGTGAATCTTATATGCTACATGACAACAAGTTATACGAGAGAAACTACGAAGGGATTTATCTGAAGTGTTTAGGTCGTGAGGAAGCAAAGGAAGTCTTGGAATACTTTCATGATAAGTATGGTATAGGACATGGTTTGGTAGAAGCAACAAAGCACATGATTATAAGATTAGGTTATTTTTGGCCCTTGATATTCAAAGACACTTTCAAGCATGTACATTCTTTCCATATCTATCAAACCAGTTCCAATAGAGAAAGGAATCTGGCAATGCCTTTACAGCCTATGTATGAGATACAACCCTTAGCAAAGTGGGGGTTGGATTTCATTGGTTTGGTCAAACCACCATCATCAACTAGACATATATTTATTCTCATAGCTATGGATAACTATACATGATGGATAGAAGTAGAAACTTTCAAAAATTGCATTGCTAAGGTGGTGAAAGACTTTTTGGAAGAACATATTTTTACCAGATTTGGAATGTCATTCACCCTTGTGTGCAATAATGGGTCTGCTTTTGCATCTACATTCCTAACCTAGTGGGCATTTGAAAATCAAGTCATTATCAAGTTCTCTTCAAATTACTAACCGTAAGGAAATAGGGTAGCAGAATCTACAAATAAAAACCTTATCACAATAATAAGATGACTGTTGAAGTAGAACCCTAGGGATTGGCATACGTAGCTCAAATATGCCTTATGGATAGATCGAGTAAGAGTCAAAAATGCTTTGGGGACTTCTTTGTATTTTCTTATCTACAGACAAGAACCAGTGTTCCCACTTAGTCTCAAAATTCTTGTTTTGAAATTCATGAGTGGGTATGCTAAAGATGTTGACAGAGTACAAATTAGATTAATGAATCTTTTAGAGATGAATGAAAAATGGACAGTTGCATTGGAGCACATGGCTAAACATCAAGCTGTTGTGAAAAGATGGTTTGACAAGAGAGCCATGATAAGTCATTTAGGATTTTTGACCTTGTTCTACTCTAGGATATGGCAAAAGAAAAGTCATGCAGCCATACTAAGTTTCAATGCTTGTGGGTGGGCCCTTATCAAATTAAAAAAATTCTAGGAGAAAACACTTTTAGCCTCAGTTCCTTATAGGGGGGATTTCTTTCTTTGCTCATAAATGGGCAGTTTTTGAAGCATTATTTTGAAGCCTAAAAAAAAATTAGTTAGATTTTATTTCTACATTTAGCTTGGATTTTTATTCATGCAAGTGTGTTTATTCCTACAAGTGTGTTTTCTTTCATGTTGTGTGTTTTCTTTTAGTCATGTGTTTCTTTTCAATGTTGTGTCAGTACTTGAGATTTTCTCTCAAGATTTTACTAACCACTCTTTGGTTTTGATTTTAGAAAGAGGTATTTCTTTGTCAAAACATTTGGATGATTGTGTGTCTTATACCAACTGAGCAATGGACATTCCTTGTGGAAATAGGGGATTTTCAATCTTGAAATCAAGAGTCCAGACCAACAGGTTCTCAACACTTTGCAAATTTAAAATTTAATTGTTTTAGGTGTTGTTCAATTGAATTCAAAGATGATGAGGAACAATCCAAACTTTAAATAGTTCAAATAGGAGGGGTCTCCTCAAAAGGTTGCTGAGGTCATTGTTTGGTGTGAGAGTTTCTAAAAGTTCTAAAAGAGGAACACAAGGGATGTTCACAAGAGATCAAATCCAAGAAATGACACTAATGTCTTGACTACATAGTCTAAGCATACTTAGGATACAAAAAAAAAAAAAAAAGAGAAAAAGGAAATCTACACTAGTATTCATGGAATTGTGATTGAGCCAAAGGTTTATTGCATTGTTTTTGGTTATGCAATCTTTTAGTTCTAGTGTTTGCTGCAAATTTACGAATTATGTTGATGTAATGAGCTTGAGAAGAGATCATCAAATTGTGCCTACATAACTTTTAATGTCACATGAGCACACTTTCTATGGCCTTGCAATTTGATGAAAGTTGAAATATCATACAATTGTTAAAGTTTCTCACCGACAATTGCATCAATGGATTCTAGGAAGTGCTGCTCTTATTTTCATTGGTTTCCTACCAATTTATTCAAAATATTAACCCAAAACATGTTTTTTTCTATAGCTTATGTCCATTAGGTTTTCAATTTCATGTTATTTTCTTTCATTTTTGTTATTTGCTTTGCTAACATCTTGTTAGAATAGGAACTCATTTTATTTGCATTGTTAGATTGCATCCATTCAAAAACAAAAAAAACAAAAACATAGTTCTTTTGTGTTTTATTTTGAGACAACAAATAAAATTTACTTCATTCTGAGACCAAAATAGAACCATTAAAGGCCTCCTTGTGAACAATCACATTTATCGTCAACTAAGTGGATTTTGGTACATTGCAAGACAAATACTAAACCTTGGATTTATTCCCAAAATGATTGGCTTTTCAAGAGAGGAATTGCGCAATGGATTCCTACCATTGACCTTGTGCATAACGATTGCCCAGTAGATATCTCTATGATAGCACACTTCTCCCTCTTTGACAACACATGCTAAAGACAACAACTCTATTAATATCAATGTACATTAAGTACTAATTCATTTGCAATATGCCCTTGTCCATACTACACTAATTGATTGATCTTCAACATGCTTTGATTGATGTATCACTAAACTTCATTTAGTAAGCTTCAAATAGGTGAATGACCCCTAGCTTACCTCTTAGATACAAAAATGAATCCTTAGGTAATGGCTTGGTGAATATGTCTACAATCTATTCTTTTGTGTTTACATATTCTAATTTTACTTCTTTATCTTGCACCAATTCTCTTAAGAAGTGATATTTTATAGCAATGTGTTTTTTTTTGTATAAATTACTAGATTCTTTGATATATTGAGTGCACTGGTGTTATCATAGTATATAACTATTGGATCATTGATCTATATCTTCATTCCTTCTAATAGTTGTTTGAACCAAACAATGTTAGAACAATTAACTATTGCTACCACATATTCTACCTCTGCTATGGACTGAGAGATACAATTTTGTTTCTTGCTTGTCCAAGACACTAGTCTTTTACTAAGAAAGAATGCTCCTCCACTAGTGTTTTTCCTATCATCAAGACTTCCTGCCCAATCAGCATCAATGAATACCTTTAAGTCCAAATTGTCTCCAAGTTTGTACCATAAGCCATACTCTTTAGTACCTTTCAGATCTCATGATTCTCTTGATTATTATCATGTGATTTTCTATTGAATTTGTTGAGAATCTTCCTACCATACCAACTACTAATGCAATACCAGGCCTTGTACGCATTACATACTATAGTTTTCTAATCATTGATCTATATGTGGTCTAATCTATCTCTTTTGAACCATCATTTTTTAAAAGATTATGTCTAGTAGACATAGGGGTTCCAACTAGTCTTGAATCTTCCATTCCAAATTTCTCTAGTATCTCCTTGATGTACTTAGATTGAGTAATGTAGATACCATCTTTCTTCTATTGAATCTACAATCCAATCAAGAATTTTATCTCACCAAACATAGACATCTCAAATCATTTACTCATTTCTTTTGAAACACTTTGTGCAAGTCATCATTTCCTATGAATAATGTATCATCGACAAATATTTTTGCCAAAACAATTTTTGTATCTGGTCCTTCTTTGATATTCAGACTATTTTATCATTTGTTCTTTGAAAGCCAATCTGTATCAAGTAATTATGAATTCTTTCATACCAAGCTCTAGGAGCTTGCTTGAGACCATATAATGCCTTGTGTAATTTTCAAACCATGTCCCTTTTTTAAGAATCTACAAAATCTTTTTGTTGTTCAATGTAGACTTCCTCTTCAAGAATACAGATTTAACATCCATTTGATACACTTTAAATCCTTTGTGTGTTGCATATGCTAGTAGAGTTCTAACACCTTCTAACCTTGCAATAGGAGAAAAAATTTCACCATATTTAGCACTTTTTTCTTGAGAATAGCCTTTACACACCAATATTGCTTTGTTTATGGAAACTTTTCCATCTTCATTCAACTTCTTTTTGAACACCCACTTTGTGCCAATTACATTTTTATCCTTGGGTCTAGGAACAAGAGTCTAGGTTTTGTCCTTCTCTATTTGTTCTATTTCTTCATTCATTTCTTCAACCCAACTATCATCGTCTAAAGTATCTTTAACATTTCTAGGTTCAAATTTATCAAGCAAACATGTACCTTTCAATTTGTTTCATGTGATTGTTCCATTATATTTGTCTCCAATGATTTGATCAGGTGCATGATGCCTTCTAACATATCTTGCTAACATAGGTTCTTTTCATTTGGAATGAATTCCACTATTTTCATCAAGAACTTTAGTATCAAGCTCAAGTCCCACTACCTATGACTTGGGTCTATCAGACTAAGTTTGAACTACCTCAATAGCCTCTAACTGTGACTTGGATCCTTTAGACTATGACTCAGGCTGCACTATCTACAACTCAATAATTGTTGGATATTTTGGGGACTCATGAAGTGAAACCTCCTTTCTCTCAGATAGATTTGGTAGGTTATCAAGTTCATAGTAAAAAAATCTTCTATAATCCTCTAGCTCCTTTTTGCTTTCTTCTTCACTCTTTTTTGCAAACTCATCAATTCTCACATGTGCATGATTTTATAAGTAGAAAAATTCAAACAATTGCATGCTTTACTTCTAGAGGAGTATCCTAGAAATATGCCTTCATCACCTTTGACATCAAATTTTCCTTTTCTATATTCTTTTAAGATATAACATTTGCTACCAAAAACTTTCAAGTAACTTACATTAGGTTTGTAGTCATACCATAGTTCATAAGGAGTTTGATTTGAGTCTTTTCTCAACTATACTCTATTCAAGGTATGAATTGCAATGCTGATAGCTTCCTTACATTATTTGATTGCAACATTCTTTTCAATCATCAATGTTCTTGCACAATCCATGATGGATCTGTTTCTTCTTTCAACTATACCATTCTACTGAGATGTACTAGGGGCTAATACTTGTCTTTTAGTCACTCTTTCAATGTAGAAATCATTGAATTCATTGGAGATGAATTCACTACCTCTTTTTGATCTTAAACATTTTAGTTTCTTTTCAATTTCTTTTTCTACTCTTGCCAAATACCATTTGGACTTTTGAAAATCTTCTAATTTTTCTATTAGATACATTACAGTCATTGTTCTAGAATAATTGTCATAAAAAAGAATGAAAAAATTCTCTCCACTATAACTCTCTATTCTAATAGGTCCAAATAAGTTAGTATGCACAAGTTCTAAGACTTCTTCTGACTAATAGTTCTTGCTTTTAAAACTAGTTTTTCCCATCTTACCAATTTGGCAATTTTTGCATAGACCCATATCAAGTTTCTTCAAATTAGGAATACTTCTTACTCTTTTATGTTTTTTATCTTAACTATATTATCAAAGTTTATATGGCATAGCCTTTTGTGCCATAACCAACTTTCTTCTACTTGAGCAATAAAACATGAACTTTCACTGAGATCAAGATAAAATAGATTATCTTTTGTTTGTTTGCCAAATCTAACTAGATTTCCTTTTCCATCCACTAGTTTGGCATTTCCATCCATGAATTCTACCTTGAATCCAATGTTATTCAATTGTGCCATGCTCAATAGATTATTCTTTAATCCTTTAACCCAATAAGCATTGTCACATACAAGTTTGTTTGTCAAAGAAATACATCATTTTCCTTTTATGTTACAAGGTTCATTATTTCCAAATCTCACACTACCACCTTATAATATTCCATGTGCACAAATTTTGTTTTATCTCTAATCATATGATGTAAACAACCACTATCAATAATCCATGTATCATTTTTGCTAACATGATAGATAAGGACCATTTTATCTCCTTCATTATCAGATTCATCTTTTACTGCAATATATATACCATTTCATCTTCACTATTATCAAAATCTTTAGCCATAAAATAAGATTTCTTACCTTTTTCCATGCAATTCTTATAGTTCTTGAAATCCTTCTTGCCTTTGTCCTTATTTTTTTTCTTTTCATCTTTTTTTTCTCTATTTGGACACCTTGCACCAATGTGATCAACTTCTTCACAAGAAAAGCAAATCGGAGGAACCTTACCTTTGTACTTTCCTCTACCTTTGGAATTCTTTCTTGCAAGTTGGGCTTAAAAAACTTCAAGATCCCTATCTGAGCTTTCTTCTATTTCTTCTTCTTCACTTCTTGACTAACTAGACTTTGATTTCTTACTCTTTCTATTGATAGAGAGTTTAGCTTCAAATGTAGACTCAATACCTTTTAAACTAGGAACATAGTTATCAAAGTTATCTAACTCAAAAGTTGTCAATCTTCCATCTAGAACATTCAAGGATATTTTATTATTTGGATCACATATCATCTCTTGAATAGTAGACACTCTAATTACATAAATAGGAAGAAGAGTTCTAAGTACCTTGCTTACAACTATTTTTCTTCAATGTCTCCTCCAGATGCTTTGATTACACTCACACTTGCTTTGTTTGTTTCCACATATTTTGTAATGTTCTCATCTTCTCTCATTTTCATTAGATCAAAATGACCTCGAAGACTTTTAGCCTCAACTCTTCTTACATTGTCATCTCCTCCATTAATGTCTTTCAATTTGGTCCATATTTCATGAGTAGTTTTACAATCTTTTATTTCATCAAATTCAGCATAACTAAGAGTAGATGCAATATCAATTGTCATGATGTTATGATTCTTCTTTTCAGTAATAACTTCAATGATAATGTTCCAGTGGGAGTTTTGTATTCAACATCAAGATATTTATAACCTGAATCATTGATGGTAGCCAAATGTAACTTCATAAGTCCTTGCCATGCTGCAAAATTTTCTCTATTCAACTTGGGAATCTCTCTTTTGTAAGACATCCTGATCTTTAGCTTAGGTCCTTGAAACCTTCTATGCAAGAACCAAAAGCTCTAATACTAACTTTTGGAAATATAAGAGGAGTAATTAAGAGGGGAGGGGTGAATTAGTTACCACAAAAATAAAGCCCATATCCCTTAGATTTTAGTACAAAATAAACTATGAAAATTAAATATTGTTGATGCTCAAAAAACACACATAAAATGTTATAACTCGGTAAATATTGAATATGCTCAGTAAGTACTTAACATGAAAATCTTTAGATGTTATTTGTGATTATCATGAATTTAACTTAAACACATGAAAGTAAATTAGCATGAACACATTTGACACTGGGATTTAATTTCCAAACCCAATTTGGGAAAAAACCACCTATTGCAACTAGTTACTATTTTCACTCTTTTGAAGTGAGCCCTATTAGGAGCCAACCCTATTAAAGATTACAAAACACAGTGTTAGGTGTGACCCTATTAAAGGATTTAATCAACCTTTTAAGAGTGGCCTTGTTAGAGGTCTTTGGACAATTCAATATAATTGTCACCTTGTTAGAGGATTTACAAATGGTTGTTAAGCCAACTTTGTTAAGAGATTTAGATAACTGCTACAATGGTCAGAGAGTAACAATGAGATAACTTTATTTCTAATGCAACTAAACTATTGATTATAGATCTCAATTCTAGCTTGTACTTGATCCTTCCTAATAAAATATATCTTTTTAGGTCTACAAGGATATTCTACTTATCCTTTGGATTCACTTCCTTACTGCATCATTAGATCTTCAAAATCTTCTAGGCATTCACACTCTTACACACTTTCAAATTCTCAACTTGACCTTATACTTATATCTATAATTTTGTTGGCTCATATACAACTTAGAATAATTAATATTCATCACCTCAGTCAACTAGAACCATTTGATAAATAAATTAACCTCAAATATGCCAAAATAAGAAAATCCTTCATTAGTTGACCCTGCTTGATAGACACTAACATAGAAACAATTTTCCTATGTTAACCAAGTGAACTCGATTAACACTACATATTTAAAAATTTCCTTTGGTAACTAAGTGAGATTGGTTAAACTCATCTTCTATAAACTTTCCTTTGGTGCTCAAGTGAACTCAATATATACTGCCTTCTAAACTAGGCAAACATAGGAATGCTCAGTAGACATAGAAAACTATCCTCACTGCCTGAGTGAGTTTGGTATGCACTGACTAATAATTATATGAAATTTTTGTAACATCGAAGACAAAATATAATTAATCAATTATATCCAACACCAAGATCCTCAAAATTGATGTTCGCTCCATGTAGGCTTAAAATGCTTGTAGAAAATTAACCAACTAATCCTTGTTGGGGTCTTCATGGAGTCCTCTCCATCTCAATAGGAAATTGATACAAGCCCCATTTTTTTCCATGTATTGAAGAACTTTATATTTTCCCTAATATACATTGACAATCTCCTAGCTACATTAACATTTTGAAGTTCCCTTGGTTCATATTGCATATAGACCTTAGGGAGCAGGATATGTAGCTTCTCATCCATGTTAAGAACTGCATTTTCTAGACCTACTAGCCAAGTAAGATCAAAGATGTTATAGCATAACCTAACTATTTCCCCTTTCTCAATATTAGCCCTAGCCAAGAAACCTATAAATGAGCCTATGATAGAGTTGTTTGTTCACTAGGTATAGTCAAAATTAAATGCTTTCTCCCCAATAGCCCAGGTGATAGAAAACCTAGACACATCATCTACCAGATTTAGGATCCTATTCCACCTCTCTTGTTTTACAGACCCTCTAAATGCCATTGTCCTCACTTCTAGAGCATAAAATAGGGCAATTGAAAACTCCATACTAATAGAACACATATAGGGATTCCAAAGAAAGTAGAACTATAAATTGTATTAAGGAACTGAGCCTTAAATAACAAATGGAAAAGCTCCGGGTACAAGAAGTGATTAATGCTAGACTCACATGCTTCAAGAAAATTATTAAGAGACACTATTTAGACATGGTTAAACCTAATATTTAATGGTTTTCTTGCCTAATACCTAATGAGTAATAATAGAGCTACTTTATATAGGATTAATTCTATTAATTGCTCCTTTTAATGATGCAAAAGTGATTCTCAATTCTGCCTAAAATCTAGGCCTAACTCTTCTCATATCACTTAGAACTTTTTGATTTTTTTGATTTTTTTGATTTTGATTTTTTTAATTCTAAGTTGCTATATGTGTAAAATCTTCTCCCTCCACTCCTTGATTAGCTAGTTTATCTTCTTCTATATTACCTTCATGAAAAATATGTTTAATTCTAATCTCCTCGAATTGATCTATTAAACTAAGAACATTTTCAAGTTTTGTGTTTAACACTTAGTTTGGTGTTTGATGCTTTCTAACTACATTCAAGATAATTTGCAAGTCTCCTTCAATGATTAATTTTGTAATCTTCATTTTTAAGCTTAATATTAAACCTTCTTTTAATGATTCTATTTCAGCTATGTTATTTGTAATAATGCCCAATGGTTTGGCTCTTTTTATTATGCATTCTTCGTTATTTGATTTCACTATACATCCCAAACTTTCTCTCCCTAGTTTCCCTCTAGATGCTCCATCAAAGCTTAATTTCTTCCACCCTATCGGGGGTGCTACCCATTCACACTCTTTCCTAGCTATTATATTCTTTTTAGGGTAAACTAATGGGTGATTAATTAGATGATGCCAATTTTTCCTCATAATCCCATCACATTCCAAAAATGTCCCTTCAGCTTTAAATGCATTCCTAAGATGACATCTCATAACTACCATGATTTCTACCTCAACTTTATTGATAAATAATTTCTTGCTAAATTCTACATTTTGAAATATTTGTCTATTTCTCTCATTCCATATTTCCCACATAATGATTGCCAATATGATATTCCATATTTTATCATAAATGCTAACCTTATTCTTGATAGGTCTTCCCTATAGGAGGCTCTAAAGATCCTAGGGGAGGGGAGATGTCTAGTTCAACTTGTTCTTAATCCAATACCAACAATCTTGTGCAAAAGGAAACTTGAGTAAAATATGCTCCATTGTTTCAAAATTAGCCTTGTAGAGGTTGCATCTTGATGGACCTTCAATTCCCATTTTAGAAAATTTGTTGGCTATTAATATCCTATTTTGGATTGCTTCCCAAAGAAAGATACCTACCTTAGGCAGACAAGCCAAGTCCCAACATAAATCCGTAGGGATATTGCTATTTTCCCATCTTTGTGAATTGATGATAATGTTCTATCCTAGCTTAGCTTTGTATAGTCCATCTTTGGATGCTCCCCATATGAGTTTATCTTCTCAATTATCATAATTCATTAATCTTTCCTTGAGGATGTTTTCAAGGATGGTTTTGGAAATTATCGATATATTTACATTATCCAATGATTTCCAGGTCCATGTCTCTACCTCATCAATCCTAACCAAGTTTTTAGCATCTGAGACCTTAGGACCCCATAGATTGACTAAATCATTAATGTTGTTTCTAGATATTCTTGAATTAATAATCCAAGGTTGGCCATCCCATGAATCTTCCTAGAAATGTGCCTCATTTCCTTGACCTAAATCCCAAGTAAGGTATTGATTGACCAGTGGCCTACATCTCATCATAAAATTCTAGTTTTCTAAACATGCTAATGGATTTCTAATTCTAAATAGAGAAGAAGGGTCTAGTGGGTTTAAATATTTTTTACATATAATTTTTACCATTTCTTGTCTTTTTCCTTATACATACACCATACTAGTTTTTATCCTAATGCCTCATTTTGCCAGCTAATATTGTGTATGCCCAAGCCACCTAGATTTTTTAGTCAACATATCTTATCCCATTTTATTATTGCTTGTTTCTTTTTTCTTTTGTTCCATTCCAGAAGAAATTTCTAAGTTTCCCTTCAATCTTTTTATCATAATGGAAGGCAAGAGAGAGGATAGCTGGAGATAGCAATAAGAATGGATTTAATTTTAATTTCTCTCCTAGGTTAAGTCAACCATTTTCCTTTCTAAATCTATGTTTGTTTTTCAATTCTTTCTAGGATGTTGTTGTTGGTCTCAGATTGGTTTTGACAATTGAGTGTCAACACACTTAAGAAATTTCTAAGCTAATGTCGAGCTACAGTATGTACTGAGCCAAAAATTCAATGGGTGCCAAGTTATTTAGATGCCAAGCAGATAGATAGTGTCGAGCAAGTTTCAAGTGCTAAGTGATAATTGATGCCAAGCTAGTTTATGTGCCAAGTAAAGTATAGGTGTCAAGCAAAAGTAAATTACTATAGGAGCCAAGAAAGATAGAATTTCTATAGATGTCAAGTAAGAAAAAATTCCTATATGCGTCAAGCATCAACAATCAGTAAGTGTTGAGTAATATAGATTTAGCATAAGAGTTTGTACCCTCACAAACTCAAATATAAACCATTTTTGAGCTAACTCAAGATGAATCTTGAAGGATCTAAAAGATAAGATTGAATCTTTTTAATTCCCTATGAAATCAACATGCAACCAATTAGAAAAATGGAAAAAATTGAGCAAGAAACATGGATGAATCTCAATCAAAGATTCATACCTAACCCTAAGTCTCAAAACTTTTTTAAGGAGGTCAAAACCCCATAATTAATAAGAGAGAATGCAGTGTATGGGAATGCATGGGAGAATGCTAGCAAAGTTTGAAGGAAGTAAAAAGGGGTAAGAAGACATAGAGGAAGGATATCATTGTAGAATCAACTTATCATAATAGAGCATCAACATTTTGAGTAGAGTCATATTAGATCAAGAAGAATCAGATCAGATTGGATAGAACAAGGATATGAAATCAACAATTGAAGATTCTAAGTCATTAGGTCAACACATTCTACAATACTTTCTAGCCATTGTATTAGGAGAATGAAAATCCTATGAATATAGGTTGGTTAATGGCCATATTGTAAATCCTTTAATAGGGTGGCATTCCAAGTAAGTGTTTTTAAATCCTTTATAAAAGTCACATTTAATAGTGTGTTGAAGCCTTTAATAGGGCAAGCCTCTCATAGGGCAGACCATTGTTGATGGTTGAACTTTGTAACCTTAACCAATTGCATATTGCTATAGTGATAAGTTGTGGGTGTCATCCCCACCCTACTTTTACCTGCTCATTTTGGAGGGTTTTTGGGTAATCAAATATTGTTTTGTCTATTTTCATGCATTTCTTTACTTTCATGTGAATTAGATGTGTTACATGCATGCGATTGATTTTAGTTAAAAGATTTTAGAGGTTAAAGTTTATTACTTCTGATTCATTCTCCCCCCTCTCGAAAGTAAATCTTTGTACTTGTGAATTCCAACAATTGGTATCAAAGCCTAGTTCTTACAAGGAAAAGCCTTATAGCTTGAAGAAAATATCCAAAAATGGAGGTCTACAAGCTTGGGAATATTATAGAGAATCAGGAAATCGAGATACATCTCATTCTAGGGAAGAATTAAGGAAATCCCTAAAGAGAAGAAAAGAGATTGCCGTAGCTAAGAATGATACATAGTAAAAGGAGATTGACATCTCAAAAGTGTTTGCCAATGGATATTCCAATGAGTTTGATGCAACAATCATAGACCTAATGGAGAAGAATATAGTTCAAACAAAAGAGATCAAAACTCTCAAGATTGAACAAGAATCACAAGCTATGATGCTTTGTGAAGTGACTAAACATAAGAAGAGAGCTATTGAAGATAAAGTTATGATAGAACATGACAAGAGAAACCTAGCCAATAGATTGAAGGAAAAGTCAACTGAGCTGGCAAGAATTTCCAACATGTAGCTAGACACCCTAAGCTAGATGATGAATGTCCATCATGAGCTGAATGTCAAGGACATTGAGATCTCCAAACTGAAGATGCAAAATGACTTGAGAAGAGAAAAGGAAATTGTAGAGAGCTTCAATAAACCTAATGAATCTATTAAGTACTTTGAATAGCTACTAAAATCACTAATATCTAGCATTGACACTTCAAGAGTAGGATACACAAGCACTAAAAAAGGAGAGTCATCTAAGACTGCAAAAGAAAGAAGTGAAAAAGGTAAGAACACTAAACCCACTCATCATTTCTATGGTAAAAAAGGACATACCTCTAATGTGTGTAGGGGCAAGAATGATAATTAGCATGAAAAACCTAAGAATATGGGTTACTATCACAAGTGCAATAAGCAAGGTCATCAGGCACATAACTGCAAGACTAGAACCTTCAAAACACCAAGATTTGAAGGTCACTACTACAATTGCAAGAATTATGGACACAAAGCTTTTGAATGTAGATCCAAGCCTACATGGTCATCAAATAAAGGAAAAAGCCATGAAAATTCCTATAATTGGGACTATAACACTAGGCACAACTATCACTACTATCAAGAGTATGGATATATTCCTGAGAATTACATAAGAACATGCTTTAGTGGCAACTACAATAGGTGGTTGAGTCAAACCACTTTCTTCAATTGTCTAAAGATAGGACACATCAGCAAGTATTGCCCAACTAGGTCAAAGGAACCCAACTCTAAGTTCAAAAAAGGAAAAGGAAATATTGATGTTGAGCACATCAAAGAAGGAATGTATAAAACACGAAAAAGAAAAGAGGGATGCAACACATCAAATGGATGGATCACTTCACCTAAAGGGTCAAGTGGTCACACCTCATCCAACTAAGAAAAAGAAGGTATGAAGGACTAATATTTAAATGCTTTATCATACATCAGTTCCAAGACTAAGTTAATACTAAAAAGGATAGATTAGCATGGCTAAAGATGCAAAGTTAAAATTTTCATAGTGTTGCTGAGTAAGGAAAGTTGTTGTCTAGCAAAGTCAGTAGAAGCTGAGTTAGTAGTAGATGCCGAGTGAAGGGAAATTCCTATTGAAGCTGAGTAAAGTAGAATTGCTTAAGAAGCCAAGTGGGTAGTTGTACAAGCACTAAACATTAAATGCTATGAAATGAAGGGTATATGGTCAAGTTTTCAATCATTTTTCTTCATCACAAACATAGAGCAAGAGCAAAAAGAGTGTAGAAATAGTTTTGAAGTAGATATTGAAGCATTTAAGAAGATTCCAACCAAGAATCAACATCATTTTGTCAATTTTAAAGTATTTACACTTGTGTCGAGCTACGTAGTTAAGCTATTTCTATGTGTTAAAACCCTAGATTGCATAAATGGCCTCTAGGTCTAGAAAACTCTAGGAAAAGGAGTCATTTGAAGTCGAATTGGTTAGTAATGAAGTTAAGTAGCCAAATTTTAGACCTATTCCCAAAGTTGCTTACAAAAATGACCCTGTCAAAGCTTTATTCATGATTCCACCTAAAGTGGTGATGGTGCAAGATGTGCAAAGATGTTACATTTACAAGATTGGTGCAATAGGTGATATGGAAATTAGGGAGGCCTATGAAAAATTGTGTGAGAATGAATTTTTAAAGGAAGAATTTCAAATTATTGAGAGGAAGGACTTAACCCGTGCCCTAGATTTTCCTATAGTATTCAAGACAGAATGGATTATAATTATGTTGAGTTGAATCCATGACGGAAGCCTTTGGTTGGAGGATAGACCTGTTAAAATATCCAAGAGAATAATACATAGGGTGACCAGGTATCCAACCCTAGAATGGCCTAAAACCCTAAGAAGTGACTCAAAAGGAGCTATAGAAAAGAACATTGGTGCAAAGTGGAACAAGAGAGGGATGACACTAGACACAATCAAAGACCCTCTTGTTGAATTTGTAGTTAGAGTCATATCCCACAAATTTTACCAATCAAGCCAACTCAAAAATGTTCCCTATATCACAGTGGATGTTGGTTACAAACTTGTCAAAAAGGATCATACTTATGATCTAGCTAAACTACAACTACAACAGATTATGGAAAATTTGAGAGCTATAAGAAGAACAAAGGGAGCCCACTACAAATTTGGAGCAATTTTGATATATTTATTCTTTTATGTACTGAATGAATTCCCCTCTTTTGGAAAGGTAAGTTGGAAGACAAATAGGTCAATAGTAGTGCAAGTTAATGAGTACATAAAATAGATGGGGGCAAATTTTGAGACCATAATAACTAGTTACTTTGAAGACTTCAAGAAGTCTATGAAATAGAGACTCAGGATACATGTTTCATTAGTTGAGCAGCACATTAATGACATATGTTTTCTAGTGGACATTGATTTCACATACATCCAAGCAGAAATACCAAGGGTAAGATGGCTAAGATCACTTGGATATGAAATTAACATTGATGAGGCATCTGTAGCAATCACTACTCTGGTTGCAAAGGAAGTAGATAAAAGTGCCCAACCCTTTGGTACTTATGATGTTGTAAGGTCAAAGGTGGACATGGAATTGAAAACTAAAGAAAAAGGACAAATTGGAGAAGAAGCTTAAGACAATATTTGGTGAAGGCACTACAGAAAGTGAGGAGGAGGATGAAGAGGAAGGTGAAGATGAAGAAGAGTGGGATCAAGGCCCACTTGCATTGACCCAAGGCATGGGTGAAGATGTTGAAGAAGTAGAAGGTTCCAAGGAGAAGCAAACCAAGGAAGCAGCTAAGGAAGAGGAAAAGAAGACAAAGGCACAAAAATAGCCTATAACTCAGCTTAGAGGAAAGAAAACAACTAAACCTAGCCCAGAAAAACCCACCAAGAGGGTAGGCACAAGAGCTACAACAAAGGTGGCTAAGGAACAGGAAAAGAAGAAAGCCATAGAGCAAGGAGGACCAGCAAAGAAGAACCTGAGAAGAAAGTATGTGGCACCTCCTGAATCAAATGAGGAGAGGACTGAATCAGATGATAATAGCCAATTCAGAGTGGTAAGTCACACCACTAAGTCTAATTTAGAGAATATATGTGACAATATAAGAGATAATGTAGACTTTTCTGGCTTGAAAGGTATTGACTTTAATAAGTTAAGTAGAGAAGAATAGAACATAGTGGAAGAATCAGTTTACACTATGATGGCCAAGTTCAAGAATACTCCACTTGAACTTGACAATACAATGCCTAAGGAGTTATATTCAATTATAGAGAATAAATGGCATTATTGCCTGAATATGGAAAAGGAAATAATAGAGTCAACATTGGCTCATGTTATGCCTAAACTTACTAAAGGGAAAATAAGCAAGGAAAATAAGAAGCATGGGAGAAAATTTGCACCCAATTATAGAGTCTTTAGTATAATTCAAAGTAAAATTGAGGATGTTGTGAAGAAGTCCACTCTAATGTGGAAAGTAATCTATGGCCTCACAACTATAAAGGAAGGACAAGAAGATCCCTTTGAAGGGAGAAATAATGGAGAGGAAGAAGAGGATGAGAACGATAAGGAAGAAGAAGGAGAAAATGATAAGGAAGATGTTATAGTGGAGGACACCAAAAGAGTGAAATGGCAATTTTTGAATAGCAACAGATAGATCAAAGTGTGCAGGACACACAATTGCCTCCACCAAGTCCACCACATGTAACTCCCACACCTACAGATACGGTAATGATTCAAGATGTTCCTAATAACTCTAGTTAGAACATAAATCAACTAATTATAGAGGACCTTAAAATGATCCTTCACCAGACTACTCTACAATTATAGTTATGTACTAACCCAGTCTTGGTGAGTGTGGAAGAACTACAAAAGGCAATAGCTAACATTACAAAGGATAAAGTGAATCCACAAGAACCACCTTCACATATCCAAATAGCTACAAGTGGACAACCCAAGGAGAAAGTTGCACAAGAAACACTAGCTAGGGTTGATTCCACAGTACTAGACACAACAATTATCGAGGAGCAAGAAAAGGATCAAACAAGATAGAAGGATAGCTCTGTTCCTACTACATAAGGATAAGGTGCACCACCTCAGATCACAATAATTGATCAAGGTAGAACAAAAGAGGAGGAGACCCCTAAGGAGAAAGAACAAGAGACAATACAAACACTAATAAACTTTCCTACAATAGGGAACCCTACAAGAACAACACAAGCCGAGCACTAAAGTAGTACCACTTCAAATTTCAACACCAAGCTCGAGCTCTATAAGGGTTGCAAGGGTACTTCACTATGGAGACCCTACTCTTGATGAAGAGATAGTCATTCCTAGGTATGACTATAAAACCATGAATATAGATCAAATAAATGAAGTGTAAGAGGCACTAGAGAAGAAGAAGAAATAAGAGATACTCATAAATGAGTACAAGTAGAGGCAAGCATTGATCAAGATAAAAGACATCTTTTTAGATGCATTCAGCTTGCAAGTACATAATGAAACCAAGCCAATTATGGAAAAATTATCCAATATAGTGGACCAAGTATAGAATGAAGACCTAGACACTAATGCAAAATTATTAGAATGGTCTAGAAGGAATTTACAAATGAAGGTGAATGAATGAATATCAAGTGAAATAGCACTATCTCAGGTGGAACTAGCCAAAAAGATAGAAAAGGTAAAAGCAATACTTGAGAACATATTCTCATTGTACTCAAAGTTGTGTGATCCATCAATTTTCACACAAGAGACCAGCCAAAGGATAATGAGCTTGGAGAGGAACCTAAAAATATCAAGCATGCAGCTACCCAAGGATCTAGAGTAGAATGAGAAGCATTTTACTACTATGCTTCACACACAAAAGGAATTAGCTATGTTAATAGTAGATGAGGCAAACATAAAGGCTAAATTGTTACAAATACAATCTACTATCACCCCTCATATGGAAGTTTTGCAAAAGGAATTGGCCTATGCTAAGAATGTTTTAAAGAAAGACCCCAATCTTTTTACACTAGAAGGCCTAGTTCACCTTGCAACTAAGACAACCATCTAGCTTAAAGAACTCAAAATTGCACTAGACAATTGGGATATTGCTTTGAAGATTATTATGGAGGTAAATAAATCCTTTTGGCTAAGTATTCAGTTAATGTATATAACCCTTTGACATAAGTATCAAAAAAGGGGGAGATAACATTTTGGGGGAGATAAATTTAAAAAATTGAGTTTTGAGGAGATAAAACTAAGGAAGAGATAAGGAGATAAATTTTGAGAAATAATTGTTAGAATTTTTAATCTTTCCTTGGTTGTATTTATTAAGTGGGATAAACTAAGGTATCCCTTATGTTTTTTTTCCTCTAATCCACATGTGAGGACAAGTCTTTTTTTGTAATTCCTTTATTTAGGAAAATAGTTTATTCCTCCTTAAGAGGATTATGACACTTGTTAACACACTTAGTAATGTGGCAATCATTCAAATGGGAGTTACAAATAACCCCTCTTCTCATCTCTTTATAAGAGATGCTTCTCTCTCATTCTCTACAACACACAATCATACTTCTTGTAATGAGCCTATGGCTCCATTTTCTCTCTTCTCTCTCCTTTCATTCTTTAGGAATTTGCCTCATTCATATTATTCACAAGGGGTTTTCTTTGCTTTCCCCTTTCAAAATATTTTTCTCCTCTTATTGATTCATTGGTGGTTGTTCACTCTTTCATACTCTCTTTGGATTTGAGTCTATGGTAACTATTTTCATATCAAGCTCTCTTGGATTCATTTTCATTTCATTTTGATCTTTATCTTCTTACATGGTATCAGAGCTTTCTAATCCTTTTTTTGAGCTTTTGTGAAGGTTACCATATTGGAAAACTTTGTTGAGAGGAGAAGTCAAGAAAAAAATTCATTCCTAGTTTTTTTTTTTGTAGGTTTTTTTATTCAATCTTCAAGTTTTTTTCTAACCCTCTTTGGAAGGTTTACCGCCAAGGAGTTCTATTTATCATCTAACTCATTTTTTTCTTGTTTTGGGAGGCTTGCCACCAAAGGATATTTCTATTAAAAATTAATTAATTAATTTTTATTTTTATTTTACTCTTCTTTAATAAATAACATTTATCAATTCTTATTTTAATAGCATTTTTATTATATAATGTGCAATTTTCTTTAATTTTAATATTTAAAATTAAAATTTATTATTTCCTTGATATTTTTATTGTAGGGAACACTTTATAATTCCAAGTGTGATTATATTTTTTAATTCTACTTTCACTATTTCACTATTTGGTTAAATCTATCTCATATGTTTTTTAAAAAAAGATTAATTAATTTAAAATCTTCTCTTAGTTACAAATTTTTTTTTTCTTTTAATCTTTAAATTTTTTTTTAATTTTAGAAATAGTGTGCATTTCTATTCATTTCAATCTGAACTTTACTCTTTTTTTAGACATTGCATTTTTATTTCCTATTTTTTTCTGAGGCCTTCCCTCATCCATTTAAATTTTGTCACTGCTCTTCCTTTGTTATTTCTATTCCTTTATTTTTTAATCTCTTTTCATTGTGCCCTCTGTGACTCTTTCTCCCAGCATTGTCTTGCTGCTTCCCTTATGCGAGATCTTCTATGAGCTTTTTCTTGTGAGCATCTCTTGATCTTCTATGTGCTATTTACAACACCCTCTCTCTCGGCTTCTATTTTATTTTCTACCACTCATTGTGTGAGTCGGCTGCTCTCTCACCTTGCTTGGTCCCTTATTGCTCGTACCTACTATCTAATGTCCCTTCATTCTGTTGCTATTGCATGAGCTTCTTCTGCCCCACTTGCATGTGCCTCCCTCTCACCTTAGCTACCTTTCAGCCCCCTACCTACATGTAGCTACCTTTTCTCCCTACGACCTCCCCTTGTTGAGCCTCACCGACCCTTCTGGTCACTATTTTTAAAAAAATCTATAGCTTGGTGGAAAGTTGGAAACCCTCGTTCTGCACTCTTTGTGAAGTGCTTGTGGCTTGCTAGTCATGTTGGTGTCAATCTTACCTCCATAACAAATCTCCCAGGCTTGATAATACTCAACAAGGAGGAAATTTTCTACAAAATGGTCGATCTGAACCAAATCAATTTCTTCGAAGAATGTCTCTAGTTTTACAAGAGAGGAGAGTATAGAGAGAAATTCAAGAAGATTAAGCAAAGGTAGTGAGGAGATTCTTATAGAGTTTAGTAGTCTCTAGATTAAATCTTCTCCTCCTAGACACCCATAGAATCTCCTCCTAAGTGGCTTGCATTCAGAGCTAGATTGAGCCGACACGTGCCATCATAGTTCAAGCTCCCTGCACAACTCTTCCTCTCTCCAACATCTTCATGTTATTCTAGTGTTCATTCTTAGTAGGATTTAAATGCAACATCCTCTATCTTTAGCATATTCTTTCTCTATTATTTGCAGATTTTTTTTAGTAACTCCCTATCTCTACCATGCATTTTTTATTATTCTTTGTCAAAGTTGTAGTCAGTTAGTTGAATCAACATCATTCAATTTCTTTACTTTTTTAAATAAACATAATTCTTGCATTTTCTCTAATTATTTTCATATTCAGTTTTCATAACATTAACCTCTTGTGCTCGACCTTTTGTACTTTCTCCAAAAATGACACCCCATAATTATATTGCTCTGATAGAGAATAAACATCACAAGGTTTTTTGGAAGTTTCTCTTGTCACACTATTGGCCCAACCAATAAAATTCACTGCTATTCAACTCATAGTTCCACATAAATTAAAATTGGAGTGGGTAGAAGGTTTGGATGCTATTTTCTTTCATATGATTTAAGTGCCTCCTCCTCCGCACCAAAATCATTACCATATTTTCAAACTATATTCATCAGTTATTATGTCATGTAACATTTTTTTTAAATCATTTTTTCTTAACAAAAATAAAAAATTCTTTTGCAATGGTCAACATCTGTAGCCACTAATTATTCCACAATATAATTTCTTCCTCCCTTCTGTAGATCGACATATCTAAAATTTATTGCTCTATTTTCAAATATAAAGACTTCGTTATTATTAATCTTTTCTTACTTTGTCTCTCTCCTATTTATAAGGATTATTTTTAAAGAAAGTGCTACGTGGCTAACTTAAGTTTATGTAGTTAGTTATTTTATTAGTTTTAAGCTTTTCTTGAAAACATTCACTTATGTCTTTATACTTTTAAAAATTAATGAATGTTCAAATATTTTGTGTAATGAATTTTAATATTTTACACCAACTTTACTAACAAAGCCTTTTTTAATATTTGATATTGATCTTCTAAAAATTACTTTTTAATTTTATTATAATAATTTATTAAAATTTATTATTCTTTTTTACTATCAGAGTGAAGTTTTATAGATTATTAAAGCTTCTTACTCTTTATTCATTTTAGTTTTTTTAATGTAATATATTGTAATTTCAAACTTAAGTTTTTCTTTTAATTTTTTTTTAAAAAAAAATCTTTTTCAATTACAAATTTTTGTTCATTTATATAACTAAATTTCATATATTTTAAAATTTAACTAAACTATTAGAATAATGGATTTGACTTATTATTATTACTTTGAAAAAAATGGAAAAATATTTGTTGTGATTTTAGAAGTTAATGACTCATATAATTTTGTCTTATAGTTTTTTTTTGGGAACATCTATTTTTCTCTAAGGGATCTATTTATTTCAAAATTGTTCATTTTTTTATCACACTTCTCATTATAGTAGAAAAGATTTAGATATATGTATTGAAGTATATATGGGGGGCGGCATATATGCCTAAACAAATATACAAGCTATGTTGATTGTAATGCTTAGTCAATTATATGGGTGTATCTTGTTTAAATAAATTATCCTTGTTCACTCTCAATGGAGTTTTCTACCTGATACCATACACTTATATTTCTCATCACTCTTCAAATTTATCTCTACATATTCTTTGGGATTATGAGTTATCATACACTATTTCCTTCAATTTTACTATGATCTATTGATTTGCACCTAGTTGTGCATTTTTATGCTTTTATAGCATCGTTATATGCCCATGTTGGTACTTTATGGTTTTATACCATTGATTTACATGATTTATATGATATATTTTTTTGAGCTGCATAGGGAGCCAATTTTTTTCAAGGTTAACTATGTAGGTCCCCTGAGTATAACAGATACATAGTTTCCTTATCTGGCCCATGGAGTATCCCTCCATCCTATATTGGTGTGCACTCATTTTATATGGAGTTTCCCTCCATTTGATCCTATTTGTTCTACTTTGAAAAGATTGATATTTATATGGAGTTTCCCACCATTTGGTTCTATTGGTTCCACTTTGAAAGATTGATATTTATATGGAGTTTCCTTCCATTTGATTCTATATGCTCTACTTTGAAAGGTTGATATTTCTGGAGTTTCCCTCCATGTTGTTCCATTTTCTTCCTCAATGAAGAGGATACCATTATTGGAGTTTTCCCTCCAAATTTAGATGATTTGATACAATTTGAAGGAAATATGTTGTTAAACCCTCATAATCCATTCATTTGAGTATCCTAACAAAAATCATAATAGTACTAATTTGATCAGCATGTCTCTTTTTTTACTTTATTTTCATATATTAATGTGATAATGATTTGCATACTTTATTGCTTATATCATGAATCATGGACATTGTGGAGGGACGACCCCATTAACTTGCAGTGGGATGATTCATTAAGTGGGCTGTCTATATCCACATAATTGATGCAATGTTGATGCAAGTATCATTAGTTGGCCTTGTCTATGGTCAATAGTACATTAGTATGATATTATTTTCATGAGAACATTGATCAAACTTCTTTTGTACTTATTGATAATATTTGAGCATATACTTTATCTTGATATCAGGTTAACTCCATTGCTTTGTGGTAACATTTTTTATTTTCCTCATTGTTTCTCTATGAGACTTTTCTTATCCTTATTCAAAAGGTTTTCTAATTTGAAAATAAGATGAAATAATTATTGTAGATAGTTTTCTTGTTCTTGTGACTATGTTTTTTAGGTAATCCATCCAGGCATATACAAGACAGTATTATTTTGGTGTACATTCAGATGACCTATCCACTTCTCTCTTGGCCCTATGAAGATCTACATGTAAGAGACCTTTTGCATCATGTAAGACATTCTCAAAGATCAAGTTGTTAGTATGTAGAATATCATTTTTAAAATGTGGGTTTGATACCCTTTGATGTAATTTCCCCAAGTAAAGATTAAAGGGGGGTGTTAGAATTTGTAATCTTTCCTTGGTTGTATTTATTAAGTGGGATAAACCAAGGTATCCCTTATGTTTTTTTTCCTCTAATCCACATGTGAGGAAAATTCTTTTTTTGTAATTCCTTTATTAAGGAAAATAGTTTATTCCTCCTTAAGAGGATTATGACACTTCTTATGCACACACTTATGAATGTGGTAATCATTCACATGGGAGTTACAAATAATTCCTCTTCTCATCTCTTTATAAGAGATGCTTCTCTCTCATTCTCTACAACACACAATCATTATGTAGTTCTTTTAATGAGCCTATGGCTCCATTTTCTCTCTTCTCTCTCCTTCTTTCATTCTTTAGGCATTTTCCTCATTCATATTATTCACAAGGGGTTTTCTTTGCTTTCCCCTTTCAAAATCTTTGTCTCCTCTTGTTGATTCATTGGTGGTTGTTCATTCTTTCATACTCTCTTTGGATTTGAGTTTATGGTAACTATTTTCATATCAAGCTCTCTTGGATTCATTTTCATTTCATTTTGTTCTTTATCTTCTTACAATAATAAAGCCTCAAATAAGTGCAAGGAAAGATGTGTGAAAGGGCAAGCAAAAATAGAGTAGATAGAATAGGACAGATAAGGTAGAATAACAAGGCAAGACATCAAAATCAGCTTCATCATGAGAAATTGTGGATACAAAAAAGGAAAATTAGCTCAGGGGGAGTTACAAATTTTGAGGTATCTTCACAAAATTCTAAACAGTTTTGAAGTTTTGTACATATGCCAAACAAGATGTATATTATACTCATAGAGATCATATTCATAATGTTTAGTTAAGTATTTTTGACACTCATGTCAAAGGAAAATATTGTTGGTCTTAGATTTGTTTTGACAATTGAGTGTCAACACACTTAAGAAATTTCTAAGTTGATGTTGAGCTACAGTATGTGTCAAGTCAAAAATTCAATAGGTGCCTAGTTATTCAGATGTTGAGCAGATAGACAGTTTTGAACAAGTTTTAACTATCGAGTGACAATTGATGATGAGCTAGTATATGTGCCAAGTAAAGTATAGGTGTTGAGAAATAATGAATTACTATGGGAGCCAAGCAAGAAAAAATTCCCATAGATGTGAAGCAAGACAGAATTCCTAGATGTGTCAAGAATTAGCAATCAATAAGTGTCGAGTAACACAGAATCAGCATAAGAGTTTGTGCCCTCACAAACTTAGATGTAAACTATTTTTGAGCCGAATCAAGATGAATTTTGAAGGATCTAAAAGATAAGATTGAATCTTTTTAATTCCCTATGAAATCAACATGCAACCAATTAGAAAAATGGAAATGAGTTGAGTGGGAAAGATGGATGAATCCTAATCATAGATTCAAACCTAAACCTAAGTCTCAAATTTTTTTTAAGGAGGTTGAAACCACATAATTTGGAAGAGAGAATTTAGTCTATGGGAATGCATGAGAGAATGTTAGTGAAGTTTTAATGAAGTAAAAAGGGGTAAGAAGACTTAGAGGAAGGACAACATTGTAGAACCAAGTTATCAGAATAGAGCATCAACACTTCAAACAAAGTCATATTAGATCAAGAAGGATCAGATCAAATTAGATAGAACAAGGATCCAAAATCAATAATTAAAGATTTTAATTCATTAGGTCAACACATTCTACAATAATTTCTAACCATTATATTAGGAGAATGAAATCCTATGAATATAGGTTGGTTTAACAGCCATATTGTAAATCCTTATACAGGGTGACATTCCAAGTGAGTATATGTAAATCCTTTAGATAGATCACATTTAACAGTGTGTTGGAGCCTTTAACAGGGTAGGCCTCTCATAGGGCAAACCATTGTTGATGGTCAAACTTTGTAACCTTAACTAGTTACATATTGTTGCAGTGATAAGTTGTGGGTGTCATCCCCACCCTAGTTTTACCTTCTTATATTTTCCTGCATGTCTTTACTTTCATGTGAATTAGATGTGATATATGCATGTGATTGATTTCAGTTAAAAGGATTTAGAGGTTAATGTTTATTACTTCTGATTCAACCCCCCCCCCCCCCTCATAAGTAAATCTTCTTACTTGTGAATTCCAATAGTTGTCCCATCGTTTTTTGTTCCTAGCCCCTTTTTCTAGGTATATCCCTAAATATTTACATGGAAAGTTACTTTTCTTATATCCCATTTGATTGCAAATATATTCTTCCATATCACTTGAAGTGTTTAAAAAGAAAATTTCTGATTTTTCTACATTCACCTTATGTCCTAATGTTTTCGTATAATCCAATATAATTTTTTAAAGGTTGTGGTTTCTTTCTTAGTACTAATTCTTGGAAGAATAGTATCATTAAAAAACTATTGGTGGGTAGTGTTTGATACATTTTCTACTACAGTTATGCCTTTAATTAAGCCTTCTACTTGTTATTTTTTGATTGATCTACCAAATGCTTCTGCCATTATTATGAATAAAAAGGGTGAGATAGGGTCTCCTTGATAGATGCCCCTTGAAATCTTGAAGAATCCTTAAAGGGTACCATTTATTAACAAAGAAATTTTAGGAGTAGATATGCAATTAAAGATTATATTTATCCGTTGTTTGGAAAATCCAAATGTTTCTAGATATTTTCATAGAAACCTCCAATCTACTACATCATAAGATTTTTGTATATCTAGCTTCATAAACATACAAGCTTCCTTATTATTGATAGTTGAATTTATAGTTTCATGTATGATGGATATCCCATCCAGGATTGATTTACCTAGTACAAACCCAGTTTGTTCTTCTAAGATAATCCTTGGAACCTAAGTTTTGATCCTATTTACAATTTCTTTTGAATAAATTTTATATATTGTATTAAATAATTCTATGGGATGAAATTCTAAAGGTGATTCAGTAGTAGATTTTTTGGGAATTAAGTAAGGAAAGTGTGGTTGATTTCTATCAAAATCGATATCCCACTCCTAGCTACCTGAACTACATTCCATAGTTCTTTAGCTAATATTTCCCAATATTTTTAAAAGAAAAAAGCTTGGAAACCATCAATCCCTAGGGATTTATCTAGACTTATATTGAAGAGGATTATTTTGATTACTTCTTTAGTGAAAGGTTTATTGAGATTCATATTATTAGTTTCAGTGATTACTTTCGATACATTTTTTTATCATTTTTTCTTGCATAGTTTTTGATAAGATAAATAGGTTTTAAGTGATCTTGAAACCCATAAGTTTTACAAAAAACAAGGCTGATAATAAGCAAAAGAAGCCTAGCCAAAACAGAGGTCCAACAGCTAAAAAAAGCTCGAAGGCCCAGCCCAAAACAAAGGCCCACAGAAAGGCCAAAAAACAAACAATCAAAAACAGACTACAGAAAGCCTGACCAAAAGCCAACACCCAGAAAGATGAAAATACAAAAGACAAAAAAACTAGTCTTCAGTAATCTTCTCCATTCCTACATAGTCTGAGCTACCTCAACTATCTTTTGTTGCTCCTTTGCCATTTGATCCTGGACCTTCTCCATGCCCTGATCCATACTGGTGAACATACTGATTGTGGCCTTGTCATCATCCGGCCTGGCCTTCTCCCTATTCTGTCCTCCCTCCTCCACTAGGAAGCCCCTGTCCTTAAGTTTACCAGCTAGGGATTAGATGTTGTCATTCATCGAACTTAGGAGAGAAATCATCTGACTTGCCAAGTTGTGGTTGTAGTTTTCAAGATTTCTAATTCTCCTTTCATTTAAGCTTTCTCTGTTATCCTGGTTGTCCTGGCTGTCAATACCAGTCTTTTTCTTAGTACTTTCCATCTATGATACCTTTTCTCTAACTTCCTCCAGCTCATGGAATAGCCATTTGATTGATCTGAAGTTGTCAATCATACTACTATGAGAATTATTCAAAAGGTTCATTCCAGTCTCCCTTGCATTGTCTGAAATGGCCAGGATAGTTGGGTCTATGAGCTCATTGAGCCTAGGCTCCTCCAGGTTGTCCACCAAGATCTGAGGGTTCATAACTTCCCTAAAAATCCCCATAGTAGTAGTCCTCACATTGAAATTTTTCCAGGCCTTTCTTCTATTATTGATCTGCACTTCCCCCTCGTTCTCACTAGTGATGACATTCACTTTTTCCTCCGAAGGAGGCTGAGACTGGACAGGGGAGAGGGGAAGAGGAATAGCATCTGTCCTCTAATTTCTAGTCTCCTCAACTCTCACTACCTCCCTCTTCCATTTTTTCCTAGGTTTCTCCTCTTCCAACTCCTCCTCTGACTCATTGTCAGAATCTTCCGTATCTATTTCCTCCTCCTCATCCTCAGCATAACTCTCTTTTGCTTGAGCTTGGCCATGATCCCTAGGGCTTTTCCTACTGGGAGTTGTAGTTGTGGACTATTTCCTGCCTTGACCTTTATTCTTCTTTACTGAGGTAACATTCTCCTCCTCTAAGCTAATGCTCTCAATGTCATCAAAGTCTGAAGAAGAGCTGGAGCTGCCTTTGTCAACATCCTCAACTTGAGGAGGGTTATTGCATTTAGAATGAGCTTTGAAATGCTCATAGATGAGGAGAAATAAACCCTCATGCAAAGCATGGTTAATAGTGGCTTTCTTCTTGAAACTAGAGATAGCCTTATTCATAGAAGTGAGAAGGTAAAGGGAATGGAAATTCTACTCTTATGGCAAAAATGATTTAAAATCACAAAATGGTGAGTGCTGACCCGATCAAACTTAGGGTCCAGGGTAACATAATCAATGAGGGCATATAAAAAATACCTCTAGAACTTCTTTATAGTCTCTGTCACATAGAAAGACTCTTTCTTTTCCAGCTTGTTCATCTCTACAGAATTTTTCACGAACTCCTTGACTGCATTGGACGAAAGTTTCTTGTCCCTGTAAAATTTGAAACCCTCCATAGGGATACCAGTGACCTCTGCAACCACCTCCTCTGTGATTTGGAAAGAAACCCCATTCACCTTGACCTTGCCATTGTTCCACGAGTTCACCATGTTGTTGGTGACCTCAGGGTCAAAACTATGGAGTTTCTCAAAAAAATTCGCAATCCCATTTCTCAAAACCATTTTTTCTTGCATAGTTAAGTTGGATGATTCATAGTTGTTTAATTAATTTTCATAATATATGACAAAAATTTGAGCTATGTTTGTTAGGTTATCAATCATATTACCATCACTATCTTTGATTTGAGTAATATTTTTGAGAGATCTATTGTGTATGGTACAATTATGAAAGAATTTTGCATTTCTATCTCCTTCTACATGCCATCTTTCCCTAGAATTTTGTCTCCAAAAGACCTCTTCTTTGCTAAAATATCCTCTTGTTTGGCTAGCAGTTCTTTTTCTTTATTGAATTTTTCATTATCCAAACCACTTTGGATGATTTCATTATTTTATTTTTTGAGTTCTTCTTCATTATTCAATTTATCTTTGAATATATTATTGAAATTTGTTTTGTTCCATTTTAGTATTTTTTCTTTAAGAATTTTAAGTTTAAATACAAAACAATACATCTTCAATCCTATAAACTTGTCTTCATCCCACCATTTTTTTATGTTTTCCATGAATGCTTTATCCAAGAACCACATTTTTTCACATTTAAAGGGATTCCTATTGGATTTTTTTGGATCAATCAATTCAATTTTCACCAGATAATGATCTGATCCTACTAGTGGTAGTATAGATGTTGCGATTGATAAATCCAATTCTACTCATTCTTATTTGAAAAAGAATCTATTCAATTTTTCTGCACTATAACTGAAGTCTTTTCTCCTATTATTCCATGTGAACATTTCATTTTTGGTAGGTATTTCTAGTAGCTTATTAACTCTGGCCCATTCTCTAAATTCTGTTGTGGCTCTTGAGATAATCTAGGATCCTCCATATTTCTCTTTGAGATCCAGAATGGCATTGAAGTCTCCTCCTATGACCATGTTTGTCTCAAGGTATAACTTCATAAATATTTTTATTTCATCCCAAACTTTCTACTTGTCTATTGTCTATATAGGTTTGTAAACATTAATAAGAATGAGCTAGAAATTATGATTGTTACTAGATACCTCACTCTCCATCCAATTATTATTTGATGCTATAATTTTGATATCTACTATTCATGTATTCCAAATGATTCTTATGCCTCGTGATGCTTTATTTGATTCCTTCATTTCTACTTTCCATCTACCTAATATTTTCCCTAATTTATCCCCTTCTTCTTTATTTAGCTTAGTTTTTTGTATCAGTATTATGTCTCACTCAAATAGGTTTAGGTTATGTTTTAATAATCTTTGTTTGTTAGGAGAATTTAGGCCCCTAGCATTCCATGTTGTGATCCTCATTGTTCTTCAGGAAGGCTCTTCTCCTTCCCTGATTTAAGAATATCAAATATCTTTTTTTTTCTTCTTAGCTTGACTATCTACTTCTCTTATCTCCTTTAAGGATTTTCTTCCTATTTTCATTTTTGGTTTTCCACATTTTGAAGTTTGAATCCTTCTTGATTAATTGAGTTACCTAGGTTGTCTATATTTATTTGATCATTGTTTTCTTTTGTGATCTCTTTCTTATCTATTTCTTTATCTACTAAATCTGTGAGGATCTACTCTGCTACATCATTTTCTTCTTCATCTACGTCTAGATAATTTTCTATGATTTCCTTTTCATATATCTTTGGTGTTTCTTCTAGTATACCAAATTCTTCCCAATTCAACACCTCATCAATCTTCTCTATATGTGTGTTGTCACCTACCTTTATGTTATGTTCCTAGTCTTCTAAGAAAACTTCTACTTCTAGAGGTACCAAATATTTCTCTTTTTTATTTGCATCCTCTCGAGTTTGTATTACAAAGATATATTTTCCATCTATTGGTGTCTACCAAAATTTGTAGCTTCTCTTCTTTGCTTTCTTCCTGATTGTTATGCTACTCCACTATTCTAAATCTATTGTTGGTATTGTGTTATCTCCTTCCTAGTCTTCTACTTTTTCTATTGGTTTTATAATTTCCTCTTCTATGTTCTCCATTACCAAGCCTTTCACCATCTAACATACTATGCAAATAATTCTCCACAACCAAAGCTATGGTTTTATCTTTGCCAAAATTTCCATCCAATCCTAAGCTATGCTTCTCCTTAGTGAGATTCTCTCTCATTGAACTTTTGGGAATGCACAACTAGCTTCCTTTGAACAACATACTATCCTAGATCATGAAATCCAACCACTTTTCTCTATTAAGTGTAACAAGTTCTGTACAAGCCTTCCACACTTCACCAAAATTAGGATCATTTGGATACAAAGTATTGAGTTCCTTGAACCCATCCACCTCTATCTATATTTCTACTAGAAATTTTTTTCTTTTACTAAGAGCATCTACAACTTTGTTATAATTCCCACTCCTATATTTCAAAAAAAAAAGTATAAGTCTACAAAAACTCAACCTACTTTAAATGCATTTGGTTCAATTTTCCTTTACTATTCAAATATTGAAAAGTTTGATTATCAGTATACAAAACAAACTCCTTAGGAAGAAGATAGTATCTCCATTTCTTCAATGCTTGAAATATAGCATAAAATTCTTGATCACAAATAGAATATTTTCTTTTTGCATCATTCAACTTCTCACTAAAATAAGTAACATGTCTACCTTCTTGGCTCATAATAGCTCCTATTGCAGTACCACTAGCATCACAATATACTTGAAACACCTTGTTAAAATCAAGAAGTGCTAAAATAGGTTGCTCAATAACTTTTTGTTTCAACAAATTAAAACTCTTATCTACTTCTATAGTTCACTTAAATTCTTTCCTATCCCCTCTCACTATTTTAGTCAAGGATCCACAAATACTGCTAAAACCTCTTATGATTTTTTGTAAAAACTAGCCAATCCACGAAAAGATCTTACCTCTATTTCATTCCTTGGAGTAGGCCATTCAAGGATAGCCTTCACTTTCTCTAGGTCCATTTTTAGACCTTCTACTAAGACTACAAATCCTAGGTACACCATCACCTTCTTTACAAAATTGCACTTCTTTAGGTTTATCATCAACTTTTCTTCCCTCAACTTATCAAACACCTTGCAAATATGAATCAAATGCTCCTCCAATGTCTTACTAAAGATCAAAATATCATCTAGGTATCTAATGAAAAAATTACCTAGAAATCTCTTTAGTACCTCATTCACGTGCCTCATGAAAGTGTTTGGTGCACTGGTTAGCTCAAAAGGCATGACTAACCACTCATACAATCCTTTTGTCTTGAAAGAAGTCTTCTACTTATCACCTTCTCTAATATGAGTCTGATGGTATCCACTCTTTAGATCTATCTTTGTGAAATACCCTACTCCACTCAAATAGTTCATAATATCCTCCATCCTTAGCCATGGAAATTTGTACTTGATTTTGATCTTGTTGATAGCACAAGAATGTATGCACATCCAACATGTGCCTTTCTTCTTTGGTGCTAATATAGCTAGTACATCATATGAACTTAGACTCTCTCATATCAACCCTTTCTACAACAAATCATGAACTTCTCTATTCAACTCTTCACTTTGTGCTAGTGTCATTCTATGTGTTGCCTTATTTGGAAAACTAGCTCCTAGAACCAAATCCATCTGGTGACTGATCTTCCTCATTTTGGGCAATCCATCAAGTACATTATCTGATACAATATCAAAAAACTCTCCCAACATATCTAAAACTTTTGCAAGTACCTCCTCTACTTCGTCTTTACTATCTTTAGGAATTATAGCAAAACACATATGCTCACATTTCATACCTTTGAGAAACCCTTTTCCATCAAAAAAATGTATTTTGGCAGCACTACACACCTTTTCTTCTTTCTCCTTCAAAAGATTCAACTTATGTTTTAGTCCATCCTTGGTTAGAGTATAGGTATTTACTTTCCCATCATGTACAACATGTATGTCAAACTACCACGGCCTACCTAGAAACATATGACATATGTCCATAGGTATGATATCACATGATACCTCATCCTAGTAGCTTCCAATTTTGAACTTCATTGAGCACTGCTCATTGACAATGACCTTGTGGTCATCTTGCACCCAAGCAATATGGTATGGATGTGGGTGTTTCTATCTCTTCATTTTAAACTTTGAGACCATCCATTTTGACACTAGATTGTCAATACTTCCACCATTAATGATCACATCACAACACTTATCTTCACATCTACACCTTGTGCAAAACATGATCCTTCTATGATCAGGTTCATTCTTGCCACTTAGCAAGACTCTTCTATTAACTAGGACTTATCCTCTTTCACATCTTCAAAATGTGAGGATTTGGCATCTTCATTAACATGTACATCTTTGGCCTAGCCTTTTGTTCATTGATCTATCCTTCCTTTGCACTGGGAACATTTAAATTCTCTATGCCCTTCTTCTCCATAGTGAAAACATTTCCCATCAAAGCCTCCTCTTCCAAATCCTTGTCCTCTACCTCTTACTCTCTAATCTCTATTATTTTGATCATGGAAATGATTGGAATTACTCCCCATCTAGTTCTGACTGCTACTTCCAAGCTCATCCTTATTCTTCTAATCATCATTATGGCCTCCATAAGATCATCCACTAGATCTTCCACCATGACCTCTTTATCTATTCTTCTTGTCAACCTTCTTGCTCAATTTTCTCCAACTCTTAGGGAAAACTCATATGCCTCCTCAATATTTTTACTTCATACCAGACTCAACTCATCCTAAATACTTGGCCTTAACCCATTAAGATAATGGGCCACTTTCTCCTTATTAGCTTCTACATGGTTGGTTCTAATTAGAACTCAGTAGAACTCTTTGGTATACTCTTGAATAGATTTTCCCGCTTGCTTCAATCCTTGCATCTTCTTCAAAAGATCATGCTCATAATCCATGAGAATGAATTGTCACTTCATTTTAGCTATCATCCATCCCATCTAGTGATTTTTTCCTTTCCCTTTCTATTTCGCTCCAATTGAACCTCCTACCACCAAATCTTTGCATGTTCCTTTAGTTTTTCCTTTGCAAATTTGACCCTATTTGAATCCTCAATATCTCCATACTCAAAGTACTCCTCTAGTTCATTGATCCAATCGATCAACTCCTCTAGGTTAAGATTTCCCAAAAATGTGGAAACTTCAAACTTAGGTCTTTTTCCAATCTTGGAGATGGCCCTAAAAAGACTCTCTTCCTCTAGGTTTAGAACTATCTCTACTTTGGCATTTTCTTCTACTACATCCTCATCCTCCCTTTCATCTCTTACGGGAAGATTTATTCCTCTATGCATTTGTTCTTCCAATGCTTTCTTTTTTCTTTGGAGGGCTCTAAAACCCTTAGGTGTAACACCTATAGCTCTTCCTCTACACTCTCTCCATGGAGGCATTTTTCACACTTCTGCTAAAACCCTAGTACAAACTACCTCACAATCAGTGATCTGTCTACATGCTTAGCCCAAACCACAGTCCTAGTGCAAATTACCTCATAGTCAGTGATCTATACACACACTCAAGAACTCTAACTTTAATACCACTTGATGAATGGTGCTCCCCTTAATACCATAAACTCATAATAGAAGCAATGAAGCAATAGAAAATATGAAAAGCAAAATATGGACTTCTTATTTGCACTACAGATGTAGAATTATAGAATTCACAAGTACAATATTTTAAACCCACTTGGGTGCCTTCATTACAATAATCTGCAAGATAAGCTATGAACTATCATCCAAAGTTGTCCTAGAAAATGGTTAGGCCTTTCATAAATAGGCAATTTTATGCTACTCAAGAAGGTTCTAGATGCTCAAACTTAATACTTAGGGCCGAAAAACCCTAACAATACATATAGAGTTAGCTAAGTACATCTTTGACAAATTATTTTAGAAATTTCGGTAGCCCAACTTCAGAAGGCCATAACTCTTGAACCGTTGCTCCAATTGGCTATTATGACCACTTTTTGAAAATGCTAGCTTCTGATCTATAGGCTCAAAACTATGCAAGTGCCCTTTTATCAAGTTTTTGAACCTCATCCAGGCACTCTAAGGCCTCCAATGATGAGCCTAAAGATTTTTCTACAAATTTTTCCACCAAAAATCCACAATAACTTCTCTGATACTTATGTTGGAGAAATGATATTTTTATGGTATGCTTACAACTCTAAAATGAACCTTCCTATAGAAAATGAGAACATTCTGAGCTCATATGGAAAACTTACTAAAAATAGCAAGTTCCCATAAATAGTAACCACCCTATCTACTAGTCCTTATTTAAATAGAAAAGACTAAAAAGAAAATATTTTTGGGTGATGCAAGATTTCTCTTACACTCAGGATGCTCCTACATCATCTTGCTATTTTATATCTTCATTATTTTCTATACTCTTTCTATTCCAGAGTTTTGGATTGTTAGTTTCTTCTAGTCTATGTACCTCTAAACAATTTTCCAAGTTATTATCCATACTAATCCTAATCTTTGTTTTTGTATTGTTACTCTTCTCCTCTTTTTCTTCTTGTTCTATATTTTGTTCTCTAGATACATGTTCCTAGTGGTATTGTTCCCCTAACATAGTCTGATCTTTGATATCTGTCTATAGGAGCATGATATCTTGAGTCATTTTATACCACTCTTGAATGATCCTTTCTATTTCTTTCAAAATGTTATTCTCCTCTTGATATATTTTGCATTTCTTTAGAGCTACAACTATCCTTATTTCCTTATGCATCTCTTTAGTTTCCTTTTATGATACATTTGAGCATCCCTGGTGTCTTTGATCTATACTCTTCCCTTTTGGTGATATCCTTAATTTTTGTATACTCTAACCTATGCTGTTCATTTCTATTGTTTCTTCTTCCTTGTTTCTTTTAACCTTATTCAATTTCTTTATCTTCTAATTCTTCTTCTCCTTTATGTTGATGCTACTAAAGGATTCCTTTATGTTTGAGATATTTTGATCCATCTTTAGATTTGATCTAATAAGAAATTTAATTTTCCTTTCATGTTTTGTGAATTCAAGCTCATAAATGGATCTATTTGTTATAATCTTTTTTGTTCTCAATATCCTATGATCTAATTCTACATCTATTAAGAATTTAACATTACTAGTTATATCACAATCTAAGTCTACACCTATAAGTTTTCCAAGTGATTTTACTATTTTGATTAAAGTATATAAATATTTAATTTCCAATAGTAGATTTCTTCATTCAAATCAAGTAGGTGTTGAATATTCTTTTTTCTTCATTCTAGTTAGGCACCCAAGCATGAAATTTAATTGCATAACCCTTATAATAGAAATTTGATATTGAAACTATTTTATTCTTGATTTCTCCATTTTTTTAGTGTAAATAAATCAATGACTTTGAGGAAGTACTAATACTTACCTACTATTTGCAAATCTTCTCTAATTTCTTTATCAAATTTGCTAGATACTTACTTAGTCCACTCCAACAAATATATACTCTGAGCTTTGAACATTCCCTCCACTTTCCTTCTATGTGTTGGAAAATGAAGATGGGGTAACGAAGAGGGGAGGGGTGAATCAGTTACCACAAAAAAAAAATTCAACAGTCCCAAAGATGCCTTAAACTTAGTTGCTACTGCTACTACATAAATTGCTGCTTAAAACTGGATAGATGTTTAGTTAATTTATTAAGCATTTACTGAAATAAGCAACCATGCAAAAGAAAGAAATCATGAACACAATAGACACTAGATTTACGTGGAAACCCAATATGGGAAAAACCACCAGCAACTAGTCACCAATTTTCACTCTTCTGAAGTGAGCCCTGTTAGGAGCCAACCTTGTTAAAGGTTACAAAACACACTATTAGGTGTGACCCTGTTAGAGGATTTAATCACCCTGTTAGGAGTGGCCTTGTAAGAGGTTTTTAGAACAATTCAACTGAATTGCCACCCTGTTAAAGGATTTATGGAATGGCTGTTAAACCAACTCTGTTAGGAGATTTTGGAATCACTATTACAATGGTTAGAAAGCAACAATGAATGATCTGAAAATACATGCAACTTATCTTGCTGAATACAGATCTCAGTTTAGCTCCACAAGGTCCTTACTGATTAAATATATCTTTGCAGCTCCAAGATTTCCCTCTTGCTCAACTCTACTTAGGCACACGCAAGTCTCTTCCTTGCACTTCCTTGCACTTCCTTGCACTATCCGTATCTACTCTCTATTCCACACTTTTCCGCATCTTGAGCACCTCTTTATATACTATACATAATACCAGGTCGGCCCAACCAACTTGACAAAACATATTTCAAAGTCGACTTGAACTAACAATCAAAACAAAAATTCTTCACTGGCCGACGTTGCTCGGTTAATACAGAACAACAAAAAAAAAAAAACTGCTTCATGTGTTAACCGACAGAACTCGGTAAAAACTACAATTACTGGGGAATTCGGTAAACCTGCCACTTCCTTTGGAAACCGACTAGACTTGGTAAAATCTATCTTCGATTACTGAGTGAGCTCGGTGAAAACTAAGCTTTCCTTAGCTTACCGTGCGAACTCGGTTAACACTAACCGTCTGCTACAAAATCCTTTGATACCCAAGTGATCTCAGTAAGAACTAAACTTTCCTTAGTTTACTGTGTGAACTCGGTTAACACTAACTCACCGTGTGACATACAAGAACGCTCGGTATACACTGCAAAAGGCTTTACTGACCGACTGAGCTCGGTAGACTCTGTAAACTATTTTTCTGACCGACAGAACTCGGTAGACTCTGTCTGATAACTGATATGGCATTTGTGTAACATCAAAGACAATACACAATTACTTAATTGTATCCAACAATCTCCCTCTTTGGCATTGATGGTAACACAACATGTCATAGCAGAAATGAAAATTGAAAGCAAGTCTACAGCAACACAACACAATTAATAATTCTCCCTCTAAGATAGAGGACTCTCCCTCTTACAGTAATCTCCCTCTGTGAAGAAATTACATAATCAAATTTCGAAAAGATATGATAGTAAAACTCTCCCTCTTTGACAACGCATGCCAAAGACAATCCAATTTCAATGAATTTCATTGTACCTTTAGTACTAATTCATATGCAATATTTCCTTGATTTGCTGCATCAACTGATGATTGTTCAATTTTGTAAGAGCTGATGCATCACTAAAACTTATTTTTAGTGAACTTAAGATAGGGGAATAACCCCTAACTTACCTCTGAAATACAAAAATGTATCCTTAGGTAAAGGCTTTGTGAATATGCCAGCAATCTGTTCCTTTGTATGGACATATTCCAATCTGATTTCCTTGTCCTGCACCAATTCTCTGACAAAGTGATACTTGATTGCAATGTGCTTAGTCTTAGAATGCATTACTGGATTCTTAGATATGTTGATTGCACTTGTATTATCACAAAACATGACAACTGGTTCCTTGATTTCCATTTTCATGCCTTGTAGTAATTGCTTGAACCAAACAACATTAGAACAGTTTACTGCTGTAGCAACATACTCTGCCTCTGCTGTTGATTGAGATGTACAATTTTGCTTTTTGCTTGTCCAAGAAACCAACCTCTTTCCAAGAAAGAATGCACCTCCACTTGTGCTTTTTCTGTCGTCAAGGTTTCCTGCCCAATCAGCATCAGTAAACACTTTTAAGTCTAGGTTTCCTCCAAATTTATACCATAATCCATAATCTTCAGTTCCTTTCAGACATCTCATTATCCTCTTGATTGCCATCATGTGATTTTCTCTTGGTTTGGCTGAAAATCTTGCCACAATTCCAACTGCAAGAGCAATATCTAGCCTAGTATGAACTACATATTGCAACTTTCCAATCATAGATCTATACAATGTCTGATCTATTTCCTTTGAATCATCTTCTTTGGTAAGTTTTAGTCCAGTACACATGGGAGTTCCAACTGGTTTACAGTCTTCCATACCAAAATTTTTTAATATCTCTTTGATGTATTTTTCTTGAGTGATGTAGATGTCATTCTTGTTCTGCTGAATTTGAAGTCCAACAAAGAATTTGATTTCACTGAACATTGACATTTCAAATTCCTTGCTCATTTGTTCTGAAAATTCTTTGCAAAGATCATCATTCCCTATGAAAATAGTATCATCTACAAATATTTCTGCCAGGACAATCTTATTTTCTGGTCCTTCCTTGATATACAAACTACTGTTATCATTATTTCTTTGAAATCCAATTTGAATAAGATAGCTATGCAATCTTTCATACCATGCTCTAGGGGCTTGTTTCAGACCATACAATGCCTTGTGCAATTTGCAAACCATGTTCTTTTTATCTGGATCTATAAAACCTTCAGGTTGTTTAATGTAGACCTCTTCATCTAGTATACCATTTAGAAATGCTGACTTGACATCCATCTGATAAACTTTAAAACTTTTGTAAGCAGCATATGCTAATAAGGTTCTAACACCTTCCAATCTAGCAACAGGAGCAAAATTTTCTCCATAATCTATGCCTTCCTCTTGAGAATATCCTTTGCACACTAATCTAGCTTTGTTTCTTGATACTTTACCATTTTCATCCAACTTATTTCTGAAAACCCACTTTGTACCGATTACATTTTTGTCTTTAGGCCTGGGTACAAGAGTCCATGTCTTGTTTTTCTCTATCTGCTCTATTTCTTCATTCATTGCTTCAATCCAATTATCATTTTCTAATGCATCTTTGACAGTTCTAGGTTCAAAATCAGCAAGTAAACAAGTACCTTTCAACTTACTTCTTGTGATGGTTCCTTCAGATTTATTTCCAATGATCTGATCTGTTGAATGATGTCTCCTGACATATTTGGCTAGAACAAGTTCTTTTCCTTTTGGATGAATCTTGTCATTATCTTCTTGCATTTCTCCTTCATGCTTGGTTTGGTCTAGCTCGGTATCAACTGGCTCGGTATGCACATGCTCGGTTACCTCTGGCTCGGTAATCTCTAACTCGATATTTTTTGATTCGGTAGACGTTGGCTTGGTAGATGTTTCCTGCAACTCGATTAGTGATGACTCGGTAGAAGAAGGTTTCTGATTCTCAGATGCAGTTGATATTATATCCGGTTCACTGAAGATGAATCTTTTGTAATCTTCTGGTTCTTTTCTGCTTTCTTCTTCAATCTTTTCTGCAAACTCATCAACTTTCACATGTATACTTTCTATGACTTTGTGAGTAGATAAGTTCAAGCATCTATATGCTTTACTCTTGCATGAGTATCCAAGAAATATACCTTCATCACCTTTTACATCAAATTTACCTTTTCTAGATTCTTTCAAGATATAACATTTGCTTCCAAATACTTTCAGATAACTTACATTGGGTTTATAGCCATACCATAATTCATAGGGAGTTTTGAATGAGTCCTTTTTTAACTGTACTCGGTTTAAGGTATGAACTGCTGTACTGATAGCCTCCTTCCAGTATTTGATAGCAACATTCTTTTCTATCATCAAGGTTCTTGCACAATCCATGATGCATCTGTTCCTTCTTTCAGCTATGCCATTTTGTTCAGGAGTGCCTGGTGCTGAAACCTGTCTTTTGATTCCTCTTTCAATACAAAAGTTATTGAATTCATGTGAAATCAATTGACCACCTCTGTCTAACCTTAGGCATTTCAATCTTTTCCCTGTTTCTTTTTCTACTCTTGCCAAATACCATTTGAACTTTTCAAATGCTTCTGATTTGTTCCTTAGGTACATGACGGTCATCATTCTTGAATAATCATCAACAAAAAGAATAAAATATTTTTCACCAGTATAGCTTTCAGTTTCAATAGGTCCACATAAGTCAGTATGCACAATTTCTAATAAATCTTCAGACTGATAATTTTTTTCTTTTGAAACTAGACTTACCCATCTTTCTAATTTGACAATTCTTGCATAAACAGACCTCTGGTTTCTTTAAATTAGGAATGCCTCTCACTTTCTTGAATTTGCTTATCTTTACCAAATTGTCAAAATTCACATGACATAACCTTTTATGCCATAACCAACTTTCTTCTACTTGAGCAATAAAACATGAATGTTCATCAAGTTCAAGATAGAACAAGTTACCTTTAGTTTGAGTACCAGTTCCAATCAGCTTTCCTTTACCGTTCAGCAGTCTTGCTTTGCCTTGGATGAATTCTACTTTGAGTCCATTGTTGAGTAACTATGCCACACTCAACAAATTGTGCTTTAGGCCTTCTACCCAATAAGCATTATCACATACAAGTTCCTGGGTTAGAGTGATTCTTCCTTTTCCTTTGATGCAACAAGGTTCATTGTTTCCAAATCTTACATTGCCACCATCATACTCTTCAAATTGATCAAACTTTGTTTTATCTCCAGTCATATGATGTGAGCAGCCACTATCAATGATCCAAGTATCATTCTTACTTATGTGAGAGATGAGTGCCATTTCTTCATTGTCAGATTCATCTTTTACAGCAATGTAAACAATCTCATCCTCTTCTTCATCATTAGAATCATTAGAATCTTTAGCCATAAAACATGATTTTACTTTTATCCTTAAATGATTTGAGATCTTTCTTACTGTTCCATTTATTATCTTTCTTTTCATCCTTATCTTTCTTGTTTGGACACCTTGCAGCAATATGACCGACTTCTTCACATGAAAAGCAGATTAGGGGTACTTTACCTCTGTATTTACCTCTTCCTCTTGAATATTTCCTTGCAAGTAGAGCTTCAATTACTTCAAGGTCATTGTCAGAACTCTGATCTGATTGATCTTCACTCTCTGACTGAGATTCCTTCTTCTTCTTACCTTTGTCCTTGAGTGAAAGTTTGGCTTCAAATGCAGACTCAATGTTCTTTGCAGCTGGAACATAATTATCAAAATTATCTAGTTCAAATGCTGTCAATCTTCCAACTATGGCCTCTAGGTTTATCTTGTGATTGGCCTCACACCTTCTTTCTTGAATGGTTGATACCCTGATGGCATAAACTGGAAGTAGAGTTCTAAGAACTTTACTTATGACTGTCTCTTCACTGATACTTCCTCCAGAAGCTTTGATAGCACTGACACATGCTTTAATTCTTTCAACATATTTGGCAATGTTTTCATCTTCTTTCATTTTCATCTGATCAAATTGTCCTCTCAGACTTTCAGCTTAGGCTCTTCTGACATTGTCATCTCCACCATAGATCTCTTTCAGTCTTTCCCACATTTCATAGGTAGTAGTGCAGTCCTTGACATCATCAAACTCTTCATAACTCAAGGCAGATGCAATATCAATCATCATAATGTTATGAGTCTTCTTTATAGCAATGTCATTGACTGATAATGTACCTGATGGTTCTACATATTTCTCATCAAGATATTTCAGACCAGTGTCACCAATGGAAGCTAGATGAAGTCTCATTAATCCCTGCCATGCTGAGAAGTTGTTTCGGTTAAGCCTTGGGATTTCCCTCTTGTAAGACATCTTGATCTTTGGCTTAGATCTTTGAAATCTCCTCCTGGAAGCACCAAAAGCTCTGATACCAATTGTTGGAAAATGAAGATGGGGTAACTGAGAGAGGAGGGGTGAATCAGTTACCACAAAAAACAAATTCAACAGTCCCAAAGATGCCTTAAACTTAGTTGTTGCTGCTACTACATAAATTGCTGCTTAAAACTGGATAGATGTTTAGTTAATTTATTAAGCATTTACTGAAATAAGCAACCATGCAAAAGAAAGCAATCATGAACATAGTAGACACCAGATTTACATGGAAACCCAATATGGGAAAAACCACCAGCAACTAGTCACCAATTTTCACTCTTCTGAAGTGAGCCCTGTTAGGAGCCAACCCTGTTAAAGGTTACAAAACACACTGTTAGGTGTGACCCTGTTAGAGGATTTAATCACCCTATTAGGAGTGGCCTTGTAAGAGGTCTTTAGAACAATTCAACTGAATTGCCACCCTGTTAAAATATTTATGGAATGGTTGTTAAACCAACTCTGTTAGGAGATTTTGGAATCACTGTTACAATGGTTAGAAAGCAACAATGAATGATCTGAAAATACATGCAACTTATCTTGCTGAATACAGATCTTAGTTTAGCTCCACAAGGTCCTTACTGATTAAATATATCTTTGCAGCTCCAAGATTTCCCTCTTGCTCAACTCTGCTTAGGCACACGCAAGTCTCTTCCTTGCACTTCCTTGCACTTCCTTGCACTATCCGTATCTACTCTCTATTCCACACTTTTTCACATCTTGAGCACCTCTTTATATACTATACATAATACCAAGTCGGCCCAACCCACTTGACAAAAAATATTTCAAAGTCGGCTTGAACTAACAATCAAAACAAAAATTCTTCACTGGCCGACGTTGCTCGGTTAATACAGAACAACAAAAAAAAAAAATTGCTTCATGTGTTAACCGGCAGAACTCGATAAAAACTACAATTACCGGGGAATTCGGTAAACCCGCCACTTCCTTTGGAAACCGACTAGACTTTTAAAAGCTATCTTCGATTACCAAGTGAGCTCGGTGAAAACTAAGCTTTCCTTAGCTTACCGTGCGAACTCGGTTAACACTAACCGTCCGCTACAAAATCCTTTGATACCCGAGTGATCTCGGTAAGAACTAAACTTTCCTTAGTTTACCATGCGAACTCGGTTAACACTAACTCACCATGTGACATACAAGAACGCTTGGTATACACTGCAAAAGGCTTTACTGACCGACTGAGCTCAGTAGACTCTGTAAACTGTTTTCCTGACCGACAGAACTCGATAGACTCTGTCTGATAACTGATATGGCATTTGTGTAACATCAAAGACAATACACAATTACTTAATTGTATCCAACACTATGTACTTGTCATTGATTATTAATATATCAAAAAAATTATTGTAGGTAGATTTCCTTACCTTATCTAATGGGAAAATTGTATCAATGTCCTTCATTTTAGAAGTTTCTTTATGTATAGGAAACTTTGCATATACTTTATTTTCTGGATTGGTTATATTTTGTTTCTCTTTTTTATGTGGTGGTATGTATACTTTTTGATTTTTCTTGAAACTCTAACACTATTTTGTGAAGCTACTTGTTGTTGCTTTTGCTCTAATAGAATGTGGTTAATGACTAATATATTTATAGGTTTAGGTATTTCATGATTACAAACTTGGTCAAATTTTTTTGTGATTAGTCTCAAATTTGATACCCACACCTCTTCCTTAGCATATCTTTTTTTCTTGAAGATCTGTATCTTCTTATTCTTGTGTTCTTCCATCATCATTCCTCTTTTTAGGGTTTTCTATGATGAAGTTTTCCTCTAGTTATTGTTCAACATTACAATTTTCTAGCCATTATCTTCTCTAGTGATTATGCATAGAATTTTTACGTAATGAGATGATCTTCTTATCTCTGGCTTCATGTCATTTAACCATGATGCTAAAACTGTATGCCTTTAGATTTTCCTTTGCCAATGCTTTGAATCTATTATTGATCAGAATACAGGGGATCATCTACCTTCCTCTTAGCCTTTCTTCTAGTAGATTCAAAGGGATCTAAATGGAAGCATTTTCCCTATTAGGGAAGAATCTATTTGCTGATTTTTTTGGTTAAAAGCTTGTTTAGTATTCGCACGATTTTAAAATCTATGAAATGTTGCTTTATTTGCAATTTTTGCTACTACTTTTTTTTTCATTTTTACTCCTAAAACTAGAAATCAATATTTAAATTTTGGGTAATAGGTTGAATCCAATAATTTTTTTTAACTCTTGGTTATAAGCACTATGGGAAAGAAGCCCCACCATTTCACCAAGGGTCAAAGAAAACTCTCAGTTAAGAACCACAGTAGAGAGCAACCCTATGGAGACTTGAACCTCAATTATAGGCACTATAGGCAAGAATCCCCACCATTTCACCAAAGGTACAAGCTTGATCCACGTATTATTTTTTCTAACATGTGAAATAAGGTTTTTTTCACTCCCATACCTCTCTCTAATGGGATCTTACTTGATAGCAACATACAACATCTCAACCATTTCTTTCTCATCATCATAAGTAGACTCAGTATACTCTTCTTGAAAAATGTAGCATGCTTTATTTCATTTGTCTTTGGATTCCTTTTTTTCTTGTACTAGTGATATTTCTTAGCATTTCTACCACTCTTACTTATTTTAGGAAACTTAGGTAAAAAGTGACCAACTTCATTTCACTTAAGACAAATTAGGATCAATCTACCTTTGAACTTACTTTTTCCAATTGATAATCTTCTTGCAAGAAATGCTTCAATATCATCCATATCATCTTCAAATTCATATTCAATTTCATCTTTACTACTCTTCTATTTCCTTGAACTACTAAGGATTAGTGAATACTTAAAAGCATTTCCAAGTATAAACAAATTGTTATCATAATTTCTCAACTCAAATGCATTCAACAAACCAACTAAACCATCAAGTGTTAAATCATTACCAAGCATGGCTCTAACTTTTTTAAATGTAGAAACTTTTATAGCATAGATGGGTAAACTATTTCTAGTAACTTTACTTACAATATTAGAATCACTAATAACTCCTCTAGCCAATCTAATTGTACTTACTACTTCCATGATTCAATTCACATACTATACAACATTCTAGCTTTCTTTCATTCTTGTTTCATCATACTTGCCTCTTAAACGTTATACTTTAGTTCTTGGCACATTTGGATCTCCCCCATGTACAATTTCCACCTTATCCCACATTTTTTTAGTATTAACACAATTCTTGACATCATCAAAATCAAGGTCATTTAAGGAAGATACAATTTTGATCATTGGATTATTGTGGTCTTTTTTCTCATCCATTTGTTCCAAGGTCATAGGAAGAGGTGGTGCAATGTATTCATTATCTAGCTAGTATGTACTAATTTCACCAATTCCAAATAGATATACCCTCATTGATTTTTTTCATGTGGAGAAATTCTCCTTGTTCATCTTTGGTACCTCTCTCTTATACATCTATGGATCTTTAGCTCAAGTTCCTTAAAACTTATTCCTCCAAGCATTGTGCTCTAATACCAATTATTAGATAACTAAGAGGGGGGTGAGGGGGGGAAATTAGTTATGTATAGTTATCCTATAGGCCTTTCAAACACTTTAGTACTAATAAAACTTCTTAAACATCAATATTAATAACTCAGATTCATAATTCAATCTTGTAATTAATTTACTTCAAACTATTGTCTCACTATTTCTATATTTACTGAATATCAAAAATATGACTTAGCTTTTACCTTACTATTACCCTATTGTTACCTAGTTGTAGTATAAGTAAATTCCATGAAAGTCAATTTGCAACACAAAAAAATTCACACATTTGACACCATGATTTAACATGGAAACCATGTAAAGGGAAAAACCACCTATGACCAGCAACCCAAATAATTTATCTCTTCCTAAGTGACCTCTATTAGGAGCTGACCTTGTTAAAGGTTACATCCATATTTTTAGCATAACCTTGTTAGAGGGTTTTAACATAAAGATCATCTAGACCATATCACTCCTTGATCTTGTCTAAAGAGTGCCCTACTCTACAAAATTGGAAAACACCACTAATTGATGTGGGTATCTGCACCAAGTTGGTGTACAAAAAAGTAGACACCCACAAAAAAATCAAATATTTAATAACTTGATAGGGTTATTTAAAACTAAAAAAAGTGGTTAGGCTTGGTAACTAAGCTTGGCTATATTACATTTAATAATAATCTGATCAGGTTTTGTAATCTAGTCAGGTTTTTTAAAACTTTTAATTATTCAAAACTTAATTGGGTTTTATAAAACCTCATTAGTTTTTTAAAATCTATAAATTTCTTTTAAAAATGATAGGTTGCTCATTTAAATTCCTACAATCATGTAGATAGAGCTTGAGGAGAAGAGAAATAATAGAACCCAATCAATCTTTGACATTTTTTAAGCCATTTTCAACATTTTTGACCATGTTGCCCTGTAAACAAGGTAATTTTACATGATTTTTTTGTTTTCAGTTCTATTTGCTTCCATTTGGTTCTATTTTTAAAAAAATTAAGGTTTGTAATATATTTTTTTGTTTTTTTATAATTTTATTATCAAATGCATCAAAGAAACTAATAAATATGAGTTAGACATGAAATACCTCCTCATACACAAACAATGCAATCAACCCCCAAAGCACAAAACCCTCTTCCCATTGTGAAACAACCAGAAAACCCTCCACATGTTATGACACAAGAAGAAAACCCCTCCACCTATTCTGATACATGCATAAAAACCTCCACTTGATATTCCCCTTCAATAACCATGGCGACCTATAAACCCTTTGTTCATACCATTAGATCATGTAAATCTTATACAAGAGGACTTCATAAATTGACTTACACAAAATAACTCACATTAGTCAGATGGTCAATACGTTAAGGTCATCTAGTCTTGTTCACCACTCAACCCTAGCTGATACACTTGAAAAAATGGACCAAAATGTGAATGCGATGTTTAGGGAGGTTATGAAATGGGGTTCATGGAGGGATAGGTGTCATGTGTTTTATTCCAAGTCATTATCATATCAACAAGTGAAAGATAAGGGCATAAAAAAATGTTTTATATGTTCTCTTTTGACTAATCCTTAGTCTAGCAAATTCTTATTAGAAAAAACCAAAAAAAAATCTATTCATTGGTGCACCCATGTTAGGATGAGATCATGTTTTTGGGATAGGTGGTATATGGTATTTGACCTACCACTGTGTAATAATAATGAGGTTCCTTTATATTTTTTGCAAAATCTATATTGTGAGTTCATCCTTGTCAAGAATCCAAATTACTTTGACATCCGTGAGCTCCAAGGTAGAGTGAAAGGCTTTACACATGATTGACGCAGTGTAAGGTAGGGGAATCCCCAAAGGAGATATCCTAGCCCCCATCTAACAACAACACAATGGAAAAAATACAATAATACAAGAACAAAGAAAGATCTTATACCAATCAAAACTCTTTATTCATATTATAACTGATTACATCCAATATGATGAGTTGTAAAGCCTTCCCAGTTATAGCCAAATACAAAAAATTGTGCAAGATACCTCAAGATCCAACCCAAACACTAGCTACTCCAGAGCCACACTCTAGTAGAAACCTCCAAGGAAGATCTCAACTTTTTCTCACAAGCCCACCAAGTAATCTACCTTTTTTCCAAGCCATAGCTATTAGCCCTTCTCAAACTTGATCTAAGATCCAAGTGTAAACTACCTCACATTCAGCACTCTATCCACACACTCACAACTCCACCACAATCCTATTGTAAACTACCTCACATTTGGTGCTCTATCCACAACCTCAGGAAGAACTCACTCTTCAACTACTCTCTACACTCACTCCTCCTCCTCTGAATGAATCCCTCCATGAATAAATGAATCACTCCATGAATGAATGAATGCTTAAAAGACTCCACAAGACCCCCTACTTATACCCAACTAAGCCACAAGTCAGCCTAGCAATTACAAATTAAAATAAACCCATCCTACTAAATATATGTTGAGCCAAAAGTTGGCCACAACACAAATTAAATATCCATACCTAAATTATATGCCAAAAGTTGACTCACAGACAACTCAGCACCAATAGAAACCAAGGCCAAGCCAAGCACTAGTAAAACTAAGCATCACCGAGCTCCCACAAGCATTGCTAAGTTCTAATGCATGCTGAGTGCAAAAAACCATGCCAAGCTCCATAGACCATGTTGAGCTTCATAGGCCATGTCGAGCTCCCAGACTATGCTAAGCTCCATAGACCATGTCGAGATCCTAGACCATGCTAAGCTCCATAGACCATGCCGAGCTCCCAAAGCATGTCAAGCACTAGTTCTTCTTTGACTAAGTATCAGTTCAAGAAACCTCCAAAGCAACTACTAAGCCTCCTCCCATGAACTCCAAAGTAGTCACTAAGAAAATCCAAGATGCTCCTGCATCCGACTTCCTAGGTAAATAGAAAAGTGTGTCCCACACTTTGATGCCCAAGAAAGATCAACAACCATCTTCATCTTCACCAAAGGCTTCCACTCCAATAGGGTCAAGAAAACAAATTTGTACATCATCCACATCTGTATCATTCTATCAAACACCAAAATCTCAACCATCCAATCAACATGTTCACTCCTAGGAAAAGACTAAAGATAATGCTTCAACATCAAATCCTCATCCACATCAGTAACTAGTGAATCCATGCCAACAACAATAAACTTCCCATCAGCAACAATATGTAGATCTCCATCAACACATGTTAGACTCACAATAGAAACCATCTTATTTCTCACAACAAGATGCTCTGCAACATACAAGTCACCACTAACAATAACTAGATCATCCATGACCAAGTGCTATGTAATTTCCATGTCAAACCAAACTGAGTAATCATGAAAATCAACCTCCATTCCAGCATCAATAAAATTAGGAATATCCTCAGCAACAACCTCAAGTTTCTCTACAAGTTCTATATTAGACTTTACAAACTAATCAACAAAACCAACCTCTTCCACCTCAACCTTGTGATGCCATCTTCTCTCTCAAACAAGTCTCTTAACCAGCCATACAACTCTCTTCTGGATTGGTAGACTCCAACTCCACAAACATCTACAAAATGCATTCCTCACTCCATCCTTAACTTGATTAGCCAAGCTAGCTTCAAATCAAGTAGTCATCTTAGAAAACCTCCTCTCTAGTACATCATGGAGATTTGCAATCATACCAGGGTCCAATCCTCTCAAATCCATCTTCCAAGATCATCATAAACCATCTACAACAAATCCTTCCCATGCTCCTTGTGATAAAACTGAATTGTTTTTAAGTTAGATCACAATCTGCCACCTTGCATGAACATTCAAGAAACACATCACAAGTCCAAGACCATGGATCTGCAATTCAAAAACTCTCTAGGATCATGCCTCAACAAGATCAACCTTCCATCTTTGTAACCATAGATCCATCTACAAGCCCTCTACAATTGTGAGTTAGAACTACAATCTGGCACCTTAGAACCAAGAGATCTAGGACTCCAGAAAGAAAATCCACCACTAGATCAAGATCAACTTAGATCTACTTCTTCAACCGAAGTCCTCGTGTAAAATGCCTTAGCTTTGGTGATCTATCTACACACTTAGGAAAACCTTCACTTTGATACCACTTACGTAGTGCAAGGCAAGAGAATCTCCAAAGGAGATGTCCTAGCGCCTAGCTAATAACCATACAATAGAAACAACATAATAATAAAAGAACAAAATAAGATATTATACTAGTCACGACTCTTTATTCATATTATAACTGATTACATGAAATATGTCATTCTGTAAGGCCTTCCTAGTTACAAACAATAATAGTTATGCAAGATCCCTTAAGATCCAACCCAAACACTAGCTAGTCTAGAACCACACTCTAGTAGAAACATCCAAGGAAGATCTCAACTTGTGCTCACAAGCCCACCAAGAAATCTCCTTGTTTTCCAAGCCATAGCTACTAGCCCTTCTCAAACTTAATCCAAGACCCAAGTGTAAACTGCCTCACATTCGGTGCTCCATCCATCCACTCATAGCTCCACCACAATCTTGCTATAAACTACCTCACATTATGTTCTTTGTCCATAGACTTAGTGATAACTTGCTCTTTAGCTACTCTCCACACTCACTCCTTCAAATGAATGAATCCCTCCATGAATGAATGAATGCCTAAAAGACTCCACAAGATCCCCTACTTATACCTAACTAAGCCACAAGTCAACCTAGCAATTCCAAATTAAAATAAACCCCTCATATTAATAATAAATTAAACCACAAGTCAGCCACAACACAAATTAAATACCCATACATAAATTAAATGACAAAAGTTAGCTTATAGACAACTCGGCACCAACAAAAACTAAGAAAAAGCCAAGCACTAGTAAAACTAAGCATCATTGAGCTCCCACAAGCATTGCTGAGTTCCAATGCATGTTGAGCTCCATAGACCATGTCAAAGCTCCATAGACCATGTTAACCTCCCAGACCATGCCAAGCTCCATAAACCATGTCGAGCTCCTAGACTATGCTAAGCTCCATAGACCATGCCAAGCTCCTAGAGCATGTTGAGTACTAGTCCTTCTTTGATTGAGTATCAGTCCAAGAAACCTCCAAAGCAACTACTAAGCCTCTTCCCATGAATTCCAAAGTAGTCACCAAGTAAACCCAAGATTCTCATGCATCAATGATAGACCTAGGGCATATATGGTGGTACTAGCACATGAGAGGAGACATACAACATGGAAAATCATGTCTCATATTGTGGTCCCAATAGTCATAAAGGAGTATACAGATTTATAGTGTCTTCATGAAGGTGTATCATTGAGTGATTTCATCATTCAATATGGCTCACAGTTAGGTGGTATTATTTCACCTATAGCACCTCCACCATCATCAAATGTGTCAAAAAGGTTATTATAGCCTATGAAAGCTCCATCAACATCACCTACAACACTAGTTCCATCATCACATGCATAATTACAGTCCTTGGGGCCCCATCAACATGTGTGTTTTCATATTATTTTTAGATAAGATATTTCATAGAGCATTTTTATTTTTCTTGTCCAAGAACTTGGCAAGTCATGTACTACATCAAAGAGGCTTAATTTTGATGATCTGGTATAGTCATAGATATTGATATGTGTGTGTGTGACTTTTGTATTGTATATATTTGACATTTTTTTTGTGCACATTTGGCATTTATATTGTACACATTTGACATTTGTATTGTACCTATGAGATGTGGCATACTTCTTAACTATATGATTAATATGGCGTAATATTTTTAATTTTGATATACATTAAACTTTATTTTTCATTTGACTTATTCATTGTGTGCATAAAAATATGTTGTACTTCATCTTACTTTCTTACAATTCATCATACATGTGAACATTAATTATTTTATATAAAAATATGTAACATGTTTATTGAATTCAATGTAACATGTAATAAAGCTCATATGTGACCTATTGTGATGTAATAACACATGAAAAGTACAAATATGTAATGGTTTTTTGTATTTTTGTTAAATTGTTAAAATTGCACACTTATTTTGATGTATTTTGGGAAGCCCTTATCTTGTGGCTTTATCCCCATTTGGAATGTGTACTTAATCCAACATGGGAAAGGATCAACCAAGAGAAATAGGTGATCTTATAATATTTTTTATAGCTTGTTCAGTCTCCTAAGATGTATAAGTGTTAGTTACAAAAGGTTTTGTAAGCATTTTTCAAAACTTCCTATCTTTTTCATCTTTGCATAAAAAGTTGCAATACGGCAACATTACATCTTTTTCTTAAATAGTGGAAGGCCAAAAAAATTGGTTAAGTTGAGATGTGAAAATCCTCAAATGGACACTTCCACCATACAAGGTCAAATCAAATGAATTTTGGTGTTACTAGATCGAGTCACTGAAGAAATTAGGCTTACAATGTCACCAATATTTCTTAGAGACCCTTAGGGATAGTTCTATGTAGTGTGCTTGAAAAAACCCAACGGACTCTATGGTCAAAATGAGGTTAGCACTAGCCTAAACCTAGACAACCAAAGCTAACATAGAAGATGACTCAATCCTAGGATGAAGAGTTTAGAATATATGCAACCTTCTTCATTTGAATTGAGCAACACTACAACTTTTGGCATTAGGCAAGAAATGGATGCCAAATCCAAAGAAATTTGGGTCTCCTAAAACTGAGAGAGGTTATTGTAGGCATTGAAAACATAATCCTATAGCACGTAACCATTTTTTGATACCTTACATGATCTCAAATATATGTCTGCTCAAAGATCACTTCCCAATGTTGCTTAGGGATATTTTCATGCAGTGTGCTTGATAATGTCCAATGGACTCTATAGCTGAAATGATGTTGGCATTAGCCTAAACTTCACCAACCAGAGCTAATATAAAGACAATTTGATCCATGACAAATGATTTGAAATATACATAACCTTGCTCATTTGAATTGAGCAACACTACAACTTTTGGCATTAAGCAAGAAAGGGATGTCAAATCCAAACAAAGTTGAATCTCCCAAAATTGAGATAGGTTATTATAGGCCTCAACAATGTAATCTTGTAGCACATGACCATTTTTTAATACCTTTCATGAGCTTTAAGGTATTCCCTCTCAAAGATCAATGTCCAATGCTACCTAGAGATTCTTAAAGATACTTTTGTGTTGATCTCTAAGCCTATGTTGTTGATTAGTGTCCAAACACTTAGTCATTTGTAAGCCATTTACTTGGCAAGATTACAAGGTCATTACTGTGACTAAGTTATCTAGTAAAGTTCAAGCATACCAAACTTATACCAAGTGAGATAGTGATTGTCGAGCATCCAATAGAGACTGAGTAGATATGTGAGCCTAGTAATATAGTGTGAGCCAAGAAATTTAGTGAAGACCAAGTATATTGAAAATTTATCAAGAGTTGAGAAAATTGTTATATGAAATCTGAGTAACAACATGAAGGTTTTTGCATGACTGAGTGTCAGAGAATTCAAGTGCTGAGTAATCCATTTTTGACATGAGAGTTTGTAATGGCACAAACTCATATGTAAACCATTTTGGCCAACATTTCTATGATATTTAATATTTGTAGAATGAGATTAGATGTTGATTATGTGTCATTGTAGAAGGTAATGATCCCTAGGCATACAATTCAACCAATAAGAAAAAGAGGTGTAAACAAAAAAATGTGATGAAGTTTAAGTCGTCGATCAAGATCTAAAAACTTCATAAAACATCTAGTTAAAGAGGGTTCTAACCCTAGAATCATATGCATGTATGAGAGAGAAGATGTGTAAGGATTGAATGTGCATGTGAATGAGTTAAATGAAGTTTCAGAGAAAAATCTAGTAGAGAGCAATTAGAGTAGTGAAGAACTAAATAGAGATATCTGATTAGGAGAATCAAATTAGAGATACATGAAAGAGGAGAACTAAGATCAACTTGCAAAGAAAAGCAAGGGTTAGGTACTCAATCAATTATTTTATCATTCATACAAGGTAAATCTATTAACTAAGTGGTCCTAATAGGCTTATGTAAATCTCCTAATAGAGTTCTTACTTTATTCTAAGTGTAAAATCCTTTAACAAGGTGAGACCTAATGGCCTCTTAAGATTTTAACAGGGTAGACCCCTCACAAGGTAGATCATATTTTATGATCAAACATTGTAACCTTAATAGGTTAACTTTGTTGTTGCAACAGTGAAAATTTGTGGGTTTCATCCCCACCCTAGGTTTACCTTCATCTTGAAGTGTTTTTAGGTAACCAAATCATTGTGTTATCTATTGAACTTTTATGGATGTGATGTATGTCATTTATGTTTCAGCATTACAATTTTATTGATAAATCTATGAGATGAATTGGGTATGAATTAATCGAATTGGTTTCAAAGTCAAAATTTTAAGATCCTAATTCACCCCCTATAATGCCCACCTATAGTTTTCTTTTATGTTCTAATTTCCAAATTCTTTTAGGCCAATTTATGTATTGATTAGTTTTAAAGATACTGGATTTAGTTTTATGATATTATTTCATGACTTATTAGTGATATATCAATGATGATTACTTAGTTGACTATATTTCACATGTTGTTTAATGATTGTGGTTACTAGTGCATTAATGATGCTTTAATGATTCATAGTTAATGAATGGTATTTCTTTCATAGTGATGTGAGATGATGTTGTTAATGATGACTATTTCATATTCATAGTGATGCATTGTTATACCTGAGCATTTGATGTTTGACTTGTGATTATTATGATACTTACCCCATACTTGTATGTGTACGGTGCATGTGTTTATTTTATCTTTCTATCTGATGTGTTTGATGTGGTTCAGGGAGGGAGTTGTAATCACTTGCTAGTCAAGATCTACATGATGTATCACTCCCTACCATTTCTTGTTTAGTTTAGATATATTTACATACATGTACATGGTAGTCTTTTATGCAGAATGTAGGTACCAGGCATTGACTTCCCTGAATTGCCAAGATGAGCATGCCCTATCACAATAACTCAATGGTAAGAATGGGGAGATAATGTTCAGGTCCAATCCCAACCATAGCCTAATTACTTATCCTAAAAAAGAGGACATGTATTTGAATTTCCATCCTTTTTAAATCCATGAGTTTGTCTTGTCTATGTTATTTGATTTTGATCTTTAGTATGTTTTGGTAATGTTGCTTTTATGTGGATTTTGCTATATGATTTATTTGGTAAATGATTTAATTATAATATTTCAGTTAATCATATCATATTGAAAATTATTAAATATTATTTGATTAAAAAGAAAATATTAAAGCATGAGAATATTAAATTAATTTAAAAACTAATTAAATATGTGCTTAAATTTAAAAGTCTTAATTTAGAAAATTGGTTAAATAGAAATTATAATATGATGATATTTAATTAATTAAATATGTACTTCACCTTAAAAGATTTAATTTAAGAAGTTGGTGTTGGAATATCTTATTGGAAAGAATGCTTCTGGGGGGGGGGGGGCATGAATCAGAAGTACTAGCTTACTAATAGTTTCAAATCCTTAATAACATATCTTTGAAATGAACATGCATGAACATAAAAATTAAGCAATCATGAGAAACAATTATGCATCACCACATAACACTTGAGATTTTGGTAACTCAGAAACCCTCCAAAAATAAGAAGGTAAAACTAGGGTGGGGATGATACCCACAAAATCACTGTAGTAATAATGTTTGACCACTTCTGATGGTCTGCCCTGTTAAAGGCCTACCCTATCAAAGGCTTTACACTGTATTAATAGTGACCTAGTTAAAGGATTTACAAACACTTTACATGAAGTGTTACCCTGTCAAAGGATTTAGTCACCTAGTTAAAGGATCTATAAAATAGTGGCTAAGCTAACCTACCACCATAGGATTTTCTTTCTAATACAATTGCCGAAGAGTATTAGGTATAATAAACCTGATAGCTTACAATCCTTCGATTGCTAAATACAAGCACTTGATCTGCTTTCTCTGATCTTGATCCTTTATGATCTGATACTCTTTTCTCTGAAAATTAGTTTTCCTTGCACACCCTTGTCAATCCACTTCCATGCAATGAGATTTTTGTCTTCCTTATAAAGACACTTGAAGACTTAGGGTTAGTTATGGATCTACGATCCATATTGAATCTCTATTTCCCGCTTATTCCTTGCACTTTTATCATTGGTTGCATGCCTTCTCCATTTTTCTTATTGGCTGCATGAAGATTGCATAGGAAATATAAATTATTTGATCTTATCACTTAAATCCTTCAAGATTCGTCATATGTCGGCTATGAAAATGGTTTTCATCTGAGTTTGTGAAGTCTCAAACTCATATGTTGATTCGAAGTTTCTCGGCACTTACTGCTTCCTGATGCTTGGCACCATCTATAACTTGGCTCCTGTATATGCTCGACATCCTTTATGTAACTCGGCTCTTGTATATTGCTTGGTACTTAGATCATGCTTAGTACCTGCAGTCACTCGGCACTTGATCTTCACTAGGCACCTGAAGACTGCTCGGCACCTGATGAATTTCCTGACTCTACACATGCTATGGCTCGACATACATAGTGTACTTGGCTTCAATGTAGAAAGTGGTTAAGTGTGTTGGCACTCAAGTGTCAAAACCATTTTTAGACTAATAGTTGAACAAAAAAAGAATTAAAATATTAAAATGTTAAAGATTTAATTTTTTTATTATAATTATTTATTTAATAATAATTAAATTAGAGTTGCATTTAAATAATGAGCTTTGATTATTATTATTAATTTAAATAATAAACTATACTTTAATTAGTGCTTGCATTAATTAATAAACTGAAGGAAAAGAATATATAAATGAATATTTTAAGTAAAAAGTTTTTTAAGTGTGCATGAAAGGATTGAATAATAAAAGTTTATTTTAAGGAGAGGCCTTTGCATGTTCAAAAACCATAAACCCTAGGTAGAGTTAAACTCTTTATTAATAGATTCAAGCTCATTTCTACACACAGGTTTTGGTGAGTGTGGCCCTACTTTTCATCCTGTACCCATTTTGAAAAAGTGGAAAATTTTGTGTCTTAGTTTGGTCTAGATATGTCTAGGTCTACTCTTTCCTCCTTAGGTGAAAAGATTCTCCATCAGATTTCCCATCTTTTCCTTCTCTCACATTTCATGGCCGGGTGGGTTTCTCCTTACTAGTATGGGTAGCTTAGTACATAATTCGATGGAGAGTCTTGCATTTCACAAAGTTATTTACAAAACTAGACCTATTCTTGATTTGTCTTATTTTTCCCATGAAGGAATTGTTGACACTCAAAATTGTGTTCTCATTTTGAGCATCTATTTGAAATGTTGAGTCAAATCAAGCCCCATAAATGCATGTGTACCTGGCTATACCTTTGAGGGCCCTAGGGTGTTTAATATTTCTAACACCTTCCATTTAGCCCATCCACATGTTCCATGATGATAAAATGTCATTCCGGGTCATTTGGTGAAGTCCTGTTTTGAGCAAATGTCAAATCTGCATTTTTCACTAAAGTGTCAAACAACAATAGGAGGCCTTGTTTGCATCTGAATATCTTGCACCCAAAAATGTTTTGTAATTTTTTACTTTGGGAATACCTAGTGTCCATACCTGAGAATATATGTTTTAGATTTCAATTCATTTTGAGTTTGTTTGATTAGATTTTAAATCCCTCAAAGTTGGTCAATTATTGTTTTGTGCATTTGTGTAGTTGCCCACATTTCTAGGAAGCCATGTTTGATGTGCTATAATTTTGACCTAGTTGACCCAAATGTTGAAATTCCTATTGTGTTTCATTGTATGCATTAGAGACTTGTTATGTTCCAAGTTTCATCTCATGACGAATCCATTCGATTAGTTTTCAAACGTGATTCCAAATGGAATTTCTATCTTTTACTGGTGTCAGTATTTGCAAATTGTTTGGTACCCTTGTTCGTGATTTTATATCTCCTGATCCATGATAGGTCAAATAAAATGGATTGTGCCCCTATATTTTCCTTTGAAAATACTCCAAGTGTGTCAATTTTTAAGTCATGATGAATCCATTTGCACACTTTTCGAGGTCAATTCCATTTGCAAAAATTGATTTCTTGTCATTCTTTCTAGTCAACAAATCCAAGTAGCTCACTTTGACTGCTTTCCAAATGCTTCCTATTATTTTTAATGAGCCCAAATCATAGATCCATAATTTCCTCATGACAGAGAACCAATGTTCCAATTTTCATTCCCCCATGTATCCATTTGCCTAGTTTTCAGGGTCAAATCCAAACCCAGTTTATTACTTTCTGACATGTTTTCTTGCAGGCAGTTTTTAGAGGTCAACTTTGATGGTCAATATCCTTTGATCTTAAATTCTTCATGAGATGAGGTTCGACAAGGTGTAATATTGCAGAACAGAGAATCAGTGTGTTCAATCTCAGGGCCTGGTCAAGTGTTTGGATCAGTTTTTAAGGCCAGTCAATGGACCTCTTGGCACAAAACTTAGTAGTTGGCAAAAAATGAAAAATGAGTTTTAAAGATCAGTTACTACTTGAATTGGATTCCAGTTAGTCTGAGAAGGTCGGTGGATCAGTTTGAAGGTTCAGTTGTTCGAAAACAAAAACAAAATTAGCTGGACCCACTTTAGGGCCTGACTAATTCCATCATATCAATTAATGTCGTAGATATCAAGGTTATGCTACTGGTCCTAATGTTTGCATTTGTTAAACATCTTGATATGCTTATATGAAAAGGGTGTATGGAGTATATATAGAGTGAATAATAAGGAAATGGATTGAGGCCATGTTATTAAACTTTAATAAAGTAGTGGATAGGCTGAAATATAGTATGAAAACTGTAGGGAAGTAACAGAGGCAGTAGAAACAATGATTCCGTACCAGGGAAAATAACATCAGCAGAAAAATTTGGTATTAAAGAGATATCAACTCATTATTTGTTGGAAGTATTTGAAGTTTGGTAAAATTGACAGGAAAAGTTTAGATATGTTAAACTTGTGGTTGTTAGTTTGGTCATACATGGTCAATGCATGTTGGGTAAACTTGCCCAATTGGTTTAAAAACTTGAAAACACATGGAATAGGCTAACTTTAACAACAAGCTAATATGTGTATTCTATAATGTTAACGAGAGACTAGCAATAAAAGAAATTCAAATGTATGCAAAGTGCATGAAAGATGACAACATGCATCAAGTATTTATGATTGTCCAAGAAAAATTGCTTCACCAGCTGCAAACTTAGGCCAAGAGAGGCATCCACATCTACAATCAAAGGGAAGCCACTAAAGATGGAGACCACAATGGAGACATCATCATAGCAATGGTCTATGCTTTCAAGATGTCAAAACTTGTAAGAGCTATGTGGGGAGTTTGTGAAAGCCGTAGCTTAAAAGAAGGGGAAAAGAGATGCTAGCCACATAAAAGCTACCTATAGCATTCAACGCCATAGCAGGAGTTGAAAACGTAGATGGGGGAAAGTTGTTTCCTATTTTCTCTATGCAAAGTGAGAATAGGGGGAGCTCCACATTTTTGAGAACAATCAAGGGGAAGGCATAGCAGTATGAAAAGGAATGCACAGACAGTCAGCAGGAGAAATTTTCTTTTATTTTATCCCACATTGGGGATGTGACAAGTTTGTATTTGTTTAAATACTATGCTTCACAGTGAGCCTATTGTCTTAAAGACAAAGTGCCTTTTTTGAAGGTCATCATGTGATGTGTGGGACTTGACGTGGATGATGTGGATAGTTGGTGATCATCCAAGATAAAATTTTGAACAGGCACACACAAAAAAAGGATGATGTCAACATGATGGAAGCCACCAAAAATGTCTAGAATCTGACAGTCACTACCTCACTAGCCAGAAAATCTAAGGATTTTTGGCTAGCGACATAGCGAATCGCAAGAAAAACTCAAAAATCTGGCAAAAGACAAATGAGTTCAGATGGAATGAGATTGTGACACATGTCTCAATCATGTGAATTTCACTATCTCACCACAAGAAGATGCATGATGGTTAACTATAGTGACATAGCGAGGGTTGATGTGGTGACGACACATGGCAACGATTCTCGGTAGAATTATCGAGGAAGATGCTAGTTTCAACCAATAATGGAGTGTCATGTGGTGATGAGATGGCAATGATGAGGTAGATGTTGATTGGGCTATGACTAGGTGATGACAGAGCAACCATGCAGCCAATTAGGGGATGCCATGTGGCAACTCAGGTGGCGCCCAGTGGGCCCGAGGGGTAAAAGAGTTTAAAATTGAAAAATGGTTGCACATTCAAATGCAATTGAAAATTTGACTTCAAATCATAAATTTCTATAGTTTAATATAGAATATTTTCAATTTTCAATTTTATTATTTTATTTGAGTCTGGTCATTGAATAGAGGCCTGATCTTTAAAAGGCCATAACTTGGGCATTTTTTATCCAAAATAGGTATTCCAATATACCACTGGAACTGAGAAAATCTAAATTTTCCATTTTTGAAGTTAGTTTGTGCATAAGTATTCACCAATTTGTGTTATAGGCCAGTTTGTGTTTCTTGGGGCATTGGTAGCAAAACAAGCAAATTTGATCATTGAGCATCAGAGTTTGTTAAAGAGCAAATTTGAAGACCTTTTGAAGCCTAAATGTGGTAAAGATAAGTTGAAAAAGATTATTTTGCATTCTAGAGGTCACATTGAACTGATTTTCACTTTTTACCATGCATTTACTTTGACATTAAAAATCAATTACTTTATTTCATGATCAAATTTCTAAGATATTTGATGCACTTGAGAGCCAGAATCATGGGGATTTGATTTGTAGTTACAAATAGAAGGTAGAGAGAGGCTTTGAATTTTCTTGGGAAGGAATTTTGAGGGTACACATGTCAATTGTAGATTCAATCCAAGAATTGCTTCCTTCCTATATCTTTCTTCCTTCTTCTATTTTACAAGTTGGTTGGTAGTTTTCTCCAGGTAATACCAGTAGGGTTCTAGTGTTCTACAATGAAACCATAGATGTGATTGGTTTTGCTTCCTGTTTATTGAGCTAAGCTCTAGCAATGAAGACCACAAACTTGCACCTGTGCAAATTGGCATTTCATTTTCATGCATTATTTCTGTGATATGATAATGGATGCTAGATTATGTGACATATCTTGAGCTTCATTTAGTTTTACTAGTCTAATTTATTCAATCTTTCCATGGATGAATATAAAATGGGATTTACATGAATTATCTGAGTTCTCTTATTTTGTCTCCTGATTCTTCATATGTCATTAACTTTGTGATTAAATGGATAAGGTTCATTTGATTTAAGTCAACTTGGATGAGTTCTATATCAGATTTGTTGTTGCTTTTTACTCAAGGAGTTAAGTAAATGCTTCAGTGTTCTGATAGGGTTTCTAGGTATATGAAGGGGATATTGCATAAGAATGGGATTTGGGGATTTCAATTGATAAACTTGATTGTAATGCAAAAAAGTTAGGTCATCCTGCTGATAACGACTCTACGTTTCAATGGATAAGGCACTGATCACTAAATCATATGCAAGCTAATATGAATGTCATTTGCACAAAATCTTTTATTCAAATAAATTCAGTTTTTCATGTTTTGTAGTGGGATAAAAAGAATTAACCCTCACTCAACATATGAATTTCATAGATATGCATCTAGCTAATATAGATCTGTGTTATTGCATGAGCTATTAGGAGATAATAAGGGTTTTCATTTGGAATAATTAGGTTTAGATTTATGTTTTAAATGCACTGGTACCATTCATCAGAACCTCAAGGTTAACCTACCTAGATCTTGTAGAGCCAAAAGTGAAGAAGGAGTTATGCCTTATAGTTGGTCCAAGACTACATGCGGGTGCATTCATCATAGGAAGTTGCTAGCCTTAGACATATTTGTCTAGTTTCTTGGTCATTTTCAAAATTGTTAAATTAGGAGCCAACAAAATTGCGACTCTACTGGGGTGTCTATGAAAGAATTTGTTGATAAGGAGCTGGAAATCTTTGATACATTGTGCATAATTAGTTTTGTATGCAAGGTTTCATACACCCCAATAAGTTTTATCCCTTTACGGTAGTATGTTGTGAGACTTGGATTTAAATTATGTTTTATGAATGCCATAAGTTTGTATTCAATTAGTTTGGTCTCTAAAAGTGTTGTTATAAAGTTTCAGAGTCAAAGGATTGATCACTATCTTGTTCTCTTTTCAAAGTGTTTGAGGATCTGCAAGTTTATTTCATGCTGAAAGTCTAGTTTAGAATTAGATCAGTAATAACCTTTGTTTCAAAATCTTTTCTCACAATTGTGAGTGGTGACTCTATCTCTGCAACCAGTGGCTTTTAATTGTTTGTGTATTTTGGTGAGGGTTTTTAGCACATTGTTGGGCAAGTCTGGATTTGTTGTTGAATTTTTTCTTTGAAAAGAGAAGTGTAGTTTGGATCTGATAGTCTGGAAGAGTTATGTTTCAGCTTTGTTTAGAGATTTCAAATTTGAAGATAAATCTGAAGAGGTTTCTTCTATCTGTTGTTTTTAAAAATCAGTTTGTAATTCTGTTCAAATCTAATTCAATTCATGTCCCACTTAATGTGAGTGGCAACTCAAATTTAATCTTTATACCAGTGCAGTATTATACATGAATTATGGTTAGTTGTTGTAGGATAAGAACAAATCTAAAAGGTTGAGACATTTAATGGTTGCAAGATTTGTGGTGTGTTGATTCAAAAGGTCCAATAAGGATTTGATAAGATTTTGGGTCTGGTATTGTAAATGGTAGGCAAAGAACTTTTAGCCATCCAGATCTTGAGGTATTCTCATCTTCATGTATTTTATTTTCATGAAAATTGATTGTGAAAAGTGTATTCTCCATTTGGTGATTAGCACTATACATAGGAGAATTTGTTTTATGAGTTTTCATATTCTTGAATTTGGATTTTGAAAAGAATATGGTTGAGTATGAAAACTAGTAGAGAGAGCAAATGTTGTTGTAGTTTTAATACAAGCTTGTTGAGGTATATGTATAAGTCCTGTAATAATTTTTTTTGAGAGATTAGGATTTTAGAATCTCGAAGATTGCAGCACTTGTTAGATTACATTATTTCTTTGAGATCAGAATCAAGGCCTCTATTTAGTGATTTCAGAACTAGAAGAAAGAGGTAGGAGTTTTAAAATTTCAAGAGATGGATTGTGAGTCTAGGTCTGAAAATAATGTACCGACTCCTGAAAGTGTTCATTCAAACATTACTAGATTAAAAAGAAAGATTCATGATAAGATGTCTTAATGTTAAGAAGTATAATTGGTGATATTAAGGGTCTTAGTGGATTCCAAATTCACATGAAGTTCAAATTAGTAGTTATGAATCTTGATGAGTTTTTCAAACCTGAGGAGTCTTCATGGCCAGTGGTACTCTTAGAAGTTTTTCTTCCACATTTGTTTGATTGGCTAGCCAATATAAGATTAGATAAGATTTATGAAATCCAAGATTTTATCATGGAGGTTGAAATTGTTTTGAAGGCTAATGAGTCTAATGGTAATGAATGTAATGAATCCATTGAAGGTGATACTGAATATGAAGTCTCAGTTTTATGAATTAGAGGATAGTAATCAGTAGCTTGATGATGTGCATAATGTGGACTCATCCTTTTATGATGATGATTGTCAATAAGAGGAAAAGTGTAACAGTAGTAATAGTCTTTCTTCTAGTGATGAATGTGAATGTGTTACAATGTTAGTTGTTGAGGTATTTTCTAAAGAAGAAGATCTATGTGATGATCAGAATGTTGATTTTTTAGAATATGTTACTAATAAGTCTATTGTTACAAATGTGTCAAGCTATCCAGATAATAATCACAGCCAAGGAGAAGAAACTAGTAATGAAGTCTTGTTAAGTGTTGATGAGATTTCTGATTTGTTGGCTCATGATTTTGAAAGGTATGCTAATCTATCCAAGGATGCTTGTGTTATGCCATGTTTTTCATTTCCATCTGGTGAAGTCATTTCCCCTAAATTTGATGTTGAAGAAGATGTAGTTTAAAAATATGTTCTATCAAGTTTGGGAGGTGTATGTGATGGTAGTTTATACATCAATACACATGACGACTTCTATGTTGAGAAGAGAGATGTAGAGATAAGGTCTATTGCTAATTCATTTTCTTCTTGTTTTCATGAAGCTAAGATACATTCAGATTGCTCATGTGATGAGGAAATTAATACTAATGAATTGATTTATTCTAATGAGTTATTTGAGGGAAACATTGATACCGATCAGCATATTGAGAATAGGCAATTTCATGATGATTCTTGTGATTTGGTATCTAATCATTTGTTGGAATGTGAAGAAAATGCAGTGTATGTTCAATCTAATTTATGGAGTACTGATATTGCAAATAAGGAGAAATCAAACTTTATATTTTCTTCATATCCAGATGCACAAGGTGAGTTACTATCTGATTCATGTAACTCGTTGAATGAAGTGGAATACCAAGCTTTTGTGTTTCCAGTTGAAGTTGTTTGTGAGTTAATTAGTGATGATCAGTTTCAATTTGATATCAGTAGTTATGATCATGCTGATTCATATTTTTATAGTGAGCGAGATGAAGAGTTTAATGATGATTTGTACATGCACTATGAGAATGAAGATGTGAATTCAGTTTTGCCAAGTGTTTTGTTTCAAGATGTTAATTTGATTGGTGGAATTGATGAAAAAGAAATTTTTAGTTTATCTCATGAAAGTTTTGATGAGAATAATGTATTTGAAAGAGGTAAGAATTTTTGAAAACTTTTTAGTGGCTCGAGGCCATCGCTTGTATATAGTAGTGTAGTTTTTCCCTGCTTTCAATAAAGTTGTTCGAGAGAATTTTTGAAGTTTAGGTGTGTGGTTTGCTTCTACCAGAGATTTGAATCCTTACCATGCTTGCAAGCAACATGCATCCCCAGACAGAGCCATTGTTGGCACTCAAAATTGTGTTCTCATTTTGAGCATCTATTTGAAATTTTGAGTCAAATCAAGCCCCATAAATGCATGTGTACCTAACTATACCTTTGAGGCCCCTATGTTGTTTAATGTTTCTAACACCTTCCATTTAGCCCATCCACATGTTCCATGATGATAAACTATCATTTTGAGTCATTTGGCAAAGTCCTATTTTGAGCAAATGTCAAATCTGCATTTTTTACTGAAGTGTCAAACAATAGTAGGAGGCCTTGTTTGCATCTGAATATCTTGCACCTAGAAATGTTTTGTAATTTTCCACTTTGGGAATATCTAGTGTCTATACCTGAGAACCTATTTTTTAGATTTTGAGTCATTTCAATTTCATTTGATTAGGTCTTGAATCCCTCAAAATTGGTTAGTTATTGTTTTGTGCATTTGTGTAGTTGTCCACATTTCTGGGAAGCCCTGTTTGATGTGCTATAATTTTGACCTAGTTGACCCAAATGTTGAAATTCCTATTGTGTTGCATTGTAGGCATCAGAGACTTGTTATGTTTCAAGTTTCATCTCATGACGAATCTGTTTGATTAGTTTTCAAATGCGATTCCAAATGGAATTTCTATCTTTTACTGGTGTCAGTATTTGTAGATTGTTTGGTACCCCTATTCATGATGTTATATCTCTTGATCCATGATAGGTCAAATCAAATGGATTGTACCACTGTATTTTCTTCTAAAAATACTCCAAGTGTGTCAATTTTTAAGTCATGATGAATCCATTTGCACACTTTTCGAGGTCAATTCCATTTGCAAAAATTAATTTCTTGTCATTCTTTCCTATGAACAAATCCAAGTAGCTCACTTTGACCGCTTGCCAAATGTGTCATGTTGTTTTTCATGAGCCCAAATTGTAGATCCATAATGTCCTCATGACAGAGAATCAATGTCCTAGTTTTCATTCCCCCATGTATCCATTTGCCTAGTTTTCAAGGCCAAATCCAAGCCCAGTTTATTACTTTTTGACATGTTTTCTTGCAGGCAGTTCTGAGAGGTCAATTTTGACAGTCAATATCTTTTGACCTTGATTTCATCATGAAACGAGATTCAACAAGGTGTAAGATTGTAGGACAGAGAATCAATTTGTTCAATCTTAGGGCCTGGTCAGGTGTTTGGATCAATTTTTAAGGCTAGTCAATGGACCTCCTAGCACGAAAGTTGTTAGTTGGCAGAAAATGAAAAATGAGTTTTAAAGATCAGTTACTACTTGAATTGGATTCTAGTCAATCTAAGGAGGTCGATAGTTTAGTTTGAAGGTTTAGTTGTTCAAAAATGAATTTTTTTTAGCCGGACCCACTTTAGGGCCTGACTAATTCCATTAGATCAATTAATGCCATAGATATCAAGGTTATGCTATTGGTCCTAATGTTTGCATTTGTTAGACATCTTGATATGCTTATATCAAAAGGGCATATGGAGTATACACAGAGTGAATAATAAGGAAATGGATTGGGGCTATGTTATTAAGCTTTAATAAAGCAGAGGATAGGTTGAAATCTAGTATGAAAACTGTAGGGAAGTAACAGAGGCAATAGAAACAATGTTTCAATACTAGGAAAAATAGCATCAGTAGAAAAAATTGGTATTAAAGAGATATCAACTCATTACTTGTTGGAAGTATTTGAAGTTTGGTAAAATTGACAGGAAAATTTTAGATATGTTAAACTTGTGGTTGTTAGTTCAGTTATACATGGTCAATGCATGTTGGGTAAACTTGCCCAACTAGTTTAAAAACTTGAAAACACATGGAATAGGCTAACTTTAACACCAAGCTGATATGCATATTCTATAATGTTAACAAGAGATTAGCAATAAAAAAACTTCAAATGTATGCAAAGTGCATGAAAGATGACAACGTGCATCAAGCAATTATTATTGTCCAAGAAAAATTGCTTCACCAGCTGCAAACTCAGGCCAAGAGAGGCATCCACATCTACAGTCAAAGGGAAGCCACTGAAGATGGAGACCATAGTGGAGACATCATCATAGTAATGGTCTACGCTTTCAACATTTCAAAATTTGTAAGAGCTATGTGGGGAGTTTGTGAAAGCTGCAACTTAAAAGAAGGGGAAAAGAGTTGCCAACCACATAAAAGCTGCCTATAGCAATCAATGCCATAGCAAGGGTTGAAAATGTAGACGGGGGAAATTTTTTTCCTATTTTCTCTATGCAAAGAGAGAACAGGGGGAGCTCCACATTTTTTAGAACAATCAAGGGGAAGGCATAGCAGTATGAAAAGCTATGCATAGACAGTCAGCAGGAGAAGTTTTCTTTTGTTTTATCCCACATTGGGGATGTGACAAGTTTGTATTTTTTTAGATACTATGCTTCATGGTGAGCCTATTATCTTAAAGACAAAGTGCCTTTTGTGAAGGCCATCATGCAAAGTGTGGGACTTGATGTGGGTGATGTGGATAGCTGGTGGTCGTCCAAGATAAAATTTTGAATGGGCATGCACAATGAAGGGATGATGTCAGCACAATTGAAGCCAGTAGAAAAGTCCAGAATCTGACAGTCGCTACCTCGCTAGCCAAAAAATCCAAGGATTTCTGGCTAGTGACGTAGAAAGTCACCGAAAAAACTCAAAAATATGGCAAAAGACAAATGAGTTCAGATGGAAGGAGATTGTAACACATGTCCTAATTGTGTGGATGTCACTATCTCACCATAGGAAGATGCATGATGGTTAACTATAGTGACATAGCGAGGGTTGATGTGGTGATGACATGTGGTATCAGGTCCCAATAGCACTAATGAGCCAAATGCTTGTTTTGACCAATAATGGAGTGCCATGTGGTGATGAGATGGCAATGACGAGGTAGATGTTGATTGGGCATTGACTAGGTGATGATGGAGCAACCAAGCAACCAATTAGGGGATGCCACATGATAGCCCAGGTGGCGCCCAGTGGGCCTGGGGGGTAAAAGAGTTTAAAATTAAAAAATGGTTGCACATTCAAATGCAATTGAAAATTTGACTTCAAATCATAAATTTCTATAGTTTACCTATAGAATATTTTCTATTTTCTATTTTATTATTTTATTTGAGTCTAGTCATGGAATAGAAGCTTGATCTTCAGAAAGCCATAACTTGGACATTTTCTATCCAAAATAGGCATTCCAATATACCACCAAAATTTGGAGAATCTAAGTTTTCCATTTCTGAAGTTAGTTTGTGCATAGGTATTCATCAGTTTGTACTATAGGCCAGTTTGTGTTTCTTGGGGCATTGGCAGCAGAACAAGCAAATTTGATCATTAAGCATCAGAATTTGTCAAAGAGAAGATTTGAAGACCTTTTAAAGCCTGAATGTGGTAAAGATAAGTTGGAAAAGATTATTTTGCATTCTAGAGGTCACATTGAACTAATTTTCACTTTTTACCATGCATTTACTTTGACATTAAAAATTAGTTACTTTCTTTCATGATCAAATTTCTGAGATATTTGATGCACTTGAGAGCCAGAATCATGAGGATTTGATTTTCAATTATAGAGATAAGGTAGAGAAAGGCTTTTCATTTTCTTGGGAAGGAATTTTGAGGGTACACATGTTAGTTTCAGATTCAATCCAAGAATTGCTTGCTTCCTATATCTTTCTTCCTTCTCTTTTGTAAGTTGGTTGGCAGTTTTCTCTGGGTAATACCAACAGGGTTCTAGTGTTCTACCATGAAACCATGGATGTGATCAATTTTGCTTCCTATTTATTGAGTTGAGATCTAGCAGTGAAGACCACACACCTACACCTATGCAGATTTGCATTTCATTTTCATGCATTGTTTTTGAGATATGATAATGGATGCTAGATTATGTGACATATCTTGAGCTTCATTTAGTTTTACTAGTCTAATGTATTTAGTCTTTCCATGGATGAATATAAAAGGGGATTTACTTGAATTATTTGAGTTCTCTTATTCTATCTCTTGATTCTTCATATGTCATTAACTTTGTGATTAAATGGATAAGGTTCATTTGATTTAAGGCAACTTGGATGAGTTGTATATCAAATTTGTTGTTGCTTTTGACTCAATGAGTTAATTAAATGCTTTAGTGTTTTGATAGGGTTTCTAGGTGTATGAAGGGGATATTGCATAAGAATGGGATTTGGGGATTTCACTTGATAAACTTGATTGTAATGCAAACAAGTTAGGTCATCTTGCTGGTAATGACTCTACATTTCAATGGATAAGGCACCCATCACTAAATTAGATGCTAGCTAATATGAATGTCATTTGCACAAAATCTTTTATTCAAATAAATTCAGTTTTTCATGTTTTGTAGTGGGTTGAAAAGAATTAACCCTCACTCAACTTATGAATTTCATAGATATGCATCTAGCTACTATAGATCTATGTTATTGCATAAGCTATTAGGAGATAATAAGGGTTTTCATCTATAGTAATTAGGCTCTAATTTATGTTTTAAATGCACTGATATCATTCATCAAAACCTCAATGCTAACCCACCTAGGTCTTGTAGAGCCGAAAGTGAAGAAGGAGTTATGCCTTATAGTTGGCCCAAGACTGCAGTCAGGTGTAATCATCATAGGAAGTTTCTAGCCATGGACATATTTGTTTGGTTTCTTGGTCATTTTAAAAACTTTTAAATCAACAGCCAATAGGAATGACGCTTACGAAAAATCAAATATTGCCTTCTCCTTGGCGAGTTTATAACCCATGAAGGTGATTTCCCATAGTGGTTAACAAATGAAGATCATGGATAAAGATAAGAAGATAATGAGTTGTTTTATGGAAAATATTTATTTTGATTGCAGTATTTTACTTTAAGAAACACTTGGGATTCATCGTGATGCTCAAAATCATCTTAAGTGGAAAACCAAAAAATGACTCCTCCTCGATGGGCTTGCGACCCATGAAGTCTATTCTCCACTGAAAATAATTGTGAAAGAAAGAGGCAAAGAAGTGGGCCCCCTTCAACTTTCACAGTCCTTTTGTGATTTTTTGAACCCAAAGAAAATGTTAACTCAAGAGTTAGAATGTAAATAAAGACTAAGTGAAAAATTAAAAATCGCCTTCTCCATAGCAAGTTTTCAACCCATGAGGGTGGTTTTCTATATTCACAAGGAAATCAAATTTTTAAGAATATTAAGTTCACAAATTACACATGAGACATCTCAAGATGTTAATAGAAACAATCTAACCACTCTTGGAAAGGTATACTAGATATAATCTGGCTAAGAGGATATTTCCTTACATAGTACTCTGTTCTTAATTTTCTGAAACTGAATGGAAAAATGAAAAGTAAACATGAAAGGAAAGAAAGTTACCATTGGGCCAACAAAAATAGTGAATAGAAATTTAAATTTCCATTAGAGGCTCTTGCATTTACTGATTCAATGGATTTTTCCTTCAATTCATTTCTATGGCATGGATCTTGAAGATTAACAAGTGAATTAGGATTTCTATATAGAGGGAAACATAATAGTTTTTCAAACTATCACTTTTTATTGAACTATTATGCTATTAAATTGCACAAAATTTTCAAATCTCTTGTACTTGAAAATTCTATCCTCTGCATCCCATCCAAGTTCAAAATTTTGATTCACTTCTTCCTCAGATAAAATGGTAACTAGATTTGTTGGATTTGACAGACTTAATGGAATCAAATCCACATTGTAGAGTTTCATAGATACCTCACTCTATTTCTATGACATGGAAGATTTTCAAAGGATTTTGAGGTCAAAACCAATTCATCCTATCACTAAGAAGCTCCAAGGAAGTGGGCTAGTGGAGGTAGTTGGGTTCCTGGTGGTAGTCCAAGCTCTTGAATTGATTATTGAATGCATAAATCACTACAACTCGAATACCAAACAAATTCTACTACCTTATCATAAAATTGTAATCTCCATTGATAGGAAAACTATGGTGAATTTCTTTCAAGTTCTAGAACAAGAGGAGTTTTCTAAGTTGACAGTAGGAGTAGCAATCTCTAGGTTCTCCTTGAAGAAGATGGTGTGGAGAAAAGAAATTATGCAATCCTAGTTTCAAAAGCTACGAGGCACCAAGAGTAAGGTTCCTAAAAATCTATTTGACACTGATCTCAAGCTTGAGATCATAGACATTCTAATTCTCTTGCATAGATTGAAAGGTGAGGTAGAAGCCATCAATTTTGTTGAATAGTATTTCTTTCTGGTACAAATTATCTATTTAGATACACAATATATTGATTGGGCTTATGAGGTAAGTGAGTATCTATCCAGAGCCCTTAGCACCACAAAATTTTTACAACACCTTTTATATGTCTTCTTTTCATATTTATATGCTAGCCTCTCTACAATTATGGCCAAGCCTTCCAAGAATAGAGAAATTTCCTAATGATGTGAAAAGTTATGAGTTCTATCCATGTTTGCAATTGCAGAATAGTTATGCAGAATATGTCAAGGTTAATGACACATTTTCAATGAGATTTTGTAGGGAACTCCAAGGATGCTTGGAGAGGAGGTTCAACTCAGAGGCAATGGTAGCTATTAGTCAGTTCAGGAACTATTTTATCCAGTTCTCATCCTTCTCATATTTGTGTCTTGTAACTTTCGATGGATTTCCTTTGAAGTTGCCTAGGTATTCAAGTGATATGATCATGTTGATAGACATTGTGAGGTAGGCTATCTAGGTGAATGTGCTAAGTGGAAGCCTAAAGAAGAAAGGGTATGAATTCCCTATTAAAGTTAGAGGTTACATTTGCAAGTCTTGTTCTGATGCAAAAAATATGCTCAAAGCATTTGAGACTAAATATAAATTGGAGGCATATGAGGTCGTGAGACCTATGTTCAACCCATATAGATATGGAAGGGATGTGTTATAGATTAGAAGTGTAATCAAACACATTACCACTATCAAAGACTATTGGGAAAATTGTAAAGATGAACTTGAAAGTAGAGATCATGCTTTCGCTAGGCTCACAGTGGAGTAGATTAAAACATATGGTATCAACTTCAATGTAGAAGGCTTGGAAGACAATGGACAAAACATGTATAGTAATGCATATTTAACCAAGTTAAGGAGCATTCCTATTAGTTTAGAGCCTTATGTAGATGCAAAGGAGGATTTAGATAATATGATGGCTAGGATCATCAAGAGAACGGGGAAGTGGGTTGAATGGATGACCAAGAAGAGCCAGAGCAAAGGTGCAACCACTCAAGCTTCTCCAAAAGCTACAATGCCTTCTTCATCCTAGAGTTCTACACCAAGCATAACAATAGCTACGACTCAAGGACCATCTCAACCTTCAAGTAGAGGTGATCAACCTCCAGACAAGAATATTCCCAAAGCCAGGACTTGTAGTGATGTCTCCCTCCAAATCATTGGAACCCAAACTAGTGCCAAAGAAAAGAAGATGGAGGAGCCAAAGGATAGTGCTACCACCCTTATTCCATCCCCCCATGTCACACCAGTTCCATCACCTCATGTTTCTCTAGTTCCTTCTCCCCATACTAATCCAGCTCCCTCTCCTCATCATAGCCTTGTTCTACTAGCAAGTGCTACACTTTTGCATCCAAGTGGCTCTACAATAAAAATAGTATATTTGGGAGATGGAAGAGTAGAAGTAGTGAGTCTATCGAGTTTGATGAGGCAAAGAAGAAAACTCTAGAAATAGACAATTGCTAGAGTTCTTCTAAGCTCATCTCCCAAGATCTAAAGAACCCCTTCTCTTTGACTATTATTATAATAACTCCAGCTAAGAAGAAGATGTTTAGTATAGAATCACTTGGGATAGCCTCCAAGGTGATAGGTATTGACTCCTAGTTGGAGGATACTTTGGAAACAAAGAGGAAAACAAAATATGAAAGCACTTCTATCAAAGATACTGTATCCCTCATAGTTTGCTCTGGATCTACATTGATAGAAGCAAAGAAGCAAAAAACCTTATCTATACTTAGGAAAGATCTAGAAATAGGGCACCTAACAATGAAGATAGCCAAGCCCAACAAAGGAGGAAGGATTGAAGACATGACTATTGATGATTTTACTCTACACTCTATGGACCTTGGAGAAGCTAGGCATGACAACAAAGTTGGCTTGTGAAAGTTAACCAATGAAGTGATTAAGGGACAATTAGAAAGTCTGAAGTTGTCCAAGACTAGAATGAAGGCTGAGATAGAAGAATTGAATAGGTTCATTAGATAGTTAGTCACTCCATTCGTAGCCATCACTAGAGTATTAGTGACCAAAAATCCTACTCCTATTGAGGTTCAAGCCCTCATCTCTCAACTTCAAGAAGATAGGCATTTTGGCCAGATTGGTAAGGAATGGATTGAGAAGCTCAAATCAGAAGGAGTCACTATTATAGAGAAAATTGGTAATGTTATCCTAAGGTTGGAAAGGGAAAAGGATAACATCATATCAAATAGCAATACTCTTCCTGGAGAAACGATGAAGTGTGATGGTTGTGTCTCCCTCCTAAAGATGATCATTTGGATGAAGGAAAAGGAAGCTGTTGAAGCAAAAATCTTACCAAAGGGAGATGAACCTCTGTTTGAATGGCTCTAGAGCATGCAATTCAAGACAAAAATCATCTAGTCAGCAAAGAAAGGGCTTAAAGAAACATAGGATAAGGTGAAGAAGACACAAGACAAAGGATTTGAACTCATGAAGGGACTACATATAGATTCATATACTAGTGGCCAATGAAAAGCACTCATTGGGATCAATGTCATGAAGGAGAACTTTTCCAAATTTTTGGATAGTCTATCTGATGTATCTTCCAGTAGTCAAAATAGAGTTACTAAACTCTAGGCACTCAGCAAATGCATATATGTGGCCATGAAGGAGCTACCAAATCAATTGAATGCTATGAAGAAGTTGGCTAGAGAGCATTCCAGATGGCTCTTAAGATACACCAATATACATGTGCCTAGGCATAAGGAGCTCATCCCAATCATAGTTGCTACTAAGGCCTATACAGAAAAATCAGAAAAGGGGAAGAAGTCGAAGTGATTAACATTTTTCCTCCTTTTTGTTTTCTTTTGTAATTATTGAAATATGACGAATTGGTGCCTTGTCATTTTTCATTTTTGAGAAGATGAATCGATTGAACATCCATTATAATGGTCATCTTGAAATTATATATTTATGAGATTGAAAGATTAATAAAAGGTCAGCAAATTTTTGGTGTGAAATACTTTATGTTGTAGAGACAATTGATTGGTATTTTATGTCAATTATTTTTTGTTCTAGTTCTATTAGATTTAGTCTTATGCTTTCTCTTTTGTTTGAATTGAAGAGAGGAAGGAACAAAAGTTTCACTCCCCTATTTCAAAGCAATGAATGAATGTGATAAGTAGTGTCATTGTTCATTCAAAGAGAAATCCCTTTAGCATTTTTCATTTGTTAATCACATTTTGGATTCAAATTAACTTAATTTAGTAATAGTTATTACTCTGTTAAGCTTTGTGAATTCATAAGATGTGTGGATTCATAAACTTATTTAAATCTTTAGAAATTTTTATTTGCCTGAGTTAGATCCTATTTAGGTCTGGCTTGGTTCTACCTCTTCTATTCTCAGGTAAAGAACACACCCCAAATTAGTTTTAGAAGAGAAAAATAATTCATTGCAAATCTATTCTAGGGAGTTGTACCTACTAATTCAGAGAAAAGCCAATCTATCCATAAGTGGCTTTTCAATTGTTTGTAATTAGATATTGTTCCAAGTTTGAGAATTTAAGAGTTATAATTAAAAAGAACAAATTTATTTACCAACAGTGGGAAAATTTTGGAATTGGATCAAAAGAATTGTTGAAAGTTTCAAGGAGTCAAGATTTGTATGCATTCATAGATTGTCTTAGATTTTAGCTATGGTTTTGAAGTAGGGTTCAAAATCCCATTGTAGAATTTTATTGAAAGATTTGTCCACTTTGTGTCTTCCTAGGTGCTTGCATATTGCTTATTAATTTAGTGTATTGATTGTTGAATAAGGAATTATGTTGTAGATTTTGAAAAGGAAAACTTATTAATCAAGAAAAATTGACTGAGGAAATTATTGGAAAAACTATAGAAAAATATTATGATTGTATTCTTTTAAAACCCTTTTATATAATATAGGGAATATTTGATTATGAAAATTTGGAAGAAAACTATAAATTGAATGGTTAGGGCTTCATATTTAAATTTTTTATTAGAACCATGAGATTATTGTGAATTTTCTAAATATAGATAAATATTATTTTTATATCTAAAATAATTTAATTACAAAATTTATTGGAAAAAGAAAAAGATTAATTGAGAGAAAAACATGTTTTAACTAAAATTATGCATGCATATGAAAACAATTATGCTAAAAATAGAAATCTAAATATGGTAGGGTTACATGCATGTGAAAAAAATTATGTTAAAAATAGAAAGCTAAGTATAGAAGGGTTACATGCATATGAAAACAATTATGCTAAAAATAAAAAACTAAGTATAGTAGGGTTACATGCATGTGAAAACAATTATGCTAAAAATAGAAAGCTAAATATAGTAGGGTTACATGCATGTGAAAACAAATATATTAAAAATTGAAAACTAAGTATAGTATGGTTGCATGATTTGAGAGATCAAAGACATGCGAAAATACTAATTGCATGTGTATTTTTATTTTATATAGTTTAATTTTAGATTTATTTATTTAAAATAATAATAATAATAATTTATTAATTTCTAAAATGAAATAAATATTATCCATTTAGCTATAAAGTGAATGTTAGTATTAGTGATTATTTAAGTTTAATTAAACTCTTAGTTGCATATAAATGATTTTTATAATTATTAATGTAAGAGGGAAGTTTATAAATAAATATTTATCATTTTATTATATTCTAAGAGAAGTTATGGTAGAGTTCACTTTGTAATCGTTTAGTTAATAACTATTTGACTTTATGAAAGAAATTATAAATAATTAAATTAAATTTATAATTTCATCTCTATTTGCATTATGAATTAAAGAAAAATTAATTGTTAATATTGGACTAAATAGAAGTCAAATTAATATTAGTATTTAATCTAATAATATACATTTACATTGAACCCTTTACATTGGAGAAACTAGTCGATGCTTCAACACTAGAATCAAAGAGCATGTTGTTGACATCAAACATGAGCAAATTCTTAAGTCAGCACTTGCTGAACATTCTTCTTCGACCAAGCATCACATATGCTTAGAGGATACCTAAATCATGTATAGAGAGGACAACTTCTTTAAACACAAGCTCAAAGAGGCCATTGAAATCAATAACAACCCTTCTAACCTTAATCGAAATGAGGGTTGGAGCTTAAGCACATCTTGGCATTTGTTGTTATCTTCCCTTCACAGCAACAACACATTGCCCTAACTATCTTTTCATGCCTTTATCCCTTTCTTTGGTTTCTCATTCCCCTTCTTATGTACCCTAACCCCACCCCCCTTCTTCTATCCATAGTTCTATCCCCCCTCTTCCTCATTCCTAGTCCTCCTTTGTTCCCATATTTTCCCTTGTCTTCTTGCTTCATGTTGATGCCCTTGCTCACTTCTCTCTATTTTAGTCTCTTGTTTCTTATCCCCTTCTCTTCCTTTTTTATTTTTTATGTTGTTGATAGTCATCTCTCTTCACTTTATCATGTCCTAGGCTTTGCTCTTACACCCCCCCCCCCCCCCCCATTTATTTTCTAGTTGTCAATTTTAGGGCTCATCTCTCTCCTCTCTCTCTCTTCTTCCCTTTTAATTTTATTTTTAATTTTATTTTTATTTTTCTTATTTCTTATTCTTTTTTTTCTTTTTACTATATATATATATATATAACTATTATTATTAATATTGTCATTATTATTATTATTCCAACATATATATATATATATATATGTATATATATATATATATGTATATATATATATGTATATATATATATATGTATATATATATATATATATACATATATATATACATATATATATATACATATATATATACATATATATATATACATATATATATACATATATATATATACATATATATATATACATATATATATATACATATATATATATACATATATATATACATATATATACATATACATATACATACATATATATACATATATATATACATATATATATATATACATATATATATATATACATATATATATATATATACACCCATATGCATATTTGTAGGCAATGGTGTGTATAGATATATACATTCATATTTAAACACACACCCATGTATATTTTGGTGATGTGTGTGTGTGTGTGTGAATATATATGATATATACATATATGTATATGGATATGTGAATGTGTGTGTGTGTAAGATGTTGATTTTTTCTTCTCATTATATAAGTGTTTATAGATTGACTTAATTATTTATATTATTATTATTTTACCTTTTTCTAATATTATTATTTATATCTTTATTATTATTTTAATTATTATTTATTACCATTTTTAAATTATTTTGATTTAGTTTAATTCTAATTTCTATCAATATTAGTACTAGTATTATTGTTATTATTATTATACATTTATTCATTTATTTATTCATTTGTTTATTCATTATCTTTATTCTTTGTAAAAAATTATTATTTATTTATTTTATGACTTATTAGTTCTTATTTTGAGTTGTTTTCAATATGCCTTTTGTATTATGTGGTTTGAGTCTTGTCTTGTCACCTCTGTACTTTTTTCTCTCTCCCCCTCTAACCCCACCCCCCACCACACCCCCCCCCCCCCCAAACTTTGTTATCTTTATGTGGTCTACTAGATATGCAACCTATTTTTTTTGTTCTTCATGTTTTCTTGCATCCTGATGATGGATCATGTAGTATGATCTGAAACGTCAATGGTAAAAAACTATACACAATCAAATCCAAAAATTAAAAGCTCATTTTCATGGATTGTGGAAATATAATAGATCTTATTGATATCCTTCAAGGGAGGTAATTTTCATTTAAATCCAAGAAGCTAGAGAATTTAAGAACCAGAATGGCAAAGAAGATTACAGATGTAGCTTTCCTGAAAAGATGTCATGACTTCCAGCTTGTTCCCTCATTTTTAAGATCACCCACCACCTATGGTATGTCTGCACTAAGCACATCTTTGTTTGTCAAATCTACTAGTTGAATAATCAATCTACTAAACACTAGATTGTTGTCCCTTTACTTAGAACTTGCTACCACCTTGAGACCAGAAATTTGGATTCAATTGGACCTCACGTCTTTTTCCAAAGATATGGGTCATCAAGAAGAAGTTGTGAGGAGATAGAGAAGTAAACTTGATACTTTTCTTCAAAAATAGCTTGGATCCAATGCTTTACATCAATCAACCATGCATACACTTGCTTTAGGAATGGGGGTTCTTCACTCTCCTAATTGAGTCTCTCTTTTCCCCATTGCCCCACTCCTATCCTCAATTTCATGTTAGCCACCCCATATCTCACACTCATGGGCTGAGTAGCTTAAAGGATGCCCAACCAGACATGCCTCTCTCTATTGCCTCGGTGGTCAACTCACTATGTTCCCATACTCTAGTCCAAGTGCATCTTAGTAGCACCACCGTGTAGACTACCTCCCTCTTACATCTACACTCCTCTTTTCTTGTGCTTGCCCTCCATGCGGTAACTAGCAATGCAATCAAAAAAAGTCATGTGCAATTAGATCTCTTTGGTAGCCTGCACCCAATGATAGTATGGCAATGATCAATTCTCAATGGATACCACTCACTACCAAGTATGGGCTCTTAGTATCTTCCTTCAAAATTTAGTGACAATATTCATTGTAAGTTTGCATATGGGTCATCTTCTAGCACCACCCATAGTAATCTTTCTGACCAACGAGCCTTGCCTTCCATTAATGACTATTCAAATAGTCTAGTTGGTAGCTCTTTAGAGAGCATGCCTAACCTATTCCCTTCCTCCAAACATGTGGCTGCCAGTGGGAACAAAAACCTATGCCTCACATAAGGGGTACCATCTCCTTTGCAGCATGATCAACCTCTCTCCTCTTGCTCACCTTCTACTGCTCTTTTTCTTTCTTAATCCCTATGTCATCATCCTCTTCGCTCATCCACTATAGGAACCTCACCATTTACCCCTTTGATAGCCAAGTCCAATTTAATAAAAAATTGGGAGGCCAAATTAGTGGTCAACATATCTAATACCACCATTGACCCTCTCACTTTTAACTTTCTTAAGCATGGCCTTATTTTTTCCCTTACTCCTTAGGCCATCCCTCATGTCATTTTTTTGGCTGACTTTGAGAATGCTCTTCACACTCTCCCTACCAACATTGTTGAGGAAGTGAGACAAGATTGTATCATGGCTCTCAAGAAAGCTAAGCCTCCTAAGTGTAACATCCCCAAAGCTGAGATAAAAGCCTTCAAAAAGCTTATTCGCAACCATAATTTGGTTATTTCTAAGGCTAATAAAGGAAATTCCATAGTGATTATCAACAAAATTGAATACACTTCTAAGATGCTCAACCTTCTCTTAGACACCAACAACTACAGGGCTATTCCCCACAACCCTTGTGCCAAAATCATAAAATAGGTCAAATTAGCTATTAACAATTCCTCTCTTGATGATGCCACAAAAAAAGTCTTCTTCCCTCCAAGGAGCTAACCCCTCAAATTTATGGGGTTCCAAAAATCCACAAAGCCAACATTGTATAGTGACCTATAGTGGACACTATAGGTTCCCCAACTTACAAGTTAGCAGCCTACCTAGCCAAATTATTAGCCACACACATTGGCAATTTGAACTCCTTTGTCAAAGACTCTAACCATTTTGTCCAATTCATTAAGGATGCTAGATATTATTGTAATGATATCTTGGTTAGCTTTGATGTTATTTCCCTCTTCACCAAGGTCCCCATTCCTAAATCCATAGAGATTGTCAAGCACAAGGTCAGTGTTGAGGTGGCATCTCTAGTGGATTTGTTTATGTGATCTACTTTATTCTCCTTCCTTAGTGTCATTTATGAAAAAAAATTTGGTGTGGCAATGGGTTCCCCATTCTCTCCTTTTATTGCAAATCTCTACATGGAGGCAATTGAGGAAAGTGTGGTATACTCTTTACCCCTCTAACCCAAGTGGTGGTAGTGATATATGGATGACACCAATATCTGTTGGCCACATGGTCCAAACAAGTTGGAAGAGTTTCATGCACACCTCAACAATCTATTTTCCTCTATTTCTTTCACCAAGTAGATCAAATCAAACAACTTCTTACCTTTCCTAGATGTGTTAATCCTAAAAAAAAACCTAACGAGTCACTTGGTCACCAAGTTTTTCACAAAGCTACCCACACTAACCTTTATCTTAATGCTTCCTCCCACCACCACCCCAAGAAAAAATTAGGTATCCTCAAAACCTTTGCCTTGAGAGCACATAGGATTTATGACAATGATAACCTTGACCAAGAACTTCAGCATCTCCATCAAGTTTTCAAGTGGAATGGATATTCTAGTAGACAAATATAGAAATCCTTCCACCTAGCCAAATCTCTCCATCTTTCATCACCCATCAGTGCACCCTCTAACCCTAATACCTCCCCATTCTTCTCCATCCCCTATGTAGCAAGGATTTCCCACAAGATCTCTAAACTTCTTAGCCAAAAAGGCATTAGAGTGGCATTCAAGCCCACATCCACTTTAAGACATTGCATCCCTACTGCTAAGGACCACAAGGATTCTTTTGCAGAATCTGAGGTCTACAAAGTCCTATGTTCATGTGGAACCCCTTACATTGGAGAAATTGGTCGATCCTTCAACACTAGAATCAAAGAGCATGATGCTGACATCAAATATGAGCAGATTCTTAAGTCAACACTTTTTGAGCATGCTTCTTCGACCAAGCATCACATATGCTTAGAGGATACCCAAATCATGTATAGAGAGGACAACTTCTTTAAATACAAGCTCAAAGAAGCCATTGAAATTAATAACAACCCTTCTAACCTCAATCAAGATGAGGGTTGGAGCTTAAGCACATCTTGGCATCCATTGTTATCTTCCCTTCACAGCAACAACACCTTTCCCTAACTCTCTTTCCATGCCTTTATCCATTTTTTTGGTTTTTCATCCCCCTTCTTCTAACCCCAACCCCACCCCCCTCCTTCCCCCCTTCTTCTATCCATAGTTCTCTCCACCCTCTTCCTCGTTCCTAGTCCTCCCTTGTTCCCATTTTTTCTCTTGTCTTCTTGCTTCATGTTGACGCCCTTGCTCACTTCTCTCTATTTTAGTCTCTTGTTTCTTATTCCCTTCTCTTCCTTTTGCATTTTTTATGTTTTTGATAGTCATCTCTCTTCACTTTATCATGTCCTAGGCTCTACTCTTACCCCCTTGCCTTTTAGTTATTTTCTAGTTGTCAATTTTAGGGCTCATCTCTCTCCTCTCTCTCTCTTCTTCCCTTTTTATTTTTATTTGTATTTAATTTTAATTTTAATTTATTAATTTTTCCTATTTCTTATGTTTATTTTTCTTTTTACTATTTATTAATTTTATTTTTTACTATTACTATTAATATTTTCATTATTATTATTATTTTTCATTTTTGTTGTTGTTGTCATTATTATTATTTCTTCAACATATATGTGTGTGTGTGTGTGTGTGTGTGTGTGTGTGTGTGTGTGTGTGTGTGTGTGTGTGTGTGTGCACGCGCACTCATATCTGTGTTCCATATGTGTTTATACATATAAATATATATTCATATAGTTTCTCGTATATTTATTTGTATATATATATATAGAAGAGGTTGATTTGTCTTCTCATTATGCAGGTGTTTATATATTGACTTAATTATTTATATTATTATTATTATTATACCTTTTTCTAATATTATTATTTATATCTTTGTTATTATTATTTTAATTATTATTTATTACCATTTTAAAATTATTTTGATTTAGTTTAATTCTAATTTCTATCATTATTAGTACTAGTATTATTGTTATTATTATTATTATTATACATTTCTTCATTATATTTATTCTTCATAAAAATTCATTATTTTTTTTTTTTGACTTATTAGTTCTTATTTTGAGTTGTTTTCAATCTACCTTTTGTATTATGAGGTTAGAGTCTTGTCTTGTCACCTTTGTGCTTTTTTCTCTCTCTACATACAACGCCCCCCCCCCCCCCCCCCCCCATGTTATCTTTATGTGGTCTACTAGATCTACAACCTATTTTTTTTGTTCTTCATGTTCTCTTGCATCCTAATGATGGATCATGTAGTATGATCCAAAATGTCGATGGTAAAAAACTATACACAATCAAATCAAGAAATTAAAAAGCTCATTTTCATGGATCGTGGAAATCTAATAGATCTGATACATTTATGTTATTAATTAAATCATTTATGATTTAAGATTATTTAATTAATAACATGATAATATTGTATGATATTTTATATGCAAAGAGATTGGATATTTAAATATTTATTGATTTAAATAAGCATATTAGTATAACAATTTATATTAACATGTATATTCTTACCTTATTTCTAAACACATTCTTTGTCCCAAATTAAACAAGAGAAATTGATGGAATTAAATTATGTGGCTAAAAAACTATGTGTTTCTTAATATTCTATTTATAGTCTTGTGACATTTATTTTCATGATGGTTTTTCTTTGTGGGTTGTTTAGTTGGCCAAGTTAGGATGTGAACTAGATGCATTTTTTATATTTTTTTTATGATTTGAATTGAGATTTATGTTTTATGAGCTTTATGCTATTAAACATTTATGAGAAGTTGGGTTTTGATAGCCACTGTTATTTTTGGGTTGCTTGTTAAAGAACCATATTCGATCAATATTACTCTTGTGGTATGGGACACTATTGTGGTTTGTGATTTTTGGGAGGTTGTCTAGGTACATATCCTTTAGAGTGGCTTGCAGTAAGGGTCTAAGACTCAAAGTGATCAATACCAAGGTAACCTATTGTAAGTTATCTAATAAGTGATAATCTAGTAATTGATATTTTGGGGAAACACACTAAAAAGATAAGTTAGAGATATTTATTCCACCCATGCGTTGAGTGCTTGTATAGACAAAGGATGGGAATGGGATGATAGTATGAGTGTTTTTCCTCATCTTCTTGAGAGGGTATTCTATTTTTTCATGTGTCACATTGAGGGTTCAGGGTTCAGAGTAACTAGTCCAGGGTAACTCAGGGCTTGAGGATCTAGGATCTATTGAGAGATCAGTCCAAGGTAACATAAGTAGTTTTACCATTGATGGCACTCCCTAGAATATAGCCTAATCTCCTCCATATATTTTTTTGTATTTTCCTCTAGTGGTGTTGTTGTTGGTGGTGTAATTGTTGTTGAATGTATTTAATGAGGTTATTTACTTTCATTGATTGTGATTGGTGATTTATGGTTGATGTACTTTTGGAATGTGGCTTTTGTCTTGAAGTGGATATCTTTCATTGACTTTATCTTATGATTTTTGTGATTTGATCTATTCTTGGTATATGTATGATGTTGTTATTGGATTGAGTGTTCTTCCTTTTGGAGTATCTTAACTTCTCAATTAGTATGTGTTACCTTTGAGGTAGTTTTGGCTATTAGAATTCCTTGCCGAGGATTATAATATGATTTTATTATCTGTGTGTGGATCGTATATTACCTTCCCTACATAGTGGGAGTGGGAGCCTAATTAGTTGACCATGTGGTTAGGAGGTAGTGTATTCTTACCATTTCAGTCCCCCTCAAATTAATAGATGTTGGATGCTCCTTGATACAGTGGTACCATTATCATTCTTTGTCTTATCTTGAAGACTTCTATTCATTTGATGTATCTATGTACAATGTGTTTTGAGATCCTATAGGATATTCTTGTTGGAAATATTTTTAACAAGGCTAAATTACTAAGAGGGGAGGGGTGAATTAGTAACTTCTAAAACTTCTAACTTTAATCCAATATGAATATTCTAATCTAACTGCATGCATGAGAAACTAAAAACATGAAAGCATTCATAACACTTTGACACAAAGATTTGGTGACCTAGAAACCTTCCAAATAGAAAGTAAAACTAGGGTTGGGATGATACCCACAAGCTTTAATACTGTAGTATAAAGTTGGCCTAATAAGGCTTACATTGATCACTTCTAGTGATTTTCCCTATTAGGAGCAATAAGCACTGCTAGGTCCACCTTGTGAAAGGATTTATAAACATGCAATGAAGTATGCACTCAGTAAAGAGATTTGCATAAAACTATTTTAGATTAAGGTAAAAATAGGTTTTGAGGGGACCCAAAACACCTTTACATCATAGACCCAAAAGATATTCAAAGAAAGCCCAAACATCCTAAAGGGATCCAAACTAGAAGCATGCTGCAATAGAAAAACATTATATGTCTAGCAGCACCAACAAAAAAACTAGAAAAGAAACATATTAGGTCTACCTTATTAAAGGATTTGACTGATCCACCTATTAGAATGAAGCAATAGCTGATCTCTGATCTATAACTTGGTTTGCTGAATGAGATTCCTTTAAGTGTATAAATCATCTTTCTAGGATAGATGAATCTTTTTTACTACTTATACAGTTGTAGCCTTTATAATTCACACTTTCTACTCTTCTTTGATGATCAGATTGATTCCATGCATATATTCACACATACATTCACTCTACTCATTCATTCACACATTAGATGTAATACAATACATTACATATATACCAATCCATTTATACAAATTACAAAGTTGGCCACAATACAAGTTTACACAAATATTACAAAGTTAGCTCAAATGTAGACACTCGAGCTCTGAAGACTAACTCAATGAGGTTTTGAAACTCGACATCCACTATCAATGCTCAACATCATCATGCACTTAGTAGATGTAGAAGCTCAGTCCATACTAATCACTTTCAAGTAGTCTCGAACTTGGTCTACACTTGTGACTCCATAAATACTATGAAACTCATCATATAAACTAAATCACTTGTTTACCTCTACATATCTCAGTAAACACTGTCTTCTTGAGCTCAGTATAAACTGAGTCACTTGGTTAACATAGAGTAGCACAGTTAAAACTAGACTCATATTACATTAACTATGAACTCGGTAATCACTGCACAACTTGGTTTGCACTAGTAAACTTGGCATACACTAAGATGTTGACTTTACACTGTTGATCTTTGCACTAACTATAGCTACTTGATAAAAACTAGAATTTGTCCAAAGGACTCGGTAGCAACTATAGAACTTGACAACAACTAGAATGGTTGGCAAAGCACTATTAACTGTACAATAATCTTGGTTGATACTTACAATCTAAATAAGTGTATGTCACTAATAACAAACTTGACTAATATGTCAATAATCTCCCCATTGGAATTAGTGACAAAAACACTTATTAGCCAAAACTAAATTCAAAAAGAGTTCTTGAATATCTTTATCCATCACCTTGTGATTCTAGCTTGAGAGATTATATTGTTTTTGAGATTGTTCAAAATTGGTTTTGTAGGATATATTTCTATACATGGTATTGCTTCTATACTATATATATTACATACTTGCTATACATCTATCTCACATCTATCTTACATCTATCTCTCCCATTTCCTTTATAGTTTATGTGCCAATTCTTTACATTTTCTCCCCCATAACTCATCATTTTCATATCTTCTCTATATCTTCTATGTCTTCTCCCCCTATCTATTATATCTTCTCCCCCTTTTTGATAATAATGCCAAAACTTTATTCTGTATATTTACATATTAATGCCAAAATGAGACAAAAAATTTGAATGTACCTTGAGTATTATAGCCAACATTTTGTCCCAATTGTCCTACAAGACCTTACATGTGTGAAGTGCAATCCACACTTTTGCTAACAACTCAATCATGTGGTCTACTATGGAGAAGTTGTTGTCATGCATGAGAGTTTTAGAATGTGAAATATGCTTTTGAAGTGCATCCATTTTGGGAAGAATTATATTCTAAATATCTACTAAGATAGATCTGATTCTGGCCTCTTCTTTAAGCAATTCTACCTTTAACTCTATCAAAAATTTAATCTTATTGAAATGTATAGGGCTTGAACTAGGGTCAAGTTGCAGCCGTTAAGCACTTTCCTTAAGGTCTTCATCTATCTTGGACAATTTGTCCTTTATTTTCTTAGTAAAATTTGAAGCATCACAAAGCTTACCAAAAAGTATTGATACATGCGTACATGAAGTTTCCAAGGAACCCAAAATAGTAGAGAGCTCTACTTGATAGATTGCAATTTTCTAAGCAATGTGCTCTAACACTTTATTCTTAAACTTCTTTATCTTCTACAATTACTTATCCTATCCATCTATATCTTTATTGAACTTTTGAACTACCTCTGCTAGCTTAAACAAAATTGGTTGAGATGAATCAACCTCTATACCTTCCACCTCTACCAAAATATTCTTGGCATCTTCAATAATTTTGAACTCTTTGTCCCATTCCTCTTTAACCTTTTTTGTTTAGCCTTCTTTTGGAGAAGTTCACCGAATGTCTACATCTAATCTAGATTGAGTTTGGAAATGTCCCAATTTGGGATTACTATTTCCTCATCTAGGTCTATTTCCTCCCTTTCTTTTCCATGGCCCAAAAATTTTGTGCTTGGTTGAGACTTGGTCTCAACTGTCCTTACACTTATTTCTTGCTTACTGGGAATCAAAACAATAGTGGACATAATAGGACTAGCTACAAAAATTGATATTACACTTAATGTATAAATGCCTAAAGTAATACCTAAAATAGCCAAAATTAATGTATTCAAAATTGATGTATCCAAAACTAATGTAGCTAACATGGTAGAAGAGGAAAGAGTCTGTAGCTCAGTAGATGAAGTGGAGGTCACTTTAGTTAATGATGTGCTGAGTTGAGTTAGTGCAAAGATTGATTGGTTGGTTGAGCTTTGATTTCTAGTCATAATAAATATTGTAGAGGTCATCTCCATGCTTTATGTAGTCAATACCTTGCCTGGAGAATGAGGAAGTGAGGCTATAACTGCTGCAACAATCTTGACTAGGTCAATTTCCTCATCATTCAATGTTTCTTCCTCGATAGCCTCTTGCTCTTGTTCCTCTTCATCATCAAAATGTGTTGTTTCTTGAATATTTTCCTCTTCATCTTTCTCCTCTTTATCATCATCCTCATCATCTTTCACCTCAATAGCAATATCACTTGGGTTGTGAAGAAGATATATATTCTTCTAGGTATTAGTTGCATTCCTTACTACATGCTCAATATCTTTTATCAAAACTAGACAAGTGTTAAATTTTAGAGTAAATTTCTCCTCATTTTTCATTATAGATTACTTAATCTCCTTGTTTGTTAAGCTTGGAATAAGCTACCCTAGGGTTTTCCCATAGATGTATTTTATAGTTTGCATGGAAAATTCCCATCTTGGCTTAATCTTATCCATCAAAATGTTTGGGAGCTGAGAAGTAAGTTGGTCTGGTGATTATTTCCACTTACCCATTTTGTCCATCAAGAGGTCTTCAATCTACTTTTGTTCTTCCTCAGTCCCAAATTCATACTTTAGTGCCTTAAAATTTGTTATACCAGCCCCATCCTATAGTTCTTTCAGCCTATCTTGGAAGATGGGTGGATGCTTTTTGAATATTATATCTCCTTCTTCCTTGACACCTTTCTTCCTTGAGGCCCTTCGAGCAAACACAGTAGTGGATAGCTTGGTAGGATTGGTAATAATTACCTTGCCCTACTCCTTTAATGGTTCTTGTTCCTTTGATTCTTCCTCATCCTCTACTTCTTCATCCCCATCTTTCCCTTGGTCAATAAAAGTGTGGAACTAGCTTTCAATTTAGAAATTCTTTTCTTTCCTTTGTTTACCGCCTAAGGGACCTTGATTTCTAGTTCTATCATGGATTTTGCTTCATCATATGTACCAAAATATGGAGCCTTTGGATCAACTAGTTCATTTACAAGTGCCTCAATGATATCTTTAGTTTCATCTATATTAACCTCATATCCAAGAGGTTTCACCCATGCAATTCTAGGCCTGACTACCTGAATGTATACCTTATCACTATCTACCATGAAACATACATCATCCTTGTAATATTCAACTATTTTTTTTGGAATCTTGAATCTATTATTCATTTTCTCTCTAAATGCATCAAAATAGTTATCCATGATACTATTATAGTTCTCTCCCATCTCAACAATATACTCATTAATTTGGTAAAGAATTGGCACATCTTTTCTCCATACAACTAATCCTTTTGAAGGGAAAAAAATTTGAACATAAAAGAATAAACAATTCAATAGAGAGCCAAACTTACATGGGTTTTTTTTGACATCTAGATACTTTCCATGTTCTTGTTGAATTGCTTCAACAGAAGCTTGGCGAGGTCAAGAGAGAAATTGTTCTTGACTACCTTATAAGTAAGGTCAACTCCTTCACAAGGTACACTATTCATCTAGCTAGAGCTATAGATCTTGTGTGATATGATATGTATGCTTAACTTTAATTCCATATCAATCACACTACTTATCTTCATGCCTCTACCATCCCATTCTACTAAGGTTTTGGTCAATTTAGCCTTGTCCAACATTGGGAGACCAGTGATTCTATGAATCATCTTCTTCATGATTAAAATTGGTTGCTCCAACCATAACTGACCATTGTGCACGTAATTGATAATATACCTAATCCATTTCACTTGAAATTCATGGAGCATATGAGGAATGTGTGTAAACCCTTTTGTCTCCAGGTGTTGATGCTCGAGTTTCAAGATGCCATCAATGCACAACTATTTTAGGACTTCATCCATTTCCAAAATGCCAATATCTTGAATCATGCATTTAAAGTGAGAACAAATGTCATTTATCAATAGTACCTTTGGATGGATTTGAGACTGCACTCCACTCAGATCTAGGGTTTCGACAATTGCAAGAGTGAGCTTGAAATCTAGAGCTTTCTATTCACCTCAAACTAGCATGTTAGAACCTCAGTTTTCCTTACTATTGTTGGATGCCATCTTCACCTAGTAGGATTTGAGTGAATTTGAAATCCTTTAGTAACAATTCACTCAAACCACTTTGGAAGTTCTTGAAGATCACACGATGCAATAGCTCTCAAAAATTCATGATGAAAATTACTTCATTTCCATTCCTTCTATCAAATTTGACCATAAACGCTTAGTACATATCATAGATCAAGTTGAAAGATTGTCATCCACTTCCTTGCATTGATTATCTGCCATCATTTGGTAGCCATATGAAACTTTAGTTACTCCCAACTGGCTCGATAGAGTCTGTGACCCAACCTCACTTGGTAAGGAAAGTGACTCGGTAGAGACTAGTACCCTTTCACTCAGTGATCCCTTTGTATCTTGAATACAGATATGGATCTTTTGTTCCTTCAATTTGTGACTAATTTGAATGTCTCCTTTGCTAACCTAGTCCTAGTTCACCTTTGAGAAATCAAGTAGAGATTGTGGAGTCACCCAATTATTGAGTGACTTGTTCATGATTGTTTGGACTTTCATTCTCGGTAGAATTTGGAACCCATTGTTGTCTCATCTATTTTTAGATGTTATCAGCCTTTGCCTTCTTTTCATCTTCAATTCTACCAGTATTCATACAGTTCTTGGCAAGATGACCAAGTTATGTACAAATAAAACATCTTTAGGTAGTATCACTTTTCCTCAAATGATGCTTTGCACAATTCATTCCCATGTGTCCAAATTCTCCACAATAATGACATCTACACCAGGTGTTGTAGTCCCAACCAAATATAGCTTTCACAATTTTTTCTATTAGATTTAATACCTTGGTTTTGCATTTTGATGATTTGTGCCCATGCTTCTTGCATTTGTGACGTTTGCCTTCAAATCTTGATTTTTCTTTGCATTCACTAGCCTTATGACCATGCTGATTAAAATTGTAACATTTTCCATTGAATTTTATTTTTCCATTGCTCTAACATTTTTTTGAAGTGTGACCTATCTTACCATAGTGATTGCAAGTAGATCTTTGATTCTTTTGAGCTCCTTTCTTGGATGATTCTCCTTCTTCTATATATCTAATTCCTACTTTTCCTTTTTTTCTATAGAGGTCTTGCTCATTCAAATGATTCATATTTGCATGGGATTTCATCATTCTTTCATTGATTTATTTTTCAAATTTTAGGTCATTCTACAATCTTTCATTTTCAGATCTTAGGCTCATGATTTCTTCATTTGCATCGAAGAGATGATTAATGAAGTCTATTTTCTGAAGGGATTGGTGTTGGATTTCATTGTTCTTTCTTTCTATCTCTTCTTTTATCTTGTTCTTCTATTCCATAACTTCACATAGTCTTACTAACTAAATTTATTACTCTCTTCTTGTTTTTCTTACTTTTTCTTGCAAGGAATCATTCTTTTCTATGAGTTATTTGATTGCTTCATTGGCTTCATTTGGATTTCTTAAATGAAGGTCTTCAATTTAGAGAAGGTCATTCATTTGAATTGCAGGCTCTTTTCTTCCTTTTAGGGATTGAGAGAGTTGCTCCTTTGCTTTCTTGAGTTGGGAAATAGCCATTTCCAAATCTAGCTTCTCATTGTCAATAGCTTTGTCAAGTCTAAATATCTCCATGGCCTTGATCTTTGCTCAAGATTTTAAACTTTCTCTTGAGAACCACAATGCTCTGATACCAATTGTTCGAAATATTCTTAACAAGGCTAAGTTACTGAGAGGGGAGGGGTGGATCAATAACTTCTAAAACTTCTAACTTCAATCTAATTAACACTTAATCCAATATGAATATTCTGATCTAACTACATGCATGAGAAACTAAAAACATGAAAGCATTCATAATAGTTTGACACAAAGATTTGGTGACCCAAAAACCTTCCAAATAAAAAGTAAAACTGGGGTGGGGATGATACCCACAAGCTTTAGTACTATAGTATAAAGTTAGCCTATTAAGGCTTACATTGATCACTTCTAATGATCTTCCCTATTAGGATCAATAATGACTGCTAGGTCCACCTTGTGAAAGGATTTACAAACATACAATGAATTACGCACTCAGTAAAGAAATTTGCATAAAACTGTTAGGTCTACCTTGTTAAAAGATTTTTCTAATCCACCTATTAGGATGAAGCAATAGTTGAGCTCTAATCTACAACTTGGTTTACTAAATGAGATTCCCTTAAGTGTATAAATCACCTTGTTGTGATAGATGAGTCTTTTATGCTCCTTATACTAGTGTAGCCTTTTTAATTCACACTTTCTACTCTTGTTTAATGATCACATTGATTCCATGCATATATTTGCACATACATTCAAATTCTACTCATTCATTCACACATTAGATTTGATATAAAACATTAGATATATACCAAACCAATTATACAAATTACAAAGTCAGCCAGCAATACAAGTTTACACAATATTACAAATTTGACTTCGATGTAGACACCCAGGCTCTAAAGACAAACTCAGTGAGGTTATGATACTCTGCATCCACTATCAATGCTTGGCATCATCATGCACTTGACAAACATAGAAGCTTGGTCCATACTAATCACTTCCAAGTAGTCTTGAACTCAGTTTGCACTTGTGACTTGGTAAATACTGTGAAACTCATCATATGAACTAAATCATTTGTGTACCTCTACATAGCTCAATAAACACTATCTTCTTGATCTCAGTATAAACTTAGTCACTTAGTTAACATAGAGTAGCAAAGTTAACACTAGACTCGCACCATATTTACTACCAGCTCAATAATCACTACATAGCTTAGTTTGCACTAGTAAACTTCACATGCACTATTTATATGCAGAATGTGGCCTCAAAGTTCACACACACACTTCAACATGGTCTTTATATGTGGATTCATCCTGGAATGTACATGAGGTTATTCACCCAAGAAGAGTCCTACAAGATGACCTATTGCATTTTACCTAGAAGGATTTTTCCTATTTAGTATTCTCAGATTTGAGGTGTAGGCAACCAAACCCTCTAAGAACAAAGGATTTAAGAGTGTAACTAGTCTATATGAGAATGCAATTTAATCTAAATGTGTTATGCAATTAAGCTAAGAACATGAAAATAGAATTAACTAAATGAATGAATATTAATTCTAAATGATATTAATTTAAGGAAATGAGAGCTTTATGAAAATATTAAACTTAAATGAGTATGCAATTTAGCAGAGATTCGATAGCAATAATCTTTAACCTCTGTAATGAGGAATTATGAGTCCTTTAAATAGAATCCAGGAATGAATCAATGATCAGGATCAACCCTGATGAACAAATAGGATTAGATAAAAGATTCAATTAAGATGGAAACTTCCCTGGGCATGTGAAGTGAAATGTTTCAAATCTAAGTGTGATGAGTAGTTAACTGAACTTGTCATAAGTGTGAGAGCAAGTTACCTGGATTGATTCTAATTTTGAGAGGTAGTTCACTTAGAGTTTCCATTTAGAATTGAAGAAAAGATTTATTTAATTTAATAAGTGAGATATGAGCTCATAACTACCTTTTTCATTTAACTAAATAATCACATTCAATTAATTAAAATGGGTATAATTATTAAATTAAACATTTTAATTCCATAGTACATTAGTCTTAGGATATAATTTAATTTAATTAAAGTATGAATACTTAATAATTAAATTAAATCTTAATCGATAGGTTTAATGTGACTAATATGAATCAATACTTTAGGAATTAAATGAAGAGTCTACTTAATGCAAATTGAGGTTTTCTACATTTGACAATTAAGTCAATTAGTGACAATTAGAATGAGAATTTCCTAATGACATAGGTCTTTAGGGTTGATCAAAAATAGACCAGAATTTGTGATTATGACAATGAACCAATTTTGGGGTATTACATTTTGCCCCTCTTTGAATGAATGTGCAAGTAGCACATTTGATTCAAAGAAAATCAGAAAGCATGATGTAGAGATCAAGAGATAAGATTGGTTCTGAAGTTGATGATACGGAGACCAATTGATAAGCTTTTAAGGACCATCTCCATAACAGAGCTTAATCCCAAGGAATCCAAGTAAAACACCTAGATACCTGAATCAATAAGTATTTTAAAAAAATTCTTCAAAGAAAAGTTTAACCTTTAAGGATCCAGATAGAACATCTAGATACCTAAGATTTGATAAGTATTTAAAAGATCATCTCCAAAATGAAGCTTAATCTTTAAGGATCCAGAAAGAACATCTAGATACCTGAAATTGATATCATTTAAAAGATTGTCTCCAGAATAAAGCTTAATCTTTAAGGATCTAGGTAGAACACCTAGATACCTAAGATTGATAGCATTTAAAAGATCATCTCCAGAGTAGGAACATCTAGATACCTGAAATTTGATAGCATTTAAACGATCATCTGCAAAATAGAGCTCAATCTTTAAGGTTCTAGATAGAAAATCTAGATACCTAAAATTTGATAGCATTTAAAAGATTGTCTCCAGAATGGAGCTAAATCTTTAAGGATCTAGATAGAACATCTAGATATCTAAGATTGATTTATGAGCCATAGAATCATCGCCAAAATGAGGCTTGATCCTTAGGAATCAAGGTTTAGATTGTCCCAATACCTATAATCAACTAATGACAAGATGAAATGGAAGGTAAAGATGATAGCTAAAGGGGAACAAGATACCTCTAGTGATGAGATGTCACTAGCAATGAGGACATAATATGGGAACAAGATGCCCAGAGCAATGAAGATTCAGATTGATTTGGAATTCCAAGTTCAATAATGTAATCATCCTACCCCCTTGGGAGTGAAATCGAAAGATGACACACTAGAAACATGATGTAAAGCAATATGTAGGGGAAATCCAAGATTTAACAAAATGTAGAAGAGATCAAAATGATCAAAATAAGTTTGGAAGTTGATCTAAAGTGATTTCAAGGCCCAAAAGACCAAGTTTGACCAAAAAGTTGACCAGAATTGACCATGGTTGATGATTTCCAAAATCAATTTCAAAAATATGAATAATTTTGAATTGAGAAGATTCTAGGAATCCAAAAATATCAGAAAAATTTGGACTGCACAAGCGCTCGATCATGTCAGGCCCAAAAAATTTTAAACGTGTTTTTAAGGCACTTAGGTGTGTTAGATTTTGAATTCAATCCCAAAAATGGATCAAGAGTAGTCAAATTAGCTAGGGGGATGATTTTTGTGCAAATTGGAGCAATTTGAAAAATTAGGTCAACACCTATATAAGGGCCCAAAGGGTCATTTTCAAATCATTTGTGCATTTTGTCTTTTGTGAATAGGAGCTCTGGGAGGAAGATGGCAATGAACATGAGATATCATCATTTTTAGCACTCTCGTTGACACAGTCAGCTAGAAAATTATGGACCACCAGTGAGTGATCAATAAACATCCTTTGTACTTTTAGTTTCATGCATTTTGAGGTCATTTATTGCACTTTTAGCATATTTTTAGGTAGTCAACATTGGTCTTTATGTGAGACTATCCTTTCTCACATGAAGACTATCTCTTCTAGCGTGAAGATTTGCCAAGCTAGTGTATCTTTGCGCGCATTAGTGGGGGTTCTCACATGGGAGATACCCACTTCTCACATGAAGAATGTGAGAATTTCACATCTGTTGTCATCCTCTTTCATGCAAGATTGTCTCTCTTCACGCGAGAACTTGTTTCTTTGCGAAGAGAGTCTTTCTTCGCATGGGGTGGTGATTGTTCATAGGAACTTGCATTTTTTTGTGCAAGGACGTGTTTTCTCACATGAAGATGAACATTCTCATGTGAAGAAATCCATTTTAGTGTGAGGAAATACATCTTCACTCAAAAATTTGTCATAGCAGTGTAGTGGAAATTTTCCTTTTTTACATTTTTAGCGTGATTTTCACATGCATTTCTTCATTTTTCTAATTTTTTGATCAAGTACTAACTATTTTCTTGTCACTTTTGTTTGGTCATGTGTGCAAGAGCTCTTTGGTGATGTTTCATTCAAATCCCACTATCCACTATATGGAGTTTTGTTGCAAAACCTAGATGCAGCAGACATGGCTCATCTAGATAGATTGGGACTCAGTTATCTATGTTAGATCCTAGCATTGTTGGTGAATCATGGCCTACTAAATGCCTTGGTAGAGTGTTTCCATTCAGAAATGAACACCTTCCACCTTCCTCAGGGAGAGATGACTGTGACTCTAGAGGACATACACAAGATCCTACATATCCCCTTCCACAAGCTGAGAGTGACCTATGAAATAGTTCCCTAGGTAGGAACAAAGATGTTGTGTACCATTTTTGGAAGATAGTTAGTGATTGGGCAGGGCATCACCTGGGATGAGCTTGTCCACACATATGGGTCGACACACAAATTGGCTACAATTTTGGCCATATTCATCAACTACTTCTTGGTACTTGATAGAGGGCAACATGGATTGGAGTGTGGATGGGGGATTATTCTGTAGAGGATGTTGGATTCACTAGAGAGATTTAGATGGGACCAGTGCATGCTCACCCATATGTTCTACGAGATGCATGAGATAGTGTACCATGAGGGGAAGAGTATGGCCACTGGTGTGTATGTTCTACAAGTCTAGGCATGGGAGCACCTGCCAGTCATATAACCAATTTTTGAGGATGCCCGAGAGCTTGCAAAGCCATACATTTGTAGATATAAAGGATAGATTACCCAAGCAACCCTAGGTAAGATGGAGCAGTGGAGCACTTGTTTCGATGACTTGGTCTCCATCATATGGTGGCCGTAGCGAGATACTGAGGAATGGGATGACACTCCCAAGGAGCTTACCTAGATGTTTAGCTCGCGATCATTGGTGGGCAGGACCACACAGATCATTGAGTGGTTCACTGTTAGCCAAGTATGGAGGCAGTATGGGATGCAACAACACATCTCCTAGGAGTTTTGTGCCTATGCACTAGTCACGAAGGATCTGACATGGGGATGGCCAATGAGGCTAGATGTAGGGTGGTTGATGATCAATGTATGCAACCTAGTTACAATAGAGTGGGACTACCATCTAGAGGTACCAAATGAAAGGGTGATGGTACCATATCGATCATATCTTATTGATCACCCCTTCCCTTAGTTTACAGATCCTTTGGGGGAGCAGTGTCAGGCCCATAGCAAGAGGCACCTCAGTAGTAGGAGTAGCCACAAGTTTGACATAGGACTCAGTAGGTGCAGATCCCCCCATGAAAGATGGGATCTAACACAGGTGCTAGAGGTAGCAGGACAAAGCAAGGTCGACGATGGAGGCTAAGGACCAAGGAGCAAGCACTACAATAGCAGGCATCTTAGTAGCAGGATCCTCAATAGTAGGCCCCTGAGTTATTAGATGAGGAGATGCCAACTTAGCCTATGATGAGGACATAGGACATCATGTGGCACTACCAAGAGTGGATTTTTTAGGCCTTCCATCAGTTGGGAGAGTTGCAGATATAGGTAGTTGTTAGAGATGCACAACTTGCAGAGTGGGATCAAGAGATTGACTGATGGAGAGAGTGAGCACAAACTACCGAGCAAACGGCAGAGATGTTGTAGGATGATTTTTGTTTATAGTCAGCCCAAGCTTCCTATTACTTCACAACATACTCGACAGTAGTGCCCAATGAGGCTATACAAGTTTGGTGATTCTTGCAGTATGCTCATGAGTCTGCGGGTGCACGACCTCCTGCCAAACCTAATATGCCACCACCTCCTCCTCCACCTACTCCTCCTGGAGATGAGGGCACAAGACAGAGTTAGATATTATGTTCCAGGTTCTTAATTTTGATATCTAGCTATGTATCGATTAGTGTGCTAGCACCATTTTGTACCATTTTGATCGATAGGGCTCGAGTAGCATCCTTTTTTTTGTATTGACATATTTTTTTGATATACATATACAAGATTTTGAGTTGAGTATCATTGTGTACACATCATTTTTTGTGTCTACTTTACCTTGATGTATATGAGATATTGATGATTATGAGATGCATGTGTTATGTTATGGATCCATCTATACTTTTGATGTGATGTGATGCAATGTGAGTATGTAGAGTAGATGATATGAGTATATGGAAATGAACTAACATCTCATGTAGTGTTGCATGTTTTTTCTTGACAGTGATAGGTATTCCATTGAGGAGTGTAAACCAATGGACCAAATTCTTGTACAGGCATGGAGAATCTGGATACATTTGAAGAGACCCGCAATCCCCCATCACAAACAATAGAGATAGAATTACAACCAAATTGCATGCTTATGCAAGTGAATTATGTAATGCAAGACTATATTAAATGCAACCCTAGGTCTAGTTTCTAGGCCTCGACAATTTATCATCATTGGACATAAACAAAGCTTATATATCTTACAATTACCATTGACTTTGCAATCATGGAAATATGAATAGGACATACGTCATAGATTTTTTGAAGTTAAATATAATCATTCAAGGCACAAGAAGCCAGAATGACCAAAACATTTGTCCCTTTTAATATAGCAAGTTAACATAAGCATCAAAGCATAAACACTAGGATGACTAGAATGTTGCTTGCATGTAGACATGCCAAACATATGGAAGATCCTTCTTATGCTAAGTAATCGGTAAGTAGTATGTCCACAATAGCTTTTGCATCCATAACCTAGTACAACAATGCATCATATATACTCACAATGACCCATACATTCACTTAGCAAGATGAGTATTAGATATTGCTATAGCATAAAGAATTTACTCCAACAGACAAGGAGAAGAACCAACATTATTGATACATTCGTATACAAGGAGTCAAGGTACACCTAGCCATCCAATACGAGATGAAGGCTCTTATAGTGGACGCCCCTCTTATAGGAATTTTCCAACTAATTGGAACTAAATTGTAGACAGAAACCAAAGAAAAGATCATGCCCCCAATCATTACTTCTCTAATCTAAAATGACATCATCAAGTTGCTTGAAGGGACATGATAAAATACAAACAAAGAAAAAAAAGAAAAAAATGCTCAGCATATCCAAATGAGTATGTCATTTTGAGTTCATTTTTGTCTCATGATATTGATGTCAAGTGTCAATGTCTAGAACATATTTGAAAGAAATCTCTTCAGGTAGGCTGACAATAGTAGGAAAACATAGTCAGAATGACTGGTGATTGAGGTCAAAGAGGAATCTTCAAGGTGAAGAACCTAGGAGGACTGAGAAATAGTAGACAGACACAGCCAAGATGACTGGTGACTAATGCAAGAGAGATCTTCAATAAAGGAATCTAGAGATGTGACCCAAGCAACAATAGGCAGACACAGTTGAAACAAATGGTGACTTTTGTGAAAGAGATTCTATGAGGAGAATCTTGAAAAGAGTGACACTTAACAAAAGTAGGCAAACACAACCAGAATGATTTGTGAATTTTGTGAAAGAGATTCTATGAGGAGAGTCTCAAAAAGTGTGACACTAGCAATAGTAGGTAGACACAGTGAGGAGCACTAGTGACTATCGCATAAAAGATTCTGTGAGAAGAATCTCAAACAAGAGTGACACTAAAGGGGAATGCCCCTGAGCTATAACAAGACTCAATCCATGGATACATGAGCAAAAAATGAGAAAAGTAGGAAAGGAATTGTCCAAAAAGCTAAAAGGTGCACTGCAAGATGGAGCATTAGGAACAAGAGGCACCTATTCACCAAGTTTTCACCTTCTTAGTAGAACTTCTCTTTCTTCTACCACGATGCCTGTTTCTAGGTTTTCACCAATGGCACTTTTTTGTTTTTCAATTTTTTTGTATTTTTCTCTTTTTTTATATTTTTTTTATTTTCTGGCTTTTTCAAAGAAAAATTGGTGTTACCAAGGAACCTATTGCTAGGTTTTCGCCAAGGGAACAAATTTTTTCAAGACTTTTTTTGATTTTTAGACTTTTTTCAATACATATAGATATGTACAAAGAGCTACTAATATCAGATCAACTATAAAACCACTTTAGGTGGAGAGTCTTGATAGGTTCCTTGAGCACTTCTCCTTCAGTTGTGGAAAGTTGATAGGTGTTGGATCCATATACTATAGTAATGATGTAAGGACTAAGCTAATTTGGTTCAAACTTCCCTTTTTGGACTCATTGTTGTTGATTCTTAGGGTTCTCTCTCAAGACGAGATCACCTAGCTGGAAGTCACATGGCCTGACCCTTCGATTGTAGCTTCTTGACATTCATTGTTTATATGCTCGTAGATGATCACACACCACTTGTCGACGTTCATCCAATAACACTAGCTCTTGAAGCTAAGCTATCCTATAGTCATCATTATTAATAAGACCCTTCATAGAGATTCTCAAGGTAGGAATCTCAACCTCTATTGGAAGCATAGCATCTGCTCCATACACCAAAGTAAAGGGAGTCATGCTTGTTGGAGTTTTGATGCTTGTCCTATATTCCCACAAGACTAGATTAATCTATAGATGCTAGTCTCTCCCTAATTTTTTGACTATGTGATGAACAATTTTGAGAATCACCTTATTAGATGCCTCACCCTGGTCATTACCCTGGGGGTAATAAATGGAAGACCAATGTTGTGTATTTTGAATTTCTTGTATATTTCCTTGAGGTCTTTATTCTTGAATTGTCCTCCATTGTCCGTAATGATTAAGGATGGTACACCATATTTTCATATGATGTAGTTTATGATAAAAAGAGCTATAGTTTTTCTATTGGTGACTACGAGAGGTACTGCCTCTACCCACTTCATGAAGTAATATATAGCCATGATAATGAACTTATGTCCATTAGAAGAGGTTGGGTGAATCTAACCTACCAAGTCAAAGTCCCATTGTTGAAATGGCCATGTTGTAGTAGAGGCAATTAGCTCTCTAGCTAGAGCATGGATTAGGTTCCCATGAAGTTGAAACTGCTTGTAGCATCTAGCATACTTGATAGCTTCTTGCTCCATTTTAGGCTTATAGTAACCAACTCTATGGAGTTTGCGAGCTAGTGTCAGCCCATTTGAGTGAGATCTACAAATTCCCTCATGAATGTCAATTAGTGCACGTTTGGACTCTTCAGGTTCTAAAAACCTAAGGATTGTTTCATCGAGACCTCTGCTATATAGATTTTCAGTAGCTATAGCATATTGCAAAGCATTACGAATTAGGTAATGTTTCTCATTCTGGGTTAGACCTTCTAGAATGGTTTGATTATGGAGATAGGAATAGATATGATGGTAGTGGGATGATTCCTATTCTACAATAGAATAGATCATCCTAGAATTAGGGGTGTCATAGGCTAGGTAGTGTAACACTTCCACCAAGAACTCATATCGGAGATCATTTTCAAGTATCTATAGCAGGGAGGCCAAAGAAGCCATGGCATCAACCACTTTATTTTCTGCTTGTGGAACTTGCTAGAAGGTAATATGTGCAAAATACTTCTTCAAGTCATCAACCATGCATTTGTAAGGAATTAGTTTCTCATCCTTTGTTTGGTACTCATCATTAACCTAATTGATGGCAAGTTGAGAGTCACCAAAGATGTCTAATTTATCCACTCTCCATTTAGCTACAATTTTCATGCCATTGATCAAAGCCTCATATTCAACAATGTCATTTGTACAAGGAAATAAAATCTTGTACACTTTGGACAATGAGTATCTCTTTGGTGTTATGAAGAGTAATCTAGCACCAGATCCTTATTGTGTGAAGGACCCATCGAAGAACATGACCCACGTTTGGCATGTGAGTGTCAGGATTGACTCATCCAAGAAATCAATGTTCATTGGTAGAAGACTCTACATAGGCACATCAGCCAACTAATCTACAATTTCCTATCCCTTGATAGCTTTGTATTCAACATATTGGATGTCAAACTCACTGAGTATCATAACCCATTTAGCCAATCTTCCTATGAGGGCTACTTTACTGAGCAAGTACTTTAATGGATCTATTTTAGCCATGAGCCACATGGTGTGGGCAAGCATGTAGTGCCTCAACTTTTGGGAAGCAAAGACAACTGCCAAGCAAGCTTTCTCAATGATGTTTTATTTCCTCTCATAAGAGATTAGTGTGCAACTCAAGTAGTAAATGGCTCTCTCTTTGTTGTCATTGTCTTCCTTAGCCAATAGGATTCCCAAAGATGTTTCAGTTGCTGAAATGTATAAAAAAAAAGCCTTCCCATGGATAGGAGGCATCAAGATTTGTAGATTGACAAGATATTGTTTGATCTATGTTAAGCTTTGTTCACAATCCTGGCTCCAATTGAATTTCACACCCTTACGTAAGGTCTTTGTGAAGGGTTGTGATCTATCTGCCAATTGTTAGATAAACTTGTGAATAGATTGGAGCCTTCCTTGTAGACCTCTCATTTGACTAATGTTCTATTGTGGTGTCATATCCATTATTGCTTGTACTTTCTCTAGATCCACCTCAATTCCTTTTGCAAAGATGATGTATCCCAACAACTTTCCTAATGTGACACCAAATGTGCATTTCTTAGGATTGAGCCAAAGACTAAATTTTTCCATATGATCTAGTATGGGTCACAAATCTTCTAGATGATTATTGTATTTAGAACTTTTGACCAAGGTATCATCCATGTAGTCCTCCATGGTCTTATGCATCATGTCATGGAAAATTGTAGTAACAGCCCTCTGATATGTAGCACCAGCATTCTTCAAGCCAAATGGAATTACATTCCACCAAAAGGTTCCCCATGCACATGTGAAATCCATTTTATCCTAGTCTTCTGGTGCAATTTTTATCTAATTGTATCTAGAAAATCCATCCCTAAGTGAGTACATCTCATAGTCGGTCATCATGTCCACTATCATATCAATATTAGGAAGTAGAAAATCATCCTTAGGACATGCCAAGTTGAGATCATGGAAGTTAGTACAAACCTTGATAGATTTATTATGCTTGGAGACTAGAACAATATTGGATATCCATTTAGCATAATCAATTGCACGGATGAAACTAGCTTTTAAAAGTTTCTCCCACTCTACTTTGATGAGCAATGCAATGTGAGGATGTATTTTTTGAAGTTTCTATTTAACTAGTTTGATGCCTAGTGTTATGGACAAGTGATGTATGATAAGATCACGATCCAGTCCTGGCATGTCAGAATATGTCCAAGCAAAATTTTTCTTCTTTTCTCTAAAAAAGGAAATGAACTCTTCATTTTCTTTAGGTGATAATGACTGTGCTAGATGAATCATATGAAGATGTTCGTCTGTACCCAAATTAATTAGCTATGTTAGCTCTATCAATACTGATAATCTCTCCTGAAAGTGAATGGGAAGCACATCAAATATCTCATCTGTGGGTGCCTCAAAGAGGTTTTCACCCTTGGATACATCTTTTTTTTTTACTTTTTTAGGTTCTAACACTACCGCAATGTGGTTTTCATCATTAGAAATTTTTCATTTTTTCTTTTTAATTGTATAACTAAGATATTTGATGTCAACCCTAGTCATGTTGATGCTCTACTCATTGGTGGAAGACATTATAGGTTCAATAGCGTTTAGGTAGCAAGTGAGAGAATAGTCATTCTGGAACATGGGGACTTCACTAGATGCATTAGGGTTCCAGTCTATAAGGTTAGGATGTGTGAGTGAAACAGTAGTGACTGGTTCAATTGCATTCATGGTATAGTCATTAAGCACTTGGACCAGCAATTTGAGACCTACAAAGACTTCATCCATAGATGTGTTCAAACACCTCTGAGTACTAATGTTAGCAATTGATGACTCTAGGACACTAGTTGGATCAAACCCATCCGACCTAACCCTAGACATTTCACCCACTTTGAGTTAGTTTTCCTAGACATGAACCTAGTCAATATCTTTGTCAGTAGTTGCTTCTGAAAGAGATTCAAAATCATATTCTTTAGAATTAGTGCTACATGGTGAGAGACTATAGAATTCCCCAACAGTGATAGGGAAATATTTACCATCATCATTACGGTTTTTACATAGATACTCAATGTGTAAAGACTGACTAGACTCTCCCTTTTTTGAATGATCTTTGGGTTGCTCAGTATTGTCCTTAGAAGAATCACTAGTATCATCCATGGTGATAACACATGGCACAAATTCATCTAGATCAGAAAAGAATTTAGTGAGATCATGAGGAATAGGATAAGGATAGGGATCCTCATTGTTAGATTATTCCTCTTGAGTGTTTGACTTAGCTTGTGACTCATTTTTAGATGAACTCTTATGTTCTAGTATAAATTTATTAGGTCCCAAATGGAAAGGAACCTTCTTGAATCCTAGGCTAGTTGTATCACTGTTTCTTCAAATTGTTGCCTTGATAGGATCAATTAGACCATTTTTATTACACCCAATAGGGCCAGTTCCCTTGTAACCAAAATGCTTCATGAACCTAAGACTAGGTCCATATTTCTTAGGAATAATTTCTTGAGCTTTCTCTTTTAGGTCTACTAGAGTCTCTTCTCTATAAAGCCATGCAACAATGGCTCTATTTTCACTTTCATCCTCTAGGGGAACTATAGCCTTGACAAAAGTACCATTATACTTGGTCTGAGGTGTTAGTGTGAATGGCTTCTTTGCCTCTAAAGGTCTCCCATAATGATGAGGAGACTCTGGAAGAGATATTAATGACAGCATTGGCTCAATATGGTACTCCCCCATGCCAATTTCTTTTAATTTGAATGATTGCTCAATTTCTTTTAGCTTATTGTCATGATAATCAGTGGATTCCCAATTAGTGGGGATGAAAGTTTCAGCAACTTTGAGCATATTGCAACTATAGCTAGTGGTGGTAGGGATAGTAACTTCAAAACCATGAAATAGGAATTTGATGCATTGGTGATATGTTGAGGGAACAACGTGCATCTCATGTATCCATGGCCATTCTAATATAATGTTATAAGCCAAGGGAATATCAAGCACTTGATAGGTGACATCCCTCTCTATAGGACCAACATAAATGGGTAAGACCATAAGACCTAGAGACTTTCATTCCACTTAGTCATATGCTTTAATGGTGATCTTGCATTGAGGATCAATAGAGTTCTCAAAATAATTCAATTGTCTAAGTAGAGCAGTAGAGACAATGTTTAGGCTAGCATCATTATCGATGAGTACCCAAAAAATGCATGTCTGATGTATCATAACCTTGATGTATAGAGGTTGACTATGCAGGTGACTCAATGAGTTATCATCCTCCTCAGAGAAGGTCATAAGATAAGGTGAGGTCATGTGACCTACCATGGATTGAAATCACTAAAGATCAAGATCTTGAGGAACATTTACCTCAGTGAGGGCTTTGTCCAGAATCTACCTATGAGCAGGTGAGATTTTAAGCAACTCAAAGATGGATATCTGAGCATTAGTTCATTCTAGTTGATCAAGAACACTATAATTGGTTGCCATTGAGTTTGTTGTGAGTTTTGCACCTTTACCAGATGGACCAACAAGGGCTTTATCTTTATGTTGTTCAAGATCAAGAGTAGAAGGCATAGGGCCTTTGAGCACCAACTTGGCATTAGAGTGGGTAACAACATTAGCACAATATTATGAAGGTGTGTTATCTATTGTGTTAGAAGTAGGGCCCCTAAAGACAAATGGTGTCTTGGGTTTATCATTATCTTGTTTTCCCTTAATGGTAATGATGTTGCAATATTTAGAATCCATAGGTTCAACCATGTTAATCATGTTGTCATCATTAGAATATGCATAGTTGACCTTGTTTTTGGGTTTTGGTTTCAAAGTCTCTCCTTTTTCATAGGCTAGGAAAGGCTCTTTGAATGCCTTGTGATCCAATTTTTTGTTATGTCCATCTACCACAAGTTCACCAGCATCAATCATGTCCTAGACTTTATGGTACAAATTTTTGCTATTGCTAGTTTTGTGTCTCTTATTTTGGTGATACTCACATAATCAAGTTTCATTCCACCATGGTGGACGTGGTTGCGGATCATAGGGATGAGGGTTGTCCATTGGTGAAATAAGCTTGTTTTGTAGCAATTTTTTGTAAACAATATCCAAAGGTTCACCCAAGGGTGTATACTCTCACTTAGGATGTGTGGCCCATGAGTTTCTTGGTTTGTTCTCGGATGTCTTGTTGTTAGGAGGAGGCTTCTCAACATTTTTGGCCTCATTGAGGCCATTTGTGAGATTAAATGCCGCCTTAGTAGGTTTGGGAGTGACATTGTCAACAACTCCATCATGTACTTCTTGGTTCTTGTTGACATATTTGGTTTTATCCCTGTTGGAGGTGGAACCTTGCTTTGTGTCCTTTTGAATAGTGAGTTCACCTTTCTTGACCATAAATTCCTTGATGTGGATGGCCTATGTGATCATGTCTTCAAAGGTATGTGGTCCTGAAAGTTGGACTCTATATCCAAAATCAGGTAGGAGATTATCAGTGAAGATGTCAAGCTTTTCCATTTCTAGAATTTTGCATGAATACTTAGTGTTAAGTTGTCTCCACTATTGGAGGAATGTGAGAAAAGGTTCTCCAGCTTTCTTCTTAAGGTTGCATAGATCTCTAATGTTGACAAGATGTTGAATGTTATGAGAATACTATTGGACAAATAAGTTGGCAATTTCATCAAATGTCTTGATCCTGGGAGGTAAATGTAAAAACCAGTCCAAAGCCTGACCACCTAGGCTTCTAGGGAATAAATGCATGAGGTATGTATGATCATTTATAAACTCCATAGACAAGGTGCAAAATTCTCGTAAGTGATCTTGGGGATCAGTGGTACCAAAGTACTTGTTGTACTTAGGTAGCTCTACACCTCATGGGAAAGGAAGCATGTTTATGCTCTTCTCAAATGGAAATGGACAAAGAGCATCTAATGTGTATGTTTTTGCAAGTTTCTCTTTCTCATGCATCATCTAAGCTAGTTGGTATTGCATAATTTTCATTTTTTTTTAATGTTTAGAAGTCTTATTTTCTTCTTTAGGCATGATGATGGTTTTCACATTGAAATAAGAGGGTATCTTAGCTCCCTCTTGGGAAAGTTTGAGAAAGTACTTTTCTTTCTCTTTGTTGAGTAGGATTCCCATAACCTTTTGAAAGATTTTGTCTCTTTGAAATTTTTCTATGTATTCAAGGAGTATTTACACCTCTTCCTATTCCTCATCAGTTTCATGGTCTTTCTCTTTCTCTTTGTCATTCCTAGGTGGTTCTTGATGTCTACTGTGATTACCATGTTCAGGTTCACGATTAGTCACTGTAGGAATGTGTTTAGTTTTAGTATGTTATGTTTTGAAAGGTCCTCTAGAAAGTAAGTTAGACATTGCATTTGGAGATATAGGACCTCTACCAATCTCAGGATCCTCTTGATACAAAGGATTCCTAGTTTATTGCAGGTTTATGGAGAATGTATGTTGGACTCGAAGTGACCTAACAAGTGAGGGAGATTGTGAAGATGTCTCACTAGCTGAACTAGATGCAGATTATGTAACAAAGGGAAGGTGACCTCTGCCATGATTATGACCCCTAGCACAATCTCACCTAAGTCTGAGAGGATGAAACATGTTGCCACTCCTTCTTGCAACAATCATAGACAAGGACAAAAAGCAAGAACCTGGACAAGGACTGCACTAAAACTTAGTCTCAACAGGATAAGACAAGAATGATGTATACTAAGGCATGAATAGTTTCATTTGAAGGCTAGAATAGCCAAAGGTTATGACTATCATAACATGTAGTAGGAAAAGCACTAAAGAATGAGAATCCAAAGAACTAAAAGATGAGACTAGTCAAAATGTGGATCACAAACATTCAGTTAAGTTAAATGACACTATTCAGGACTATGTATAGATAAAGAAGAGACAACTTAATGTAGGAAATAGACTAAATGTAGGTTGCAGATTGGTCAAATAAGTTGATTTAACAATTTTAGAACAAGATTTCACACAAAGATTCTCTGTGAGCCACACAAGAAAGTTTATTGGATCATGTGAAGACTCAAAATAGAAATTTAAATTCATGTAAATACTTTATTTGGCTCGCACAAAGAAGTAACAGATCAGAAAAGATAGTTGGCAAGATCTCACGCAGGTATATGCAAGTTCTTGCATGAAGACTAAACCAACTCACATGAAAAGATGAATTCTCACGCGAGAAAATACAAGACTAGGTGCAAAAATTAGGACCAGATTGACAATAGCATTGGATTTCAAAGAGATTTGTTGACTATTTGGACAGATTGATACACTAGTTGAACTGATTTGTTAGATAGGAAACAAGATTAACTCTAAAAATCATTTGAACAAATGTCTCAAGTTGCAATTAAGGCAAAGTTTTTGAACAAAAGAGTGGGAAGCAAGCAGTAGTTGAATACAATCCAACTGAGGGCAAAGTAACTCAAAGGGACAAGGGAATCTTGACTCTTAGTTTGTTTGAGGAAGTTTGGACATGTTGAAGACTTGATAAAAAACACACTTTATCCCTAGAAATAGAAAATGGTAGAGAAGGAAAAACCTTTGTCCCAGATCTTATGTGCATGTGTGTACCTCACACAGTCGTGTCACCCCCTAGAGGGTGCCCATGTTTTTGTATATTCAAAGGACTCAATAGTATATGTTAAACAAGCACCCTTGTGGTAGGGGACAAGCATGTATACCACCTTCAAATGTCCAGTAGCATGCCTATGGTGAGTTCTATAAGAGAGATTCTTTCCCTTCCTTCCACAAAAATTATGCCGCATTTTAGAGGTGAACTGGGTAGCTTCTAACTAAGAGGTTTTTACTTGGCTTTTGTTTGAATTAATTCCTAGTGGCTCTGTAAGTGGAGTTGAGACTAGCAGCCCACACTAGCATCTAAGAGTCCACACACTTGCTTAACAATACTAGGGTCAATGCTGGCCAGTGTAATAGATAGAGCTTCACCTTGATATGCAATATCAAGAATCAAGGGAAAGATATTAATCTAGCTTTGGAGTCTTTCACTCTACAAAGCATCTTGATTATAGTGTGTTGGAATCTACGAAAGGAGTGTGCTCACTTGGATCATTCTCAGAGGTTGGATCACTTTGATAGGCCCTCTAAAAGATTTACATGGATTGGTGGTTTGGATTTAAGGGTCTAAGTTTTTGATTTCCCTCAAGGGGAAAGAGCATAATCCTCTATCTTATTTCCTCACTGAAACACACAAAATAGATTAATTACCCACTTAGCTTAATCAATCCAGACTCATCCTTCCTAAAGATTTTGATTCCCTTAAAAAGGCAACCATCATCTCATCATAGAAAAGAACAAGCACTGGAGAACCACTAAGCTACTTGCCTCCCTTAGAATGTCATCTTTTAGAAGCGTCTAGGTTTCTAATTCACCCTTGGTCATGACCTCCAAGTGTTGAAGAGCATAATCCCTTATTCTTCCATCTTGCACCCTAAGAAGTTCACAAGCCCTAATTAATCTATGTTTTGAAAGCAAGAAAGAAGACACATTGTTTTGTGGGTTTTGAAAGTAGTCTTTGTTAAATGTATCTTTGGCAATTGTCCTACAAACAAGGGTTAGTTTCTATTTGAATGGTTTTTATAAGGAATCTTTGTCAAAAAGTCCTGCAAACAATAGTTAAGCTATAGAAAACCAAAGAAAATGAACAAAGATCCAACGAAAAACACGTTAGCAAAATTCAATGAACAAAATGTTGAAAAAAGTTGAAATTAAACTCGTTGTTGTAGAATTTCATGCAAAATCTTGCATAGGGTCATGCAAAATCTTGCACTAAGCTGCATGAGAAAATTATGTGCCTTGCAAAGACTTGCACAATGGGGCACTTTTTCACATGATACAGTTTATAAATTTGTGCGAGAACCTTCAAATCCTCGCGTGAAAATGGAATGTCTCCCATGAAGATTCGAGTAATGGTATGGAACAATATGGATAGAATACTAAAATAATAGAAAAAAATGCAGATGAGGCAATAGAAATTGATTTCCTTAGCCCCACAGTGGGTGCTAGAAATGTATATGTGGAATGTGGCCTCAGAGTTCACACACACACTTCAACATGGTCTTTATATGTGGATTCATCTTGGAATGAACATGAGGTTATTCACCCAAGAAGAGTCCTACAAGATGACCTATTGCCTTCTATCTAGAAGGATTTTGCCTATTTTGTATCCTCAAATTTGAGGTGTAGGAAACCAGACCCTCTAAGAACAAAGGATTTAAGAGTTTAACTAGGTTATATGAGAATGAAATGTAATCTAAATGTGTTATGCAATTAAGCTAAGAAAATGTAAATAGAATTAACTAAATGAATGCATATTAATTCTAAATGATATTAATCTAAGGAAATGAGAGCTTTATGAAAATATTAAACTTAAATGAGTATGCAATTCAGCAGAGATTCAATAGCAATAATCTTCAACCTCTGTAATGAGGAATTACGAGTCCCTTATAATAGAATCTAGGAATGAATCAATGGTCAGGATCAACCTTGATGAATGGATAGGATTAGACAGAAGATTTAGTTAAGATGGAAACTTCCCTAGGCATGTGAACTAAACTATTTCAAATCTGAGTGTGATGAGTAGTTAACTAAACTTGTCATAAGTGTGAGAGCAAGCTAACTAGATTGATTCTAATTTTCAGAGGTAGTTCACTCAGAGTTTCCATTTAGAACTGAAGAGAGGATTTATTTAATTTAATAAGTGAGATATGAGCTCATAAATGCCTTTTTCATTTAATTGAATAATCACATTCATTTAATTAAAATGGGCATAATTATTAAATTAAAAATTTTAATTCCCTAGTACATTAGTCTTAGGATATAATTTAATTTAATTAAAGTATGAATACTTAATAATTAAATTAAATCTTAGTCGATAGGTTTAATGTGACTAATATAAGTCAATACTTTAGTAATTAAATGAAGAGTCTAATTAATGCAAATTGAGGTTTTCTGCATTTGATAATTAAATCAATTAGTGACAATTAGAATGAGAATTGCCTAACAAGATAGGTCTTTAGGGTTGATTAGAAATAGACTAGAATTGGTGATTATGGCAATGAGCCAATTTTGGCATATTGCACATTGAGATGCTCAGTTTACACTGCTGATCTTCACACTAACTATTGTTGCTTGGTAAACACTAGAATTTGTCCAAAGGACTTGGTAGCAACTGTAGAACTTGACAACAACCGAAATGCTTGGCAAGCATTGTTAAATATAAAATAAGCTTAGTTGATACTTACAATCTGAATAAGTGTATGTCACTAATAAAAAACTTGATTGATGTGTCAACAATTCTATTTTATATTGATGTACTTGTATCTATTTTCACATACATTATGACATGTGTCGTGGATGTTATTTATTGAATGTACTTTTATTGTATTAGTTATACATTTTCTTATGTGATTATGTATCTATTATTTCTTTATGATCATGAGATGTTGTACTTGAGACTTAAACTAATTAACATAAACTTCTTAACATAACTCAATGTGAAAGAACCCTTGAGGAATTGAAACTGTATCTGTAATTTCTTATGTGTATTTGATGTGTATGTTTATATTGCTTTTGCATTAATGTTATCTTGATGTTGTTTAAAATTTATTTAAAAAATAAGTTCAGTAAACTTTGTAACATATTAGGTTTATTTCTTTAGGGTTCCCGAGTAGGGTGTTACAACCCCCCTCTCCCCTTCTCAGCATCTTGTTTCCCATATACTTATTCTAACAATTGGTATCAAAGCTTAGTTCTCTTGTTAGGAATCCTAATAGCTTGAGAGGATAAGATCATAGAAATGGAAGTGTATAAGTTGGGAAAGATCCTTGAGAATTAGATGATTGAAATCTAGATTGCGTTACAACAATTATAAACAACAAAAGAAGAGTTAAGGAAATTCCTCAAGAGAAGAAAAGAGATGACTATATAGCTAAATGAGACTCGATACACATAAGTTGACATAGAAGGACTGTTGGATAATGAAAAAACTAGTAACAAAGATGAATCAATGATAGAACTACTAGAGAAGAATAGTGCCTTAGTAAAGGAAGTAAAAGATCTCAAGACAAAACAAGAAATTTAATTAGTTACACTTTGTGAAGCTATTGAACAAAAGAAGAAATCCATGGAAAATAAGAACATGGTTAAAGAAGACAAAAGATAGATAGCTAGCAAACTTCAAGAAATATCATTTTAAGTTTAGAAGCTTACAAATAATCATCTTGATATGATAAATCAAAAGGTAATTGTGAATTAGGAAGCAAATAGAAAAGATGTGGAGATCACAAATCTAAGGTTATAGAATGAGAAATTTAAAAATGAGTTAAGAAATGAAAAGGAACTCATGGAAAGGATAAACAAATTAAATGACGCAATCAAGAACTTTGAAGACATGAAGAAGTCACCAAGAGAAAAAGACAATTCTAGACTTGGATATAATAGACAATCCTCAACTACTAAAGAAGGAGAATCATCTAAAAGTAGAGAACAAAGGAATGCAAAATCTAAAGCCAAACCTAACTATCATCACTATGGGAAAATTGAACACACAACCAATATTTACAAAAGCAAAAGTGATAAGAAAATCCCTAAACCTAATTCAAGTAGTAATTATCTTAATTAAAAGAATATAGGATATCAAAAGCACGAATGCAGATCAAAGAACAATGACTCAACCATAAAGGTATCTAGATTTTAAGGTCATTATTACAATTGTCAAAATTTTGGATATAGATCTTATGAGTGAAGACTTAATAAGAATTCACATTAGAAACCTAAAAAGAAAACTCATATAGCAAAGGAAACTCCTACTAGGATTACAACACATGGTATAGTTTTCACTATTGTAGAGAGTATGGACACATTGCAAAGAATTGAATCTAGACACATTTTAGAGGAAAATAAAAGAAATGGCTAAATAGAGAGATAGTATGTTTTAATTGTCTCAAAGTTGGACACATTAGTAAGAACTACAAAACTATGACACCTGCACCAGCACCAAGCAATGGAAATGATAAACTAGAAGGAAAGAAGACATGGATAGAGATAGAAAGAGCTAGAAGTAGCAGAGTAAAAGACATTGTAATCACCCAATCTAATGGATCGGGTGATCACACTACCTCACTAAAGAAAAAAGGTATATAGGAAGTGTATACTTAAATCTATATTTTACATCAGTTCCTAGCATAAAAGATATGATGACCTATATCTACATAAATAAAGATGCATTAAGAATTGTTAAAATTAGAAAATTAGAAAGTATTGAGCATCAGTAGTACAATGTATATTGACTAAGCCTTGTGGTATAGATTGAGTGATCAAGGAAGATGGCATATTGACCAAGTGAAATGGTTATGATTGAGTGAATAACCTTGACCAAACTAAGGCATGGACTGAGCTAGCTATCATATGCTATTATACACTATCTAAGTACAAAGACATCAATTGTAAACTCAAAAATGAAAGATCAAAGCTATTTATCAAAGTTCAACATTCACTTTTACTCACCAAGTGATCAAAGAGCTCACAAGAATATTTAAAGGTGATAGAAGTGATTTTAGCAATTGGAGAAAAGAATCTCAGCAAGTTATTAGTGAATTTGTGAAGTTATTTTTGAAATTTTTTGTTCAAAATCCTAGTTTAGAAATGGCTTCAAAAAGTGAAATGATAAAGGATAATAGTGCACAAATAATTAGAATGATCAAAGACCTCCACCTAATTTCATAAATTTAGTTAACAATGAAACCCTTATTGATGATATTGGAGCGTTGTCATCAATTCCACCCAGAGTCTTGACTGTGCAAGACATTAGATCATGCTACCAATGTAAGATTAGAAAGATTGGAGATTTTTTAATTAGAGCACCATGTGACAAGTAATGCACTGATTGAGTTCTAAAAGATGAATTTGAGGTCATTGTTGACAAAGGGCTTACACATGCCTTGAGTTTTCCAAAAAATTTCAAGATTAACTGGATGAAGATTGTGCTCAACTAATTTCATGACATGAAAATTTAGTTAGAAGGTGGGACAATAAAGATTAATAAAGAAATCATTCAAAGGGTAACTAGGTACCCCACATTAGATTGACCAAAGAGCATAAGGAGTAGAACAAAGAATGAGATTGAAAACCTAACCAAGGAAAAGTGGAATGGTCATGGAATGTCAATACATGGCATTGAGGATCCACTAATTGAATTTGTTGTTCATTTGATTACATACAAGTTCTATCAATCGAGCAGATTGAATAGCATACATTGAGTACCAGTTTACTTGGGCTACAAAATTATGAAGAAAGATCATTCATATGATCTTTTCAAGTTGCAGTTGCATAAACTTATAAAGAACCTAGACGTAGTGAGAAAGGAAAAGAACACATCTTGTAAGTTTGGTTCCCTATTAGTTTTCATATTTTTCTATGTACATAACTATTTTCCCACCATTGGAAGGATTGGATGGGATAGGAATAAGAGTATTTTGGAATAGTTAAATGACCTAATAGATAGGTTAGGAGATGATTTTGAGGTAGTAATGGATAACTATTTTGAGGAGTTCAAAGTTAAAATGAAGAATAGGATGATAATTCCAAAGTCTATTTTATACAAATATTATGTTGAAATATGTTTCATGGTGGACACATTTTTTTTATGCACAGGAAATGTTGTCAAGGGTATTATGGCTAAGGCCAATACCTTATGAGGTGAATTAAGATGATGTTATGGTAGTAGTTGCTACACTACTAGTAGAAGATATGGACGCTAGTGTGAAGAAGTTTGACACATGTGAGATTTTTATTGATGAGTTAAATGCATATGTTGGCATAACCAAGATATGAGAGCAAAGGAAAAGAAAAGCTATCAAGGCTAGTAATTTGGAACAAGGCAAAGGGTTTGGACAACCCTTAGAGGCCAAGGCAAAGGCAAAGAGCTTGCAGTTGTGAAGACAAAGACCATGAGATGGAGAAAGGTTGTAATAATTGAACCTAAAGTGAAGGAAGACCTCCAAAAAAAAATGCAAGAAATGGTGGAACCATAGAGGCCAAAGGAAAAGGTGATCATCACCAAAAGGAGGTCAGCACAACCTCCTATCGAGCTATTACTAGGAAGTCCATGAAATAAATGGAAGCAGGTAGATGACCAAGTAAAATTGAAAATGAAACTAATCATTGCAGAAGAGGAGGAAGATGAAGAAAAGATAGATTTTGATGAGACTAGAAAGCTACAAGTAGTGAAAAAACTCCCTCCAATGATTGTAGATCAGGTATGTGCAAAACTAATAGAATCAAAAAGTATTTTGGCACTCAAATATTTACAATATGATTATTTGGACAATGGCAATCAAGTTAGACTTGAAAGCATAATAATAAACATGTTGATCAAGTTTAGGCACACATTAATGGGATTAGAAATTGGAGTTCTAGTAGGAATGTATAATAGAGAGGATGCTAAATGGAAATAGGCATTGTCCACTGAAAAGAAAATAAGGGGAAAAAATGTTGACACAAGTTATGCCAGATTTGGGGAAGAGACATATGCCTGTAGCCCTTAAAGATTTTGTTAAGAAGTTTATGCCGAGGGATAGGACATATGAAATTCTAAAGGATAAAGCTCATTAAGTTGAGCAAGATAGTGTACAAGTTTGGAAAGAAGTATTTGGAATTCTTACACCAATAGTAGATGAGAGGGAAGGTTGAGTGTAGGACTAGAAAATGGGTTAGAACCTAGCATACTATGAGAAACCCCAAAAACTCAATCAAAATACACTGAACCCTTCTAATCTAATATGAAAGCAAATTAAAATAAAGAGAATAAAATGAGTAAACCCCCTCTTTAATTATAGTTCCCATGTCCTTCTTTCTTCTCCATTTGATGTAGCTCCAATTTCCTATAGTGCACACAATTGAAAGAAAAAGACAATGATGGTATGATGTTATTATAAGTACTAGAAGTGTGGTTTGGGTGTGATGTGTGAATAGAGACTCTAAGGATTGAAAATGAGAGCAAGATGGCTCAATTTTGTTGGGAATGATTGAAAAGATCATGAGGAAATTTGTTGGAATAATATATGGAAATGGTAAAGAATGTTCTCAATCATTGTTTTGTCATTGATGTCAAACTTGCTACTTGCAGGAATGACAATTGCTTTAATGATCCAAATACTATCAATTAGTTGATTGTCAAGGAGGAGGAAATAAATAAGATGTAACTAGAACACCTAGAGAAAGGTTGAAGTTATGATGTTATAATGAAGTACAAGGATCAACTAAGCCATTGATGAAAAAGTGTATTTGATGACATACTATAAGATATAGAAAATGGGCACACTAATACATATCAAAGATGTAAGGTTTTAGCTAAGACATTTGTAAAGCTCAACTAAGTTCATTAGAGAGGAGCCGACCAAGCAAGTTCAAGTGCCGAGCATCAGTAAAACCAATGATACCGAGTAACATAGAGATGTCGAGTACCAGTAAATCAATAATGTCAAGTTGCTGCATTATTTTGAAAATCGAAGATTCGCCAAATCTAAGCCGACAAGGTTTTTATCTAGAAGTTTGTGAATTAAAATGAAGATAAGAATGATGAGCTGGTGGCACAGAACACCATGTAAAAAAAATTTTAAGAATACAACTGATGAAGTTTGAAGATAAGAACAAGATATGAGGTAGATACATTGTATCCTACCTAATCCATTCAAAACCCTAAAATTGGAAAGGGAGAAATGAGCAGCAAAGGCAAATCAGATTTCTATTTAAGGAGTCATAAGTTAATGGAAAAAAAAAGAGAGAGGTGGTCAATCATGAAAGCATGAAATGTTGAAGGAAGTGCTAGGGAGATAAGAGAGCATAGTGACTCTGTTTTAGTAAGAAGACCCCTGATATGGATGCATTGGTACAATGAGTTAGAAGACTCAAGGAGACAAAGCTTGAGAAGAAGTCAAGCAGTCAGAGCTGAAGTGATTGAAGCCAAGCATTAGGATTGAACTGAAAGGGTGATCTAAAATCTGCAAAGTATGTTGTAAGTTAAATCAGATCAAAAGACCATCATCGTTACTTTCTAGCAATTGTAACAGTAAGTTTAAATCCTATGGACTTAGGTTGGTTTAATATCCATGTGATAAATACTTTAACAGGGTGACATTCCAAGTGAATGTTCTAAAGTCCTTTAACCAGACCCATTCCTAACAGTTTGGTGAAATCCTCTAACAAGGTCACATTTAACAGTGTGTTGTAAGCCTTTAATAGGGCAAGCTTTTAACAGGGCATCACTTCAGAAGAGTGAGAATCAAGTAGCATGTTACTGGTGGTTTTTCGCAAATTGGGTTTCCACATAAATCATTGTGTCATGTGTTGGTCTTGCATGTTTTATCTTTGCATGTCGATTTACTGTAACTTGCTAATATGGTTGATTTAAAGTTTGGATGGATGAAAAGTGTATGGATTCATTAAAAGTAGTGAAAAAGTATTAATAGGGCATTTGGACTTTGGATAATTGATTCACACCCCCCCCACCCTCAGTTATTCTAAAGAATTCTAACAATTAGTATCAGAGCTTTACTGCTGATTTAGTTTAAAGGAACTATAAGCAGAAAAGATCAAAATGCCTAAGAGAGAAGTTCCCAAGATAAATAAAGACAACTTTGTTGCATGGAAATGCTTGATGAAGCTACATCTTGGATCCATAGGAGATTATGCCCAAAATTCAATTGTCACTAAACATGTAGAACCAACAGGTGCTCCTACTGCAGAAGATATGAAAAACAAGCAAGAACATAATCAGACGATGTTGGAAATTGCCTCTGTACTCAGCTATGCTGAATATGATGATATCAAAAGATCTGATACTACATTCAAGATGTGGAAAGCCCTATCAAACATCTATGAAGGAGATCAGAATGTGCACAGAGCAAAAAGAGAAAGTCTTAGAGGAAAGTTTGATGACATGAAAATGGAGGAAAATGAGAACATTGCCCAGTATCGTGCAAGAATAAAGGAAGTGGTAAGTGCAATAAGATGCTTAAGTGGTCAATTGGATGAAGATACTGTTAATAGTAAGTTCTTAAGAACCTTGCTTCCTATCTATGCTATTAGAGTATCAGCAATACAAGAGTTAAGATGTATACCAAGAAACAATCTAAGTTTTGAAGGAATAATAGGTAGACTCACTGCATTTGAGTTATCTAATTTTGACAACTACAAACCAGAGAATGTTGAATCTGCTTTTAAGGCCAAGTTATCATTGAAAGATGCTGAACAGGTGAAATCAAGCAAAGGAAGAAAAATGAAGTATGTATCCAGTGACAGTAGCACTGATGAGAAAGATGTGGAACAATTGGAAGTATTGCTTGCTAGAAGATTTCACAGAGGTAAAGGAAAATTCAAAGGTAAGATGCCTATCATTTGTTTTAATTACAATGAAGTAGGTCATATTTCTACCAGGTGCCCATAAAAAAAGGATTATAAGGAAGGCAACAAAAAAAAATTTAGAAGAGATGATGACAAAAGAGATTACAAAGAAAAAGGTAAGAAGTGTTACATTGTTGAACAAGATTATGATGAAAATAATGATGAAGTAGTTTATGTAGACATGAAGGATCAATCTGATGAAGAAGAACCCACTACACTGGTAACATGTATGAACAAGAATGATAGGTGGATCATAGATAGTGGATGCTCACATCACATGACAGGAGACAAAAGTAAGTTTGTTAACTTTACTCAGTATGATGGAAATAGTGTTAGATTTGGCAATGATGCTCCATGTCAAATCAAAGAAAAAGGTTTCATTAAGCTCACAAAAAAAATTTCATGTGATAATGCATACTATGTTGAAGGATTAAACTAAAATTTAATAAGTGTCTCACAGTTAGGCAATATAGGATGCAAAGTGGAATTTGGAAACAAAACTGCAAAAATCTATGATACTGATGGTAAACTGATAGGAAAAGGAGATCAAATAAGGAGTAATCGATTTTACCTTGATATGGATGATGTTTCTTGTTTCATTGCAAAATTTGATGATGAATGGTTATGGAATAGAAGATTATGTCATGTCAACTTTGAAAATCTGGTCAACATCAGTAAAATGAAGAAAGTCAGAGGATTACCAAAATTGAAGAAGCCTGATAATATCATGTGCAAACAATGTCAGCTAGGAAAGATGACTAAGTCAAGTTTCAAGAGCAAAAACTATACATCTAAAGAAGTACTTGAATTAGTTCATACTAACTTATGTGGTCCAATGGAAGTACAAAGCTATAGAGGAGATAAATACATAATGTTGTTGGTTGATGACTATTTCGAGATGATGACTGTTATGTTTTTAAAACAAAAATTTGATGCTTTTCAAATGTTTAAGTGGTATGTGGCTAGAGTTGAAAAGGAAACAGGAAAAAGCTTAAAATGCTTAAGATCAGACAGAGGTGGTGAATTCACATCAAATGAATTCGAGATATTTTGTAATGATAAAGGAATCAAAAGAAAAATGTTAGCTTCTAGAACTCCCCCACAGAATGGAATTGCTGAAAGAAGAAACAGATCTGTGATTGATTGTGCCAGGACACTAATGATGGAAAAGACTGTTGCTCTAAAATACTAGAGAGAAGCTATAAGTGTAGCTATTCATACATTGAACCAAGTACAAGTCAAGAAAGGTACATATACAACACCTTTTGAATTATGGTATGGTCACTCACCCAATGTAAAACATTTCAAAGTGTTTGGTTGCAAATGTTTTATCCTTAAAGATGTTAGAAATGGAAAATTTGATGCAAAAAGTGATGAAGATATATTTCTTGGTTACTCCACTAGAAGTAAGGCATATAAGTGTTTGAATATTAACACTAACAAAATTGTGGAAAGTACAAATGTAAATTTTGATGAGCATACAGAAGTCCAAGCTGAAGTACCAAAGAAAATGGAAGAGTACAGAACCTTTGTGTATTCTTATGAAGGAATGACTGTTGATGAGGATGATGTCAATCAAATTGAAAATCAACAACAAGTATCAATTTCAGCGGAGTCACAACCAGTGAATGCCGAGTTGCATTCAGAAGCCGAGTTGCAGAATGAAGAAAATGCAAAATTAGATTTTGAAGACAGTACACATGATGAAGAACAACTTGACAATGAAGTACATAGTGATCCTGAATCTGAAAGATCAAACATGGAAACAAGGACAGAGCCAAGATTATCCAAATATGTAAAAAGACATCACCCTGCTGAACAGATAATTGGTGACAAAAAAGCAAGACCAATGACAAGGAACAGACTAAGACATGAATCATGTCTGATCAGCCAATCTGAACCCAAGATAGTATATGGTGCGTTACAAGATGATAACTGGAGTAAAGCTATGGAAGAAGAAATTGATCAAATAAAGAAAAAAAAAACCTAGAGTTTGGTTCCCAGACCAACTGACAAGAATGTGATTGGCACCAAGTGGGTGTTTAGAAACAAGCTAGATGAGAATGGTGAGATTACCAAAAACAAAGCTAGACTAGTATGCAAGGGTTATGCTCAAGAAGAAGGAATAGACTATGGGGAAACATTTGCCCTTGTTGCTAGAATGGAAGGAGTAAGAACTTTACTTGCATATGCTACCTACAAAGATTTTAAAGTCTATCAGATGGATGTAAAATCTGCTTTCTTAAATGGTATACTAGAAGAAGAAGTCTACATTGAACAACCAAAAGGATTTTTTGATGAAAACAATAGGGATATGGTGTGTAAGCTACATAAAGCACTCTATGGTTTGAAACAAGCACCTAGAGCATGGTATGAAAGACTTCACAAGTATCTAGTGCAAATTGGATTTGAAAGAACTGATGATAACAGCAACATGTACATCAAAGCAGAAGAAGGTAAAGACATTATTGTATCTGAAATCTTTGTGGATGACATAGTGTTTGGTGGAAAGGAAGTGCTTTGCAAAGACTTTGCTGACAAAATGAAGCATGAATTTGAGATGTCTATGTTTGGAGAAATCAAATTTTTTGTTGGATTGCAAGTACATTAACTCAAACATGGTATATTTGTGACATAATCAAAGTACATCAAAGAGATTCTTAAAACATTTGGATTGGAGGAATCCAAACCAGTCAGCACACCAATGGCAACAGGAAATAAGTTGTCCAAAAATGATGAATCAACTGAAGTCAATCAAACAATGTACAGATCCATGATTGGAAAACTACAATATGTTGTACATAGTAGACCAAACATAGCATTAGTAGTTGGAATAGTAGCCAAATTCTCTACTAATCCCAAATAAAATCATCTCATAGCAGTAAAAAGAATAATGAGATATCTTAAAGGAACTGATAACTTTGGTCTATACTACAAAAAGAATGAAAAATTTGAGCTCAATGCATATACAGATGCAGACTGGGGAGGCAACATTGATGATAGAAAAAGCACATGTGGAGGTGCATTATTTCTAGGCAAAAGGCTAGTTACCTGGACCAGCAAGAAATAAACATGTACATCCCAGTCTACTGTAGAATCAGAATATGTAGCAGCTCCAGTCAATTGCACAAACATTGTATGGCTCACACATCTATTGAAAGGAATGAAAGAAGAGGTAAAAAATCCTGTGATATTATATTGTGATAATACAAGTGCTATAAACATATCCAAAAATCTAGTGCTGCATGCAAAAACCAAGCATATCACAATCAAGTATCATTATGTCAGAGAAGTGGTAGAAGACAAACAAGTGAAGTTGGAATACATTCACACAAAGGAACAAACTGTAGATATCTTCAACAAACCATTTCCCAAGGATGCTTATGAATTTCTTAGAGGAAAGTTGGGGGTAATACCCCTAACTCAAGTAGTTTAAACTAACACGGATGTTGCCCTGCATCAACAGAAACAAATCATTGAAATATCAGAAGAATGATGCAGAGGATGACAGTAGGTGCAGAAACTCCAAATCAGTCACAAGCATGGTGATAGAGGGAGAAAAAAACAAGAAGCCAAAGCTCATATTTTGCATAATAAAGATGCTACATCTTTGGCATTTATGTCAAAGAGGGAGAAATGTGAAACCTGATCAATACAAAGTAAGAGGGAAATATATATGTAAGAGGGAGATATATGAGATCAGCTAGTAAAGATGATGCATATGAAAGAGGGACATATATGAGATTAGTATTAAACTTCAACAGCAAAGAAATATAGTAGACAACGTATACAATCTTGGTGGTAACTAAGTTGATCAATTGATCAGTTTGGTTTGCCATCAATGCCAAAGAGGGAGATTGTTGGGAATGATTGAAAAGATCATGAAGAAATTTGTTGGAATGATATATGGAAATGGTAAAGAATGTTCTCAATCATTTTTTTGTCATTGATGTCAAACTTGCTACTTGTAGGAATCACAATTGCTTTAATGATCCAAATACTATCAATTAGTTGATTGTTAAGGAGGAGGAAATCAATAAGATGTAACTAGAACACCTAGAGAAAGGTTGAAGTTATGATGTTATAATGAAGTACAAGGATCAACTAGGCCATTGATGAAAAAGTGTATTTGATGACATACTATAAGATACAGAAAATGGGCACACTGATACATATCAAAGATGTAAGGTTTTAGCTAAGACATTTGTAAAGCTCAACTAAGTTCATTAGAGAGAAGGAGCTGACCAAGCAAGTTCAAGTGTCGAGCACTAGTAAAACCAATGATGCCGAGTAACACAGAGATGCTGAGTACCAGTAAATCAAGAAAATTGAAGATTCGCCAGATCTAAGCCAACAAGGTTGTTATCTAGAAGTTTGTGAATAAAAATGAAGATAAGAATGATGAGCTGGTGGCACAAAACACCATGTAAAACATTTTTTAAGAATATAATTGATGAAGTTTGAAGATAAGAACAAGATATGAGGCAGATACATTGTATCCTACCTAATCCATTTGAAACCCTAAAATTGGAAAGGGAGAAATGAGCAGCAAAGGCAAATCAGATTTCTATTTAAGGAGTCATAAGTTAATGAAAAAAAGAGAGAGAGGCAGTCAAGCATGAAAGCATGAAATGCTGAAGGGAGTGCTAGGGAGATAAGAGAGCATAGTGACTCTATTTTAGTAAGAAGACCCCTGATATGGATGCATTGGTACAATGAGTTAGAAGACTCAAGGAGAGGAAGCTTGAGAAGAAGTCAAGCAGTCAGAGCTGAAGTGATTGAGGCCAAGCATTAGGATTGAACTGAAAGGGTGATCTAAAATCTGCAAAGTATGTTGTAAGTTAAATCAGATCAAAAGACCATTATCGTTACTTTCTAGCAATTGTAACAGTAAGTTTAAATCCTATGGACTTAGGTTGGTTTAATAGCCATGTGATAAATCCTTTAACAGGGTGACATTCCAAGTGAATGTTCTAAAGTCCTTTAACCAGGCCCATTCCTAACAATTTGGTGAAATCCTCTAACAAGGTCACGTTTAACAGTGTGTTGTAAGCCTTTAATAGGGCAGTCTTTTAACAGGGCATCACTTCAGAAGAGTGAGAATCAAGTAGCATGTTACTGGTGGTTTTTCCCAAATTGGATTTCCACATAAATCATTGTGTCATGTGTTGATCTTGCATGTTTTATCTTTGCATGTTGATTTACTGTAACTTTCTAATATGGTTTATTTAAAGTTTGGATGGATGAAAAGTGTATGGATTAATTAAAAGTAGTGAAAAATTATTAATATGGCATTTGGACCTTGGATAACTGATTCACCCCCACCCCCCTCTCAGTTATTTTAAAGAATTCTAAAAAATTTATCACCAAAGTGCAAGAGGTGAGACATGAATGAGAGGATGGACACTTATCAATTTGAATGTGCAACTTGGCATGATATTCCTTGGAATATCTATGATCAAATGTAGGATTCTATGATGCATGAAAGTCAACATGGCTAAAAGTGGAGGCAAATCTATGATGTGTATATGACACCTAAAATCCACTTGAAGACAAGAATCTATGACGAAGGTGGTTTATTATAGTCATGTGTAAGTATTAAACTATGTCAAATATGATACATATTAGCCAAGTATAAAGAGAGGATCTATGATGTATGATATCCATGTGTCAACGCAAGGTGGAATATTTGAATTAAAAATTCATAATTCTACACAAATAGAAATTAGTAAAATGGAAATTAGAAGTGGAAAATGGAACTTAGGAAATTTGAAAATTCCCATAGTTTACAAAGGCGGATCAATTAATTAATTAATTGAGAATGTTGGTTAGTAAGAATGATTAGTGAGGTGAAATGAAAAATGACTAAAATGACATAGGAATAGATTATGGGTTATCTAATCCTATAGGACAAATTAGTAAGTGATTGGCCAATTATATGAAAACAAATGTAGGATTGTTTGTTTCATGAGATGTGATGATTATACATATTGGCTATGATGATGGTGCATAGATCAAAGCCATGATCAAATTAATTGACTAATTAAGATTGATAACATGCAAAGGACAAATAACATGGATTAACAACATGTAAAATTTAACAGACATTGTAAATGCCACAGGATTGAAATTGACAGATTAGGTTGATAATAATAACATCAACATATATTGTTAATGTTAGTAAATTGGTTTGATAATGTCACAATCTGACACTAGGGGACTCAACAATGTCAATGATTAGATAATAAAGATGGAATATTTGACCTAGCATTGAGGAACGTGATAGTTTTAAGGTCAAATTTGATAGGTTTGATAAGATTTGATAGGTTGTTAAGGCATTGATGGACATGACAATGCCTAGAGTTGGACAAGTGATGATAGATTTGAGAAATTTGACATGCTTTGGGTTTATTAGGCTTGATATGGGATGATTTTGGGTTGATTTGAGATGATTTTGGGTTAATTAGAAATGATTCCAATGATATTGAAATGGTTTTAGGTTTATTGGATGAAATTTTGATGATGTTGATATGATTTGGAGACGATTCTATAAATTTTGGATGAAACAAGAACTGATTCTAAAATGATCTACAATTGATTTGAAATGGTATATGAATGATGAAGGATATTGTTGAAATATGGTCAAATGATAATCAAGTTGGCCAAAATATCAAAATTGGTGAAATGAGAAAATGGGATGTGTTAGTATGAAAATGTGATTAAACAATAGAAGCAAACCATTTTTTAGTGTCTACAGTGAGATGCTATAGAATTTGAAGATGATTATAAGTAAGAAGTGGCCAAGATGATAGCATAAATTGACTTGTTAGTGGATATGAACTTAAGGCCCATGTCACAATTGAGGATGAAACTAACACCCCTCCACCTATTCCTAATATATTGATGAAAGAGGGAATTCAAGGTTTTATGAAGGACTCAAGAAAACTTTGTAAAAACCCAATTTTTGTTATAGGTTGTTGAATATCCAAAGCTTGAAGTCAAGAAGGTTGATGATATTACAGTCACACCAGTTACAAAGGCTACAAGTTTTGAGCAACTTGGTAACGCATTAATTGTATATATGCACCCATTTGTATGCAAATTTTGAATAAGGAAGTAAATTGTGAGAAAGAATTATTCACCAAAATGGTAGAGGATGATGTCACATAGAAGGAGAAAGAGGCCACTCAAGATCTTATTCAATTGTTCAATGCATAGGTTGCAGAACCAACAAATGTGACACCTATGCAATAGGTGATATCTATACTAGTGTAGTAGAAGAAGGAGAGATCAAGTGAAAAGGGGAAGCAATTGCAACTATCACTATCAAATGGTACACCCTCCAAATCTTAGGATGTGACTCATGCAAAGGAGAAGGATGATGAGTCAATGAATCTTGATGAGCTAATTATTGAAATATTCAAATTGGAAGAATGCTTCTGAGAGGGGGGGTGAATCAGAAGTATTGTATTTTGACCATTAAAACTTTTTGACTGAAAGTAGATTGCATGCATATAAACATATCAAACAATTATGAGAAACACATAAGCATCACCACATAACACTTGATATTTTGGTAACCCAAAAACCCTCTAGAAATAAGAAGGTAAAACTAGGGTGGGGATGATACCCACAAAATCACTGCAGTAATAATGTTTGACCACTTCTGATGATCTGCCATGTTAAAGGCCTTACACTGTATCAATAGTGACCTGGTTAAAGGATTTACAAACACTTTGCATGAAGTGTCACCCTGTTAAAGGATTTAATCACCTATTTAAAGGATCTAAAAAATAGCTATGAAGCTAACCTATCACCATAGGGTTTTCATTCTAATACAATTTCTAGAGAGTATTAGGTATAATAAACCTGATAGCTTACAATCCTTTGTTTTCTGAATATAAGCACTTGATCTACTTTCTTTGATCTTGATCCTCTGAGATCTGATACTCTTTACTCTAAAATAGTTTTCCTTCCACACCCTTGTACATCCACTTCTTTTTCTAATGAGATTACATCTTCCTTATAAATACATTTGAAGACTTAGGGTTAGGCATGGATCTATGATCCATATCGAATCTTTGCTTCTCACTCATTTCTTGCACTTTTCTTATTGGTTGCATGCCTTCTCCATTTTTCTTATTGGATGCATGTAGATTGCATAGGAAATACAAAATATTCAATCTTATCATTTAATCCTTCGAGATTCATCATATGTTGGCCATGAAAATGGTTTACATATGAATCAATGAAGTTACAAAATCATATGTACATTCTATGTTACTCGGCACTTGCTAGTTTTAGATGCTCGACACTAATATCAAACTAGCTTACTTGGTTCCTGTTGCATTTTTGTATTGCTCGGCATCATCTATGACTTAGCACTTAAATATCACTCGTCACTTGTATCATGCTCGACACCTAAAGTCATTTGGCACTTGAACTTCACTTGGCACCTAATCTTCACTCGACACTTGAAGGTTACTCAGCACCTGAAGATCACTTGACACCTGAAGTCTTTCCTAACTCGAATCATGTTGTGGCTCGGCATACATGGTGTACTCGGCTCCAATATAGAAAGTGGTTAAGTGTATTGGCACTCAAGTGTCAAAAACCATTATGACATTAACAATCTTCGCCTTTGACATGAGTGACAAAAACACTTAACTGACCTTATGAGTACATTAACTAATCTCAAAATTATTGTAACTCCCCCTAAGTTGGTTGGTTGTGCCATTATCTGTATATCATGCTCCGCTTGGTTTCCTTGGTTTTGTTTCCCACATTCTCTCATCTCCCCCATGCATCTTATAATATCTCCCCCTTAGTTAATAAGATATATATCTCCCCCTTTTTGACACTTATGTCAAAGGATTTTTAAGGGTTCAGACCGTATTTCGCCAAAAATGTGTTGTTTACCTCCATAATCATCTTGAGAGCTACATCCCAATTGTTCAAAGAAATTTCTAGTGACTTGTGCTAGATGGCAATCTCTGTAACAAGATGAATAAGTCAATCTAAAGTAGAAAGATTAGGATCCTTCTTGAGAACAGTTTCTACATAGACTTGTTCCTTATGTAGTATTTTCAAATGTGGGGTAATGGAGGATTGGAGTTGTATTAGTTTTGCCTTGATATTGGCCTCATCTATTGTTAATACAGCTATTTCTTTCTGAGTGTGAAGCGATTGAGAAAAATGCTTCTCACTTTGAGCTGGATCTTTTGGTAGCTGCATGCTTGAAATATTTAAATTTCTCTCCAAGCTTAGTATCTTTTGGCTTGTCTCCTATGTGAAGTATGAAAAGTCACACAACTTTTTGTACAATGAGAATATATTCTCAAGTACCTTTTTTACTTTGTCTATTAGCTTTGCCAATTCAACCTTGGAAAGTGCAATTTGACTTGATATTTGCTGATTTACGTTTCCCTAGAATTTCCTTTCAGACCATTCTATAAGTTTTGCATTTGTCTCTTGGTCTTCATTTGTCACCTGGTCAACAATATCTGATAATTGCTCCATCATATGCTTTGACTCATCTAGTGACTGCAAACTGAAGGTATCCATAAAGATGCCCTTAATCTCATATAGTGTTTGCTTTTGTTTATACTCCTTCCTAAGTATCTCTTGTCTCTTTCTCCTATTCAGCGCTTCCTGCACCTCATTGATTTGATCAATGGTTATCATTTTTGAGTCATAGCCTAGTATGACTATCTCCTCATCTAATTTAGGGTCTCCATAGTGAAGTACCCTTGCAAATTTTGTAGTACTAGATCCTGGTGCAGATATTTGCAATGGCTGTTGTGAAGAAGTTCTTGAGGTAGGAAAATTTATCAATGTTTGTATTGCCTCTTGCTCTTTAGGGGTTTCGTCTATTTTCTCCTCCTGATGTCTACTACCTTGATCAATTAAGGTAATCTTAGGAAGTGTACCTTGTGTTTATGTTGTAGGATCAGATGTATAGTCTGTCCTATTTGTTCTATTTCTTTTTCTATAGCTGCACTCAACTTCTGTATTGAGGTGTAAACTATGCCTGATGAAATAACTGTGGGCATTTTAGGTTGACCACTAGTAGCTATAGAGATGATGGAAGGTGGTTCTTGTGGATTCACCTTATCTCTAACTGTGCTTTCTACTAGTTTTTTTAATTCATCCATACTGACCAATACTGGATCTATACACAATCTTGCTTGCTGAGTAGATTGGTCAAGGATTCTCTTGAGGTCTTCTGCAGTTAATGGATTGATGTTCTAACTAGAAGTGTCAGGAACATATTTTATAATTATAGTTTTTTTTAGGTGTGATGGGTACATGAGGAGGGCTAGAGGGTGAAAATTGTGTGTCTTGCACACTCTAGTCTGGTTGCTGCTCAGATGTTGCCGTTACATCTTGTTTTTTTGTCTCTTCCTCCTCTCCATCTTTCTTTTCTTCTTCTCCCTCCTCTACCTCTTCTTTATTTTCTTCTTCTTTCTTTCTTCTTCTTCTTTCTCTTCTTCTTTCTTTTCTTCTTCTTCTTTCTCTTCTTCTTTCTTTTCTTCTTCTTCTTTCTTTTCTTCTTCTCCCTTCTCTACTACTGTCTTCTCTTCTCTCCTTTTTCTTCTCTCTTCTAGTGGAGTAGTAGCTTCTTCCTTGTATTATTCTTAAGAAAATCTTCAATCTTTTTGTACAAGTTTTTCCATGATTTTATTGTTCTTTGAACAATTTCTTTCATCTTGTTTTGGAGAATGAAGAATGCCCTATACTTAGGTGTAAACCTAGTATTATGCCTTTTGACTGCTTTCTTTATTTGTTCCTTAGTCAAATCAAGCAATACACTTGCTAGGGTTGATTCCCTCATCTCCTTCTCCATTTTCAAACAAAAATGCCATCTATCTTCTACAATTTTAGACAGTTCATTTGGCAATTGTCCATCTAGTTCAAGAGGAGTGTACTTAAACTGTGCCATCATTCCATAAATTGTTTACTCTATCCTATTGTGTTCTTCTTTAGTAAACTTATTGAAATCAACTTTATTTAAGTTGCTTAAATCACCATTTCCAATCTTTTTACATAAAGTGTCAACTGAAAAATGGCTTACCTTTTCAGATTGATCTTCTTCATCAGTATCAGGTTGAGCCACATATCTTCTTCTTTTCCTTAGCTCTTCCTATGTTTCCTTGATTGGTTTCTTCTTTGTAGCTTCCTCTTTAGCCTTTTTTAGTGGAGGCCCTTGTTGTAGCTTGGGTTGTTGGCTTTTGAGGTGATGGCATGGTAGATTTCTTTGGTTTTCACTGAGCTAGAGGCTATTTTGTTGCCTTTCTTTTCTTTGACTCAGCTTCAGTTGGTGCTTCTTTGCATTCTTATTCCTCTACACCTTCCTCCTTGTCTTCACCTAGGCCTTGAGTTAATTCCATTGGGCCTTGTTCTTGTTTATCTTCATCATCATCATTGTCATCTTCTTCTTCTTCTACTTCAGCCTCAATTCCTTCACCAAATTTTTTCTTAATCTTCTTCAACAATTTGTCTGTCTTCTTTAATGTGGAGGCAGTCTTTAACTCCATATTTATCTTTGATCTTACCACATCATAAGTGCCAAAGTGTGGAGCACTTTTATCTGTCTCTTCTGCCAATAATGCAATTATTGTTGTAGAAGCTTCATCTATATTGATTTCATATCCAAATGGCCTTAGCCATCTCACCCTTGCAATTATTTCTTGATAATAGGTAAAATCAATGTCAACTAAGAAGCACAAATCATTAGTATGTTTTTCCACTAAGGAAACTGGTATTCTTGATCTTTGCTTCATGGATTTCTTGAAATCTTCAAAATAATTTATCATCAGGGTATCAAAATTTTCTCCCATCTATTCTATATATTCATTGATTTGGGTAATGATAGTTCTATCATTCCTCCATGTAACTTTTCTGAAAGAGGGAAACTCATTCTGAACATAAAAGAATATACAAACTATAATTGCTCCAAATTTGTATTGAGCACCCTTTGTCCTTCTTATGGCAGCTAGGTTTTCAGTAATTTGTTGTAGTTGCAGTTCTGCAAGATCATAAGTATGATCGTTTTTCACCAATTTGTAACCTACATCTAGTGTAATACATGGCACACTGTTGAGTCTACTGGATTGATAGAACTTATGGCCAATGACTCTAATAGAAAACTCAACTAGAGGATCCTAAATGGTGTGAATTGTCATTCCTCTCTTATTCCACTGAGCACCAGTGTTCTTTTCAATAACCTCCTCCGATTCACTTCTCAAGGTTTTGAACCGATCTAGGGTAGGGTACCCAGTTACCCTATGTATGATTCCTTTGGTTAATTTTATGGGAATATCTTCCAACCATAGACTTCCACCATGAATTCTGCTTAACACAAGTTTAACCCATTCTGTCTTGAATAGGGTGGGAAAGCTCAAAACTCAGGTCAAACCCTTTCTTTCAACAATTTTGAATTCATCTTTTAAGACTCCATCTATGCACAATTTCTCATAGGCTTACCTTATCTCTATATCTCCTAGGGCTCCCATCTTACAATTGTAGCATCTTCTCACGTCTTGAACCATTACAACTTTTGGGGGAATTTGGGAGAGAGCTCCGACTGGGTCATTTTTGTATGCAACTTCAGGAATGGGACAAAAATTAGGTTGCTTGACCTCATTGGACACTAACTGAACTTCAAATGACTCTTTGTCCTTAGTTTTCTTGGAACTTAATGCCATTTATGCCAACTAGGGTTTCCTTTTTTACAAAATATGAAACTGCGTAGCTCAGCACAAATGAAAATACCTCAAGATCGATGAAAATGCATTGAGAGATGTTGCAATCTACTTGAAATGCTGGATTCTTTGCTATGAAGTCACTCTGCTCTCTTTCTTTTCTTTGCTTCTTGATTGCGATGAGGAAAATTGATTGGAGTCGCGATAATATACCCTATTTTCATCGCATTAAATGCTCAACTGCCAACTCGGCTTCTAATGGATTTTAACATTACTTAGCTTGTACTACACTTCCACTTTACTCGGCTTGCATTGGAGTTAACCAACTTGGCATCAGTTATCAACTTGGTCGCTATTAGAAACTCAGTATGTGTTGGAGTTTAGCTCGGCATCCAAAGATAGCTTGGCAACATCATTTAGATTTTGTCTTGACATCTTGTCTCATGCAGATTTATACTTTGTATTGCTTCTTTGTCTTGGGGCTGATGTGTGATATAACTTCTTATATCAGTCCCATATACTTCTCATGCTTAGTTTGATGAAGTGTGATCACTTGACCCATTGGGTGAAGTGATCCCTCCACTTGATGTCTTGCACTCATCTTTATTTTTCTAAGTCTTATTCATTTGCCCCCTTATCTTTTTGACATCAATCTTTTCTTTGCCCTTATTTTCTTCAATCTTGGGTGACTTTGACCTTGTAGGATAGTTTTTGCTGGTATGACCAGTTTTCAAACAACTGAAACATGTGGTTTGATTTAACCATCTTTTATAGTTCCCTTTGAAATGTTTTCTTGTGTAGTTCTATGGTATATGTCCATATTCCTGACAATAATGACAACTATACCTAGTATTGTAATCCCAATGATAGTGACTTTCATTTCCTTTTGATTTTGCTGGTTGATTTGATGTCCACATAGGCTTTGATCTGTATTCAAATGCTCTATGTCCATAATTTTTGTAACAATGTCCATCAAATCTTTGAGTCCTTGTGACATTGGATCTGCAATCTTGTGTCATATGTCCTTGCATGTTGCACTTGTGACAGTAACTCTTGCTCTTGGGTTTATTTGGCTGATTGAATCGCCTACTCCTGCAAACATTAGCAGTATGCCCCTTCTTATTACAGTAATGACAAGTGAGTTTTGAATTCTTACCTATGTCATCTTTTTTCTCAACACTCTTATATGATTCTCAAACTTTAGTGCTATTGTATCCAAGTCCTGATGTATCATGGGTAGATCTTGGGGATTTCAACAACTGTTCAAAATACTTGATGGCTTCACTTGACCTATTGAGATTCTCTGCTACCTCTTTTTCTCTGTTTAATTCATTCTGCAGTTGTTCATTCTGCATCTTCAAAGTAGAGATCTCAATATCTTTTATATTGAGTTCATGATGAAGATTCATTATTTGGGCAAGTGTATCCATCTGCATGTTTGAGATCCTTGATAATTCGGTACATTTTTCTTCAAGTCTATTTGCAAGATTTCTTTTGTCATTTTCCATCATGACTTTGTCCTCAACTGCTCTTTTCTTTTGTTCAGTGATTTCACATAACATTATGGCCTATGATTCATGTTCCATCTTGAGAGATCTTATCTCTTCTACTTGAACTTTGTTTTTCTCCATCAGTTCTGCTATTAGTACATCAAACTCTTTAGTATCTCCATTGGCACACAGTTTTGTGGTATCAATCTCTTTGTAGTTTATATCATTTTCAGCTATGGCTATATCCTTCCTTCTCTTCAAGGATTTTTTCAATTCCTCCCTTGCTTCCTCTACTTTTTGTAGAGCCAGTTGCACATCAATCACATGATTGTCAATAATCTTCCCAAGTTTGAAGACTTCCATCTTTAGATCTTTTTCTCCAAGTTGTTAGACTTCTTCTTGTGAGAACCTTGCTCTAATACCAATTATTGGAATATTCAAATAGGAAGAATTCTTCTGAGAGGGGGGGTGAATCAAAAGTACTGTATTTTGACCATTAAAACTTTTTGACTGAAAGTAGATTGCATGCATATAAACATATCAAACAATTATGAGAAACACATAAGCATCACAACATAACACTTGAGATTTTGGTAACCCAAAAACCCTCCAGAAATAAGAAAGTAAAATTGGGGTGGGGATGATGCCCACAAAATCACTACAGTAATAATGTTTGACCACTTCTGATGATCTGCCCTGTTAAAGGCTTTACACTATATCAATAGTGACCTGGTTAAAGGATTTAAAAACACTTTACATGAAGTGTCACCCTATTAAAGGATTTAATCACCTATTTAAAGGATCTACAAAATAGCTATTAAGCTAACCTATCACCATAGGGTTTTCATTCTAATACAATTTCTAGAGAGTATTAGGTACAATAAACCTGATAGCTTACAATCCTTCATTTTCTGAATACACGCACTTGATCTATTTTCTCTGATCTTGATCCTTTGAGATCTGATACTCTTTACTGTGAAATAGTTTTCCTTCCACACCCTTGTACATCCACTTCATTTTCTAATGAGATTTTGTCTTCCTTATAAAGACATTCGAAGACTTAGGGTTAGGCATGGATCTACGATCCATATTGAATCTTTGCTTCCCACTCATTTCTTACACTTTTATTATTGGTTTCATGCCTTCTCCATTTTTCTTATTGGTTGCATGTAGATTGCATAGGAAATACAAAATATTCGATCTTATCATTTAATCCTTTGAGATTTGTCATATGTAAGCCATGAAAATAGTTTACATATGAATCAATGAAGTTATAAACTCATATGTACATTCTGTTTTACTCAGCACTTGTTGATTTTAGATGCTCGGCACTAATATCAAACTAGCTTACTTAGCTCCTATTGCATTTTTGTATTGCTCGACATCATTTGTGACTCGACACTTAAATATCACTCGGCACTTGTATCATGCTTAGCACCTAAATTCATTCAGCACTTAAACTTCACTTAGCACCTGATCTTCACTTGGTACCTCAAGGTTACTCGGCACCTAAAGATTACTCGACACCTAAAGTCTTTCCTAACTTGGCTCATGTTGTGGCTCGGCATACATGGTGTACTCGGCTCCAATATAGAAAGTGGTTAAGTGTATTGGCACTCAAGTGTCAAAAACCATTATAAGGTTAACAATTGCATTACCTAAATATGATTTGAATAATCTTACCCTAGAAAAAATGCCAAAATTGCAAATCTTGTTTGAGTTGTAAGGAAAAACAAGAACAGTTGAAAATAGAGTGGAAGAGAAGACATGTATTACATCCTATCAAGGATATTTTTACAAATGCATTTGGAATTACAGATGTAACTAATCAACATTAAATTTTGAACCAACTAGTATATGTATTTGATTGAATTTAGATAGATAATACAGAGACAAATGAGAAGATATTACAGTGATGTGAAAGGATAATGGAGCATAAAGTGTTACTAGAAAGTCTCACATGAACTTGTACAAAGACAAGTCGAGCTTTCTACATCTATTACATAGTTGGAAAAAAAATTGAAGAGCATCAATTCTTTATATGTAAAAGTGTGTGATATATATTTCTTGATAGTGGATACTACATGCTCATTAGAGCTATTACATGTAGGCATGAGAGATAATGTTCTCACATCGGGAAAGAATGCAACTTCATGCTCATTTTCTTACAATGAACTGACATTCAATCAAGAGAGGCTAGCTAACCTCACAACTAAAGATATAGCAATAAGGCATAAGTTGGCATTGATTCAACTTCAATTATTGCCACATATTTAGATAATTCAAAAAGAAATCTCTATTTCTAGATATATTTTGAAGAAAGAGACAAATTTTTCAAACATTGCAGGATTTATTGACCTAGTTGTTGAGCTAGAGATTCAATTTCAAATTGTGGATTAGGTAAAGGAAAGATGAAATACTAGCTATACCAATATTATGGCAAGTCATAAAAAAAATTTGAGAAGTATCAACTGACCCCAAAAGCCCCAAGTACAAGGGAGAATAATGAGGAAAGAATTGAAAGAACAAAGGGGGAGATATCAAAGAATGAGAAAGGAGTAGATAAGAAAAAAATTTGGTCTCAAAGGGAGAATACATTTTTGAATGAAATGATTTCATGAAAAAAGTGTTTGCCACTAATGTCAAAGGGGGAGATTTTTGATCTCTAAGCATATGTTGTCGATTAGTGTCCAAACAATTAGTCATTTTCATGTTATTTACTAGGCAATATTACAAGGTCATCACTATGATTGAGTTATCTAGTAAAGGCCAAGCATACAACAATTATACCGAGTGAGATAGTAGTAGAGACCAAGTAGATATGCAAGCAAAGGAATATAATATGAGACAAGCAATTTACTAAAGACTAGGTATATTGAAAATTTATCTAGAGCCAAGCAAATAGTTATATAGAAGTTGAGTGATAGAATGAAGGTGTATGCATTATTGAGTGTCAGAGCATTCAAGTGTTGAGTAATTTATTTTTTATATGAGAATTAATAATGGTACAAACTCATATGTAAACCATTTTGGCTGACATTTCTATGACATTTGATATTATTAGAGCCAACATAGATATTGATTACATGTCATTGCAGAAGGCAATGATCCCTAGGCATACAATTCAACCAATCATAAAAAAGGGATGTAAACAACAAAAGATGATGAAGTTTAAGTCATCGATCAAGATCTAGAAACTTCATGGAACATCTATTTAAAGAGGATTCTAACCCTAGAATCATATGCATGTATGAGAGAGAAGATGCGTAAGGAGTGAATATGCATGTGAAGGATTTAAACAAAGTTTCAGAGAAAAATATAGCAAAGAGAAATAGAGCAGTAAAGGACTGAATAGAGATATCAAATTAGGAGAATCAAATTAGAGATACAGGAAAGACTCGACCTAAGATTAGCTTGCAGAGAAAACTGAGGGTCAAGTACTAAATTAGTTATATTTTAATTGATATAGGGTAAATCTCTTAACCAAGTGGTCAGGTAACAGGCCTATGTAAATCTCCTAACATAGTCCTTACTTTATTGTGAGTGTAAAATCCTTTAACAAGGTGAGACCTAATAGTATCTTAACCTTTTAACAAGGAAGACCCCTCATAGGATAGATCATATTTTATGGTCAAACATTGTAACCTTGATAAGTTAAATTTATTTTTTGCAATAGTGAAGTTTTTTGGGTTTCATCCCCACCCCAATTTTTACCTTCATCTTGAAGTTTTTCTGGGTAACCAAATCATTGTGTTATGTCTTGAACTTGTATGGATATGATGTATGTCATTTATGCTCAAGCATTATAGTTTTATTGGTAAATTTGTGAGATGAATTAGGTATGAATTAATGGAATTGGTTTTGAATTCAAAAGTTTAAGATCCTGATTCACCCCCACCCCCCTCTTGGTATCTTGTTTCCCATATACTTATTCCAACATTCTATGTAATGTGCTTGATAATGCCCTGTGGACTCTATGGCCAAAATGAGGTTGGAACTAGCCTAAACCTAGCCAACCAAAGCAAATACAAAAGAAAATTTGATCTTGGGATGAATAATTATAGGTGTGCACCATTAGTAAGAGTGGGAAAAGTGGTGTCACAGGTAATGTAGTAGAAGATCTTCCCAAAAAAGGTCATAGTTTTTGGTGAAATAGTCAAATTACTCATCATATAAATGGTGTATGATCAAATAATATCTCTTGGCAGTAATTTCTTGGTCTGGTTTAAGAATACCCTAGATTTAGGCCCATTTTTTGAGTTTTTTTAGTAAGCCTATATAGAGAGTTGTTGGGTCAAAAATAATTGAATAATCCCTTGTTTAGGATAATTTTGAGATACTATGAAAGTTTTTAAGCCCAAAAAGAGGCCCATAGTGATACAATAATAGGGATACAATCCAAAATAACCCATCCAATTTTTTTATATCTTGAAGAAAATCCAAATGGGTATCCAAATATAAATTTTATTTTCCTAATTTTTTGATAAAGTTGGGAGAAAAAAATAGGGGAACAACATTGGAGGCATAATTGGGGTTAATAGGCCTAATAGGCATAGTTTTTGGGTTTGGCCAAGGAAATATGTTGGCTAAATATTTTCTAAGACACTATAACAATAGCTAGAAAAATGGGAACTTTAGGCAATGATGTAGTGAGATAAATCTCTCCTCTCAGTAATATGGGTGGCTCCCTTCTTACTATAGGTGGCTACAATAGAGACCTAACTGGAATTGACAAATGGGTGATTCACTAGATCAATTCTTATTCATTAAATAATTTAAAGAATGATCTTACACTTAAAAATACTATTTATAATTTAACATAAGGAATCCATTACTATGATAATATTGGTGACTTAAAGTTGATGTAAGAACAACCTTAAGATAATAGTTATAACTTGACTTGTGTGGTTGATAGTAAGAACTCAGTCTCCTAAAACAAACACTCTTGAAAAAAAGGGGTTAATAGATTAAAAATATCAAATTCTTTGTTCAACTATTCAAATGTGAAATAATATACTAAGAGGTAAAGCTAAAAGTCTTCAAATCCTAGTACTTGTGGCCTCTATTAATTTATAGCAATATTGTCTATGAAAGCTCAAATTCTTTCAAAAACAACAATAATTACTCAAATGATTCACAAAGAGAAAAGTAACTAAGATGAATTAATCAATGCAACATAAGCAACAAAGATTGATTCCAAGTCTCACAACACAAAGTTTGAGAAAAAATTGCTTCTTTTTTCACTTCAAATGTTTGCAACAAGAAATATAAAGCCTTCAAGTTACAATCCTAGCCTTCTCCTATAAAGAAAAATATGATTATTTACAATGAGATCTCTCCTCTAGATAAGGAAAATTACAAAAATAAAGGTGGAGGAAAATTTGGAACAAGCTCAACCACCTTGATTTATCTCTAAATAACTACTTTGGCTTTACTCAAAGTTGCATGCATGCCTAATGCAATTGCAACTTTACTACATGAGTTGGTTGTATAGGTGCATGTTATCCTATACTTACAACATAGATGATCTTTAGATGTATCTTTCCAACTACTATTCTACTTAAAGCATATGAAAATATGATTTGAAGTATTCACATGGTATCAACTAGATCTCCAAACTTCCATAGAGACTCTTGTACAACTATAGCATCTCATTCACTAATGTGTTGTAAGATTATTATAACCTTCCTAAGTATTCTTGTTGCTCCATATATTTCTTTATTACAAATCTCAATTTGATTTTTTAGATTCTTCAATGAATACTTGTATCTTTCAAATGTATCTAGCATACTGATGCTAAAGTCATCCACTTCAATTTATAAGTGAATGGCCTCTACAAACTCTATGGAAGAATCTTCTTGATTCTTGAGTCCATTTTCTTTAGTGATGATTTCACATGATAGCCCCTTAATAGATTCTTTGATCATACCCTCATGAGTATCTATCTTGGAAATTGTTTCTTCCAAATCTTCTATGAGTTTTTGTAGAACTTGCTTCTTATTTTCCATCACATGTATGTAATCATGATACATTTCAATGGATGTGATGACATCATACTCACACAAGAAATCTAAATCAACCTCCATCAAGTTGTTCCAAGAACCAAGGTCTCCTTCTAGCAACTCAAGTTGATGATTGAATCACTTCAACATGTCATCCAATCCAGTAGTGGTCTCTCTTCCTTTCCTCAATTTCTAGTACACATCTTGAATTACTTAGATTCCCTTTGCTTCAACATTGTTACCACATGCATCAATGGTATGTGCCTACTACTTTACTCTTTTTGTACATGTATATGGAATAGGTTCACTATGTAAGGAAGCCTTCTTGATTTCTTCAATGGTTCCTAGGAGACATGTATTACCCTTCTTGAATTTTCTCTTCTTGTCCCATAGTTAATCATTCTTCAAATCTAAGAAGTTGACTACCTCATGTGCATCCTGTTGATAACTCTGCCTAGTTTTTTTACCAAGTTCAACTCTTGTAATTTAGTAATTAGAAGTATGCATTTCTTCAGTGTATTTCTCCACAAGTGGTTTGGCCACTTTAGCAAACTTAATATGATTTTCATCAACCACAACTCAAGAAACTATCTTATCTTTTTTATTCTTTGAAACCCTTGACTTGGTCACTTTCTTATCAAACTCTTAAAGTGGGATTTATTCTTTCCTTCTCTTCTACATGGTAGTTCTCAACCATGGAGGAAGACTAATAGAAGATGCATCAATTGAATTAGTAGTCACCATAGTTAACTCTAGATTGCCTTGCATGATAGTTGTGACTATAGTCAGCACCTTAGTTTGAATGGTTGTAGGAATAGGACTAATATGTGTAACTTCAATCATGAATTTCTCAATTTGAGCTAAAATCACATCTGGTAACATCATAGAGTGAATAGTAGAAAAATGGATTGACAAGGAATATGTATCAAAGACACTCTCATAGTCATATTGATCTCTTTTTTTTCCAATACAAGTGCAATTAAGGACACAGGCAATGTTGGAGTTATTGTTATAGGATCCTCAAGAGATGGATTCTTGGTGGAGAACACATACATATCCATGCTTAATGGTGAATCATGAGATTCATCTAATACTGGTGTTGAATCTAGAAGAGAGGTTTCCACAAGAACCTCAAGAGGACAAGAAACCAGTGGTGAGGGATCCTTTGATTTTCTAGCATCTTCATCACTTGAGTCAATTTGGATTGATTGAGTTTAAATCCCCTTTACCTCAATTATTCTCAAGTCCTTCCCTCCTTTGATGGATAACTTATGAAACCTTTGAATAGGAGGTTCAAATATTGATGATGATGTCCCATATTTGCCTCTATCTTTAATCTTGGATCTCAACCCAATTAGACTAGCTGGATCAAATTCTTTCCCAAGCTTTATCTTGATGGACTTGAGACCCCTTCTTTTCATGTAGGTGCTAGTATTAGCAAAAGTGGATTCAAACCAGTCCTAAATCAAGGTGCTTTCCTTGCATAACCATGTATGTGGAAGAATCGATAATTTCTCCACATAATGTTGAATATATGTAGGATATAAGATTTGATCATCATCCTCAAATCAAGAAGATATTGGTGCTAAATTAAAATCCACAATCTAATTTATAGTCAACTAAGTGTGGTCCATGTGTCGTATATCCATCTCATTTTGTACATCAATCCAAAGATCTTCTAGATGATGTATGTGTGATAATTACTTCCTTATCTTGTCATGTTGTCCTCTCCAGTCAAAGCAACTTTTGGCTATGAAGCTCTTTAGTGTGATTCTTTGAAGTTAAAACTCCATATTATTTTATTTAGGCATGTTATCTAATGAGTACCCACCAATCTTCCAGAAGTTATGTAATAAAATCCCCGTTCCAGGCTGGTGCAAATTGGATTGGTAAGCTTGTACCTCCATGAGTTGTCTTTCCAATTTGATGAGTATAATCTTGTTTATAGGATACCTTAGAAAGTGTAAGGCTCTCCCTTGAAACATCCAACTTGTATATATGTGAAGTTGGGAAACTATAGAAACATTCAACCATACTCATTCACTTCATTCAATGCCTTGTAAGAAACTTGCCAATTTGGGAGTTTTGTATCAAACAAGCACATGTAAATTCCCAAAAAAGGGATCTTGAACCATTTGAAAATGTATGTGGCTTTGCTTCAAAGGAAAATTTTTGTAGTATTCTCACATGTGTACTATAGACCTATCACTTTTTGTTGACAAACTTGAAAAAGTACCTAGGGAAGCAACAATATACACCATGTAGGAATTTATGTTAAACATTCATGGATTGAATCACTCACTATTTCAACCAAAAATACATTCTTCTTTTACCTTATAATGAGAGAGATGTACTTATACATTCAGTGTTCAAAGGTGTTTGAATCCTTGAGCCTTGCTAAGCAACTAAGCAATGTGATAAGTTCATTGAGTTCTTCCTTGAAATCACATCGGCACATGCCATTTATTAGCTACCTAAAAATAGTTGGCCTCTTAGTGACCAACAAATTATCATTGATAAACTTGGTGCAATAGGAGGTATCCTCATTCCATTCGTCCAAAGCCTTTTTCCTTATGATGTTTGACAGCTAGAATTTAAGGAACATGAAAAATATGATCAATAATCTCAAGATTGAGACTAATAGTATTACCATATTGATCTTTGATGGTTCAAGAGGGTGCATTAAAGTGTCTTGCACATGAAAGATTGAATTATAGCTCATGAGATGCTAAGGGGAAAGTGTACAATAGATGAATATGACTTCACTTGATCCATGTCATATTGTTGGTAAATTTAGCATCAACTCTTGCAAGGAAATCTTCAATGTTCATATGAGATATGTCGATATATGGCACTTCATCACAATAGGAAGTTAATTGTGAGTGTGGAATAGAGTTATGATACTGATCATACTAATTTTTCTTTTTCTTTTTCTTTTTGTCTTTTCCCTTTGTTGGAGTAGGTTCTCTTGACATTGCAAAATGGTATGCTTGTACAAATATTACACGAAAATCCCATAATGTAAGAATGTCTTCATGTGAGGGACCCATTATAAGTTTTTGATGTAAAAACATGAGTTTTGAAGAAGGTGTGGATAGGAAAAATGAATGGAGAATGAACAAATGGTTCAAGCCTAGAATGGCTCAAATATGAGTAAAATGGCCAAAAATGGGTTTTTTGGAGTGAACCACTAGCAAGCTTGGAATTAAGTGAATAAGTGGGGAGATTGAGTAACACATTAAGCATAGCATATTTTAATAAGTGCAATAGGTGATACTTTATCCAGCAAGCATGTGGGAGAAACTTCAACCATAGGGAAGCCATATGGAGGTACATAAAATGCATAATGGTGGGGTTTTAACTTGCATTCACATATTGGGGAAAGATGAATTTGCCTTTCCTTTAAGAATTAGATTTTATGCCTAACTAAATATGCAAGTAATATGAAACATTGCACATGCAACTTGGAGAAGAAGATGGAAGATAGAAGGAACAGCTTCATGTACATAAAAAGAGATGCAAATCTGAAAATTGAGATGACAAAGATTTACAAGAAAAGACAATGAAAATATATATCAACTCCTTAAGGAAATTTAAAAAGGAATTTTACGTCATCTTCACCCAAAATTAGAAAACAAGTCTTTGTCCAAAACTTGAGAAAATCTGAAATATATCGAAGAGATTTTGGATTTAAGATTTTTCCAAAGCCAAAGACTTAAATAGATTTCAAAATCCAAACATCATGGTTCAAATTCGAACATATGGAGATATTTAGATATATACAATGTCCAAAAATTGAAACAGACTTTTACCTAGCAAGTCCATATGCAAGATCATGTAAAAATGGTACCTAGGACAAGATATTAACTTGCTAAAATGATGAAAAAAATGTTTGAAATAAAAATACTTACCTAGAGTTATTCTTGAAGAGATTCAATGCCAAAAATACATTGGAATACAACATTTTTGGTGAAGATCATGCCCTAAATGGGTTGTTTTTGGAAAAATTCATATGAGGGAAGCATATGCAAAACCTCCAAAAGTTGTCACTCTTGATTTAGTGGAAAATCACAGCCTTCAAACGCCCTTTAGAAGAGTATTAACATGTCACATAATTCATGCATTCTTAGCAAAAATAGCCACTCTAGATTGAATAGGCAATTTTAAGCCAAAATGTGTTTTTGGAAGTCATAACATGTTTGGAAATGTATGCATTTCCTTGGAAAATCTCCACCCTTGACTTTATAAAGGAAAATGCATTTCAAAAGTGAAAAACCATGTATTTTAACACATGCAAAACCACCAAAAATTGTCACTTAGTCTATTGACTTTAAGACTTAGTGGAGAACACATTTTAAAAATTCATTTACATATTTTTCAAAGCACATGTAATAGGGTAGAAAATCATCACCCTTGAGCCTTTTCCCTATGACCAAATGCACAATACACTTTTGAGATGCATTTAAATATTTTAAAATAACGTGCTTTTGAGAAACAAATCACCACTTTCCTCTTAGTGGAGATGTAAGTCAAAAATAAATCTCTCATAGGCATTTACATGTGTTTAAATCATATGCAGTTGAGCTAAAAATTGCCATTTTAACTTAGGCTAGCTAAAGGTAAATTTTTAAAACATTATATGTTGGAGTTGAGGAAAGCCAACTCCGAAGACGCCAAGATCACCTGCATGCGAACCTGTCAAAGAGAAGCCATAGAAGGGGAGGAGCATGGAGCATGGGCAAAACCCTAAACGGACATGAGAGCCATCATAATGCAAACACAAGCAGAAATGTATTTATAATAAGAAATGATGTTGTTCGATATGAAAATACAAAGAGGAGAGCTCGAATATAAAGAGCTCATGGAAGCTTGTAGAACAAGCTGGAAGATAAGTGTGACAACTCAGCACACATCCACAAAAAGTGGAATATGCTAAAAAAGGAGAAAACTCCCGAGTTGTCAACAACTAACCACTACATGCATTAAATATGAAATATTAAATAAATGCATGACCTAAGTAAACTTAAGCAATAGAATAAATAATTAAATATTAATTATTTACTCTAACACCCCCCCTTAAGTGCAACTTAGGGAAATGCCTTAAGCTCACAAAGCTAAGATGAAAGCATAATGGGTCCCGGCAACGAGGCCATTTTAGGTACCCAAGTACAATGCAAGAAGATGAAACCTCTGTAAGCAGGGAAAGAGAGAAAACCACATGGGAAAAACCCTCCCCCAAAAAGAGGTAAGAACCCAATGAAGAGCTGAAGAAGTCTCCAACTAGGGAAAATGTCCCCTAAAATAGGAACAATGAGTGATCATGAAGAAGCAGCATCACTGAAGCATGAAGAACCGCAAATCTATCAAACTGTTGATCTGAAGAAACCTCCATGGAAGAAGAAGGCACGAGCCGAGCATGTCTATATGGTAGATGATCCATCTCACCAAAATGCATAGGTAGCCAGCCACTGCAATCGCCTTGTATATAGGATCAACCACTAAATACATAGTTCACACTATTGAACCATCGAACCATGGATGCATTAGAACACAGCATAACCCCCCCTTAATGCAGACAGGGTGTGATGACAGGCAACTGAGAAGGTGAGCCAAATCTCCTGCAAACGAACCAAGAACGAGGAGAGAGGAAAAGAGGTACAAACATCGATAAAGACACGGTCTAAATGACGCTGCATGGGCTAATGTCATGGAAGGGACACTCACTTGACAAAGGGAGAATGCCTAAAATAGCAAACAATAATCCCCCCCATGGTGCTTTATGAAGTAGTGCAAGTACACCTGACTCAAAACAACGTTCATGACTCCCGAAATACAAAAGTGACAATTTATCTCAGTGCGAAACAAAAAAGTGCTTCAAAAAGATAGCTACAATGATCAGAACTGAAAAAGAGTTGCAACAAAAGAAAGTACAACCGAAAAGAAAGCAAACCATGCCAGGAAAACGATCCTCGGGCCTAAAACACTCAAAATATCAACCATAGAGCAAAAATGCCAAAACTATGATAGAAAGAGCAGAGGCCAAAAACAAAGAAAAAGGACTACATTTTTGAAAAGAACACAAAACCAGCTTTCCAGAAATATAAAGTTTTCCAAAAACAGACATGGGACGCAAAAGATATGCATGCCGGAGTCAAAAATAGGTTTTTGGACTTCAACAGAAAAAACGAGCAATAAAAATGCATCAAAACCAAAAAATACCTACACCAAAATCTTCGTCTTGGAACCAGCTTTTCGGCGCTTCTTTCGGATTGGAAAAATACCTCCGTATGCAAGAGTTATGGCCAAAAAACCACAAGTAGGTCCAAAAGTGAATCAGGAGAGGTGCATGCAAGGGCTGATGCAGCGCTGATGTCAGCAAGTCATGCGATTAAATTTGACGGCTTGGAGGCCGTCGCAGCAAAAAAAGAGTGCCACGTGGCAGCTGACGTGGCAAGGGTGACGTGGCGGGTCCACGTGGCAAGCTGCTACGTGGCGCACATGCCACGTGTCACCCCCACTGGTGCTGAGTCAGCAAACCCTGCAGATGTGGCGCAGAGCGGGCGGAGGCGGCGGAACAGGCGGAGGTGGCCGCAGGGGCGGCGAAGCCGGGAGGAGCCGCCGGCGGAGGGCAGCGGACGGGCGGCGGGCTGGAGAGGCGCCGCCGGTGGAGGGCGGCGGCCAGGAGGCGGCCAGGCAGCGGCGGAGCGCAGGCGGCGTTGCCTGCGGGCGGCGCGCAGGTGGCGCGGTGGCGGCCCCGTGGTGGCGCGGCGGCAGCGGCCGAAATATATATATTTTAAAAAAATTTTACGCCCTGCGTCCATACGATCCGTACGGCAGCGACCCTGGAAGCCTCAAAAAATCGCCAAAATTGCCCTGTCTCCAAAAATGACAAGCTTTATATGAATCCTGACTGCAAATGGCCTTCCGGATCCAATGGTGATGTCCATTTGGGCTGAAAGTGCTCCAAAAATTGCTGATCCCCTGATTTGAAGAAAAAATGCACAACCAAACTAGGGTTTGTGACTTCAAATCACGGCTTCAAAATTTCTTCAACGAAGCTGCAGCAGGAAGGCTCTGATACCATGTTGGAGTTGAGGAAAGCCAACTCCGAAGACGCCAAGATCACCTGCATGCGAACCTATCAAAGAGAAGCCATAGAAGGGGAGGAGCATGGAGCATGGGCAAAACCCTAAACGGACATGAGAGCCATCATAATGCAAACACAAGCAGAAATGTATTTACAATAAGAAATGATGTTGTTCGATATGAAAATACAAAGAGGAGAGCTTGAATATAAAGAGCTCATGGAAGCTTGTAGAACAAGCTGGAAGATAAGTGTGACAACTCAGCACACATCCACAAAAAGTGGAATATGCTAAAAAAGGAGAAAACTCCCGAGTTGTCAACAACTAACCACTACATGCATTAAATATGAAATATTAAATAAATGCATGACCTAAGTAAACTTAAGCAATAGAATAAATAATTAAATATTAATTATTTACTCTAACATTATACACATATAGGTGGGTCAAAAATCACCACCTATCCCTTTGAAGAGTATTTGCATATTGTAAATATATGTAAGTTGATTTGAAAAGTCCACTAACTAATTATTTTAAAAGATGTATATGCAACGAATCTAAAAAACTCTATTTGGATGCAATAAAATAATTAAAATAAACTATATATGAGACAACATATGTAAATGAGTTAGATTTTCTCACTTCTATTAATTGAATAAGCTTAAAATATGTAAATGCATATTAAAAACCCACTTAACACATTAAAACATGTCATGGCTTATAAAAGGTCCATTTAATTTAATGTTGGGACTTATATTTTACTAGGAGTAGATTTCCATGAAGTATTTTGTATGTGGATGTATGCAATATGTAATTGAAATCCCACTTTATGCACTTAAGTTATCTCATGTATTTATATTTAATATTTAACTATATTTTTAATAAAGTAACATGAAAAATAGTCTTGAAATAGGTTATTTTCATAAAAACATTAAAAACTATGGCCAAATCAACTCAGAATGAGTTGAAATTTTAAAAAGGACATCAAAATCCTTTAAATATTAATTATAATTTTATATCATGCAATTACCAATAAAAATCTGACTTTTATGAGGTTTTTTTTTATAAAAATGGCCTAAAAAACCCCACTTTTTCCTCTATAACTTAACCTAAACAACTCCAATTTGGACCTAATTTAGCTCGAATTGAGAAAAATTCCAAGGGACATTATCCTAAGGGAAAAAAAGACCAAAAATTATTTAAAACATAAAGAAAAACAAATAAAAGACTTGAAAAGGCACCAAAATTTGAGTATTTGTAGTGCAAGAAGGAAAACTCTTACTAGCAAATAATTGTGGATAATCTCAACAAAAACCCTTCAAAAGAATATAGACAAGCCTACATAAGGAAAAAATTTTACATAATGAATTATTTTCATGATACCTCATCAATGTATTAAACCAAAGAGGATGCTCATACGAATCAATAAGAAAATTGCATAGGGTTGCCTCAATTTTGTGATGTAAAAATTGAGGATAACAACTGGCTCTAATTGGGAAATGTACCTTGTTTGTTCTTGGAAATAATGAGGGATCTACAAACCAAATCTCTAAGTATCTTTATCTACTCCATTGGCTTATAGATTTGGGAGACTAAAACATAACCAAATATCCTAAATTAAAAAGACTTGGAAATTATGTATAGGGTTAGTTAGCTAGAGCTTATTCAAAATAATGATTTAGATGATGTGCATTGTATGGAAGTACAAATGGAGTTCCATTATGGTACTCTAACAAGAAACTATTTTCTCATGTCACAAAGTGAATGGTGAAAGAAAAATACCAAAGATATTAAAAGTTTTAATGCATGTCATTTGGTTCTCGTCTTTTATCCCAGAGTGGATCTTGGTCTTCAACTTGAAACTCTCTATGCTTCATCTTTTTGAAAATAAATATTCACTTGTTGTTGATGTGTGGCAAGCCTATCCACTACTAGTTGTGTTCTTTGTTATTCAAGTTGTTGAAGAAACATGATTTCTTTTATCTAAGGAACTTCTAAAAGTTCCATATTCTACCACTTTTACTAACCTAAGAGTAGGAAGCTCTAAAGTTATGGAAATTTCCACATTTATACGATTCAAACCATTTTCAAACTTTAAATTCAAATTCACTCACATTCCTTGGCTCAACACTACCAAGCCATTTGAATTTCTAACTATGGAATGTTAGTTTGGACCCATCGTTGTGTCAAAACCCTGGTTTGTGAGGGTTTGTGACCATTTATAATTCAAAGACATGACTCTCTCAAATTTTAGAACTTCAAAACCTAAAACTAATTTAAAATGAAATCACAATCCAAATACACAATCTAAAATCACCAATCTTGCAAGATTTTATAGTACAGTACATAAAGTTGTATGAAAACATAGCAAAAACTTTACAAAACTTGTCTTAATTGATTCAACTAAATCCAAAATTTGGTTTCCAAGGCTTATATGTGATATTGAATCATTTAGGACACTTTCCAACTATTTTTTGGATCAAATGTTGAATTCTTGCAACATTTTGCAAAATGGTGCAAAAAAATTACAAAAGTTGCAAAGTTGCACTTTGCAAATTTTCGAGCAACTTTGTAATTTCTTTTCTACATGACCCCAAACTTGTCCAAGTGGGTCCAAAACACCTAGGATTCATAGTAACACCTTATTCAACACCCAAAAAACTTAATTGACATCATGACTCAACTAGACCCAAAGTTGCTAAAGTGTAATGTTTAGGACTTGCAACCCAAAATTGAACTCGGTAGGCTCAATTTCACTAGATTTATTGCCATGGGTTCCTATTACAACCAAAAATATTCCAAAACACTTAAGTACATCCAAATAGGTTTTAGGTCCTCCTAGACCATTATTCAAAATACTTAGATTCAATCTAAACCAAGTGTCACTACCATTGGTGGAGATGGCATGGGTAGTTCTAGTTTTTCAAAATGATCATTACAATTGGACCTCAACAATATAGGGGATCTTATTTAAAAAGGTTATGTGAAGAAGAAAAAGGTTATAGAAACAATTTCAATAGTGAGTCCAATAATTCCTATTGGAAATTTGTAATGGAAATATAAGAGGAGTAACTGAGAGGGGAGGGGTGAATTAGTCACTACAAAAATAAATTCCAAATCCATTAGATATTAGTACAAAATAAACTCAGAAAACTAAATATTGGTGATGCCTGAAAAACACACATAAAATGTTGTAACTCGGTAAATATTGAATATGCTAACTTTAGATGTTATTTGTGATTACCATTACTTTAGGTTAGTTGCAAACACACAAAAGAAAATAGCATGAAAACATTTGAAACCAAGATTTAACATGGAAACCCAATTTGGAAAAAACCAACAATTGCAACTACTTATTGTTTTCACTCTTCTAAAGTGAGCCCTATTAGGAGCCAACCCTATTAAAGGTTGCAAAACACACTATTAGGTGTGACCTTGTTAGAATATTTAATCACTCTATTAGGAGGGGCCTTGTCAAAGGTCTTTAAACAATTCAATAGAACTATCACCTTAGAGGATTTACAAATAGTTGTTAAGCGAACTCTCGTAATAGATTTAGATCACTACTACAATGGTTAGAGAGTGACCTGGTTTGAATGTAACTAAATTGCTGATTACAAATCTCAATTCTAGCTTATACCCTATCCTTCTTAATTGAATATATCTTTTTAGCTCCTTAAGGATATTTTGTTTATCCTTTTGATTTGCTTCCTCACTACATCATTAGATCTTCAAAAATCTTAAATGCATTCACATTCTTACACACTTTCAAATTCTCAACTTGACCGTATACTTATATATCTCATTTTTTCAAGTCAGTTGATATAAAGCTTAGAATAATTTATATTCATCTCCTCAATTGGATAGAACCATTAGATAAATAAATTAAACTCAATATGCCAAAATAAGAAAATCCTTCATTAGCTGACCCTACTTGGTAGACACTAACTTAGAAATGATTTTCCTACGTTAACTAAGTGAGCTCAATTAACACTACATATTCACAAAGTTCCTTTGGTAACCAAGTGAGATCAGTTAACATTGGTTCCATCTAACTTTTCCTTTATTAATCGAGTGATCTTGGTTAACACTCATCTTCTGCAAACTTTCCTTTAATGCTTGAGTGAACTTGATAGACACTGCTTTCTAAACTAGGAAAACTCGGGAACACTTAGTGGCCACAAAAAACTATCTTCACTACCTAAGTGAGCTCGGCATATACTGACTAATAATGATATGACATTTGTGTAACATCAAAAACAATACACAATTAATCAATTGTATCCAACAATATGATTACAATGGTGAATGTAACTACAATGATTGATAGTACTAATCTAATGGTGAGTATAATAGTTGTGACTAATACAATTCCTTTGGAGCAAAATCCTAAGGATAGTCCAAACACTCCACTTGCAATTATTAGAACCTCAAGCATATGTGGAGGCAAGTGCATCACTACAAGTGCTTTTTCTCCTTTCTAACATTATATTATGTTAGGAAATTAAGAAGTTTGTTACAATGAATCTTTAATGAAATTTGAACAAACTAGAAACAAGAATAGACAAAATAATAAGGCATTGGAGAGGGATTCATTTACCACATCTCATGATAGAACCTGCATCGAGTAGGGTATCTCCCACTTATGAAAAAAAAAATGGTGGATTTAATAGTTATTTTACCCCTATAGAGAGATAATAATCCACCAAAAAGTTAGATAGACCCTTTAGAATTTTATTTTAGCACCATATCAATGGATTTCTCCAAATAACAAAATGTGGACAAAGTTAGTGTGGCAAAAAAGACCAACGATGTGGTCTATAGTTCATTGTTCAAGATGTAGAGGGAGAAAATTAGTTAGAGAAGGTAAATGAAAATTTACAAGTAGACCTCACAAATGAAAAGGAAAAGGAGAGAGATATAGATATCTAGTGCAAAGAATTAGAGAAAAGGATTAAAAATGCTTCCTTAAGATGAAATGAATGGAAAATTTTGAGGGAACAATTGGAAGAAAGAAATAAAAAACTTAGTGATATAAATATGGAGGCAGAACTAAAAATCCTAACGGAACAATTGGAAGAATGCAATAAAAACATATTGATGTGAATATGGAGGCATAAGTAGAACTCAAAAAGATGAGGGAAAATTAGAAGAAATAAATTAAAAACTTGAGGATGAAAAAGCCTCCTCATTAAGTTTATTCAAAGATTTGAGAGTCTATGGCACCATAGGCAAACACTAACATAAATAAGGAACTGGTGAATGAGAGGCCAAAGAAAAATAGTGGGAAGAGAAAGAAAAGGAAATTTAAAAAATTGGTGAAAATCAATTGCCACAATTGGTGGAAAAGCCATGTAAGGGAAAAGAAAAATAATCACAACCTGCTAAAACAACTTGAATAACTCAAATTAAAAAATTTGTCAATCAAGTTAAAGAAAACAATTAGGGGAAATTAAGGAAAATGGTGATAGATTGTGTGATTGGTTTGACTTTCACAAAAATGTTAGAGTTTTTTATGGGAACATCAAAGAGAAATTTGATAAGAACATAAACCTTTTTCATTTGGAGAACATTGCAAGACATATTTTACACCAAATCAATGCAATTAGTGGTATGCATTTGGTATGCAATAAAATTCATTATCACGTTTGTGCAACAATAAAGACAATAAATATCATGCAAAAATGTCACAAAATAAGGGAAGGAGAGGAATATTTGAAGCCATTTGGGAGAAAGCTCAGCAAGATAAATCAACAAGAAAAAATAATGATAATTCTTGGTTTGTTGAATCCTTGTCCTACTAGCTCATCAACAAAATTCACTAGAAGGGAAACTTACCTAAAAGATTTAGAGGATGTACTGAGGTCTAAAGTAGTCAAGTTTCCTCATGACACAACACTTGAAGGTATTTTGAATTGTATCAAACCATTGTCAAATATGAAAGCACTTTTAGATGCAACAATAATTTCAAGTAAATCTTCCAAATGTGGATCTATGATGAAGCTACAAGTCATTTACTATAACATAACAAATGTTCAAATTCTAAGTGGAGAAGAATGAAACATCCTTAAAAAGATGGAAAAATCATCTCATAATTTATCAATCATGGAATGTGAAAGTACATTTAATCATCTCTATAGTCTACATTTTATTTCTATTTCTAATGGTTTGATACGAGTTTAAAGTTTGTACTTTATTTCTTAAATAAGATAAATATAGTAGAATATGGATGATATTTTATTGAATAAGTCTATCAATTGCAAAAAATATTTGTGATTCTAAATTTTATTCTACTCTTCTCATGAGATAAATTGACCTGAAGCTATTGTTGCTCCCTTATTTCTATAAAGGGAATTCAAGGTCATTTGTTAACCCTAATGGTCATAACTTATGATTGTGAAATTGTGTATTGAAATTCAACTTTTATAAGATGAATTCATTGAATTGTATTAATTACCATATTTTTAAATGAAGTAATGAGAATCAATATGAATTATATCATATTATTTTCTACATTTTCAAAAAAAAAAAAAAAAAAAAAGAACTTCAAGGATTGTACCATAACAATGTATCATATGAGCTTAATAATGCATATAAAAATCAATATTAATAGTAGAAGTTGATGATTGATGGCATCATCTAACTAACTTACATCTTTGTTGAGATTAGAATATGCTATAACTTATTGTTAGAGTAATTAGATATTTTCTAATTAACTCTAGTTCACTTAAGCTAAACTTTAGGCATATAATGATTAATTCTTATATTAATTGTTATTATTCAACCTAGTTTAGACCTTTTTAGGGTTTTGATCTCCTTTATAAGGATGATCTCTCATTGTAAACATTCATTGACATTGAGAATTAAGATTAATTCACTTTTAATAATAGAAATCTCTCTTTTGCTTATCAAGAATGTCTCATCTTTTTCATTTATGAAAATACAATTTTCTCTTTGGCCTTATTTTTGTAAATTTGATGGCAATTTTGTGAACCTATTTGATGGGCTTCCTTGTTTTTCAACCCAAAACCAAAAATTGTTGGTCTCCACAGCCCACGTGACTCCTTCTTGGTCTATGGTCACCTCTATTCACATGACTCCATGCAATTTTTTTCTTAGAGGGGATCACTCCATAAATGAGCTTGTATTTTATTGAGTGTGATGGCTACGTTGATTTACATAGATATTGGAACTCACTTGATTTTAAATAGTGTATTTTTCAAACACATGGGTGTTTTTTTGGCCACTAGATTTTTTTATCTGGCACCGGTTCTTTTACCAACAATAGTGATTTTTTGTCATCCTATCTTATTTTTCATGATTGGACTTTTTCTCTAGTAGGGGTATTTTTCTAGCATTTTTTTTGCCTCGATAGTCATTTTCCTATCAAATATGGGCTCGTCACTTGTTGACATTAGTGCCACACTAGCATTGCATCAGTGTTCCTATCACCTCTTTGGGCTCTATTTTGACCTACATTCACATTTGTGTTCATATCTCAAGCATATGGACTCTATTTTCCAAAAATGAGATATCACTAGAAAGATGGTTCCAAGCCCATCATAGTGGTATAGGTTTTTTTTAGTTTTGATGCTTTTTTCACTCTGGGAGACATATCTTGAGCATCTAATCTCTAATTTAGGAATTCTTTATATCATTGGAAAGCTCTTTCTGAGCTCTTTCCAGTGATGTTGGTTGGTTTTCTAGATTCTACTCCAGGCACATTTTATTCAATCTTTTGCATTTTTGCATTCTGATGGATATCTTGGTTGTTTCAAGTTTAGGGATCAATTTCATTGCATGATATGATTCTTCATTACTTGTACTATCTATTTTATTAGTTTTAAGTCTCTTATGGTTTATTTAGATATCATTATATGCATTCTACCAAATGTACTTAGATAAAGTGTCATATTGCATCTATATTTTTGTTTCAATTGTTTGCCTTGTTTTGCCTTTTGGTTCGAGTAGTGTCATCTGAGGAAACTCATACATATTATTGTGTTCTTGGGATTCACCATATTGTGTTCCTTATTATACATGCACTACTCTGATAAAGTGTCATGGGGTGTTGATTTTTTGCCTTTTTTTGCCATCTTCCTTTGTCTAGTGAGTGTCACTTCCATGACATTAACCTCATGATGTGTCTAAGATTGATCAGCTTAGTACACACATATGTACTCTTTTGTGCATCTTAATTGTGGTTCCTTGACATGCCATTCTTTTGGCCCACTTTTCTAGTTGTCTATCACATTGCCCTTGTCCACATTAGGAGGGTTCTTCTATTTTTTCTCATGCTTCCTTAGTTTGATTGATCAAATCTTTAGGATTTAGTGTTTCATGTCATTTGTATCTTCAAGTTTAGTTGTTTTCCTTTGTATGCCTCCTAATTTAATGCAGATTACAATCTTCTCTACTTGGTCAGGTTCTATTTTAGTGGAAGTTCTACAGATTAGCAGATACTTTTGATAGAGCTTTGTAGCTTCTACATGTTTTAGTGGTGTTCTTCATGATCATCTTGTTGATATTAAGTCAATTTTGTTATTAGTGACAACACTTATTCAAATTTTGTATGGCTACCAAGCTCATTGAATAGTCTACAATGTTTTCCATGTAATTCAATAGCCACCAAGCTTTATAGTTCCTACCAAGTATCCCAGTGGTTACCAAGTGAAATCAGGTAGTGTGAAGTCCAATAGTTCAACTTGAGCAATTTAGTGGTTACCAAGCTTTGTAGTTCAAACTGAGCTAGTAGTTCATGTGAAGTGAAGTTAGTGTTAATTGAGCTATGTGATGATTAGTGCTTACCGAGTGCAATCATGGTAAAAGAGTAATTTAGTTTCTACCAAGTTACATAATATCTACCAAGTCACCAGTGCAGATTGAGTCCAAGACTACTTTGAGATGATTAGTATGGACTAAGCTTCTACTTCTATTGAATTCATGATGATTTCAAGTAATGACAGTGGATATTGTGTATCAAAACTTCCCTGAGTCAGTCTTCAAAACCTAAGAGTCTTCATTTGAGCTGACTTTGTAATACTAGTGTTAACCTGTATATTGGCCAACTTTGTAATTTTGTAAATTGGATTGATATATATATGTAATGTATTGTATCATATCCAAAAATGCATGAGCGTAAATAGATGAACATATGAATGCATGTATGGAAAATGAAAGTGAAGAATATGTAAGAAGCATGCAAATGTGAATCAGTAGCAAACTATATTGTAAGGCCATATCAGCAAAGGAGTAACAGAGTCATATCTATCACATAAAGGTGATAAGTACTTCAAATAATCTCTATTAGCAAATCAAGTTGTAAGTCAAAGATCTACTATTTCATTCTAATAGGTGAACTAGTTCAAATCCTCTAACAAGGTAGACTTAATAGTCTTTTGTCAAATCTCTTTACCAAGTGCATACTTCATTATATGTTTGTAAAACCTCTAATAAGGTGGACCTAGCAGTCCTAATTGCCCCTAATAGGGAAAATCATAAGAAGTGATCATTGTAAGCCTTAACAAGCCAACTTGATGCTATAGTATTGAAGTTTTGTGGGTATCATCCCCAACCCAATTTTACTTTCTATTTGGAAGGTTTTTGGGTCACCAAAATTATTGTGTTCATGTGCCATAAATGTTTATGTTTTTAGTTTCTCATGCATATAGTTAGATCTAATTTAATGAATTAAATAGTTATTGGATTATTGCAATTAAGATCTAAATTTGATAAATTCTTTGAGGTTATTGATTCACCCCTCCCCTCTAAGTAACCTAGCATAGTCTTGAATATTCCAACAATTGGTATCAAAGTGTTTGTGGTTCTCAGGATAAAAGCTTAACAACTTAAGCAAATATCAAGGAAAATGGAGATATTTAGACTTGATGAGGCAATTGACAATGAAAATTTAGATCTAGAAATGGCCATTGCACAACTCAAGAAAACTAAGGAGCAACTTTCCCAATTTCTAAAAAGAAGGAAGGAACTTGCAAATTAGATAAATGATCATTAGTACATTAAAGAAAAGATTGAAGACCTTTTCCCTTGAAGTAGTTCAAATGAAGAAAATGATGCAATCAAAGAACTCTTAGAAAAGAATGGTTCCCTACAAGAATAAATAAGAAAGCTCAAAAGAGAATAAGAAATTTAGTTAGTAAGGCTATGTGAAATCCTAGAACAAAGGAACAAAATGAAAGAAGAAATTGATGGAAGAAACAATCTTATAGATCAAATCTCTAATGCAAATGAAGAAATTATGAGCCAAAGATAGATCAATGAAAGATTAAGAAATAATCTAAATTTAGAAAGACAAATAAATGAAAGATTAAGAAGTGAGCTAAGATTTGAAAAGAAAATCACTGAAAGATTGAAAAATGACCTAAACACTGAAAAGAAAGTCAATGAGGGAATAATAAAATCCCAAGAAGACATGAACCAATTGAATCAACTAAATGAGTCAAATCTCTACAGACAAAAGGGTAAAGTAGGAATTGGATACAAAGAAGAAGGTGAATCCTCCAAACAAGGTGCTCAAAGGAATCAAAGACCTACTTGCAATCACTGTGGTAAGATAGGTCATACATCAAACAAATGTTGGAGTAATGGTAAATGTTATAATTGCAATCAGCTTGGTCACAAGGCTAATGAATGTAAAGAGAAACCAAAATTTGAAGGCAAATGTCACAAATGCAAGAAACAAGGTCACAAGGCATCAATTTGCAAAACCAAGTCATTCAATCTAGCAAAAAAAATTGTGAAAGCAATAATTGGTTGGGACTAAAACATCTAGTGTAGATGTCATTACCATGGAGAGTATGGACACATTGGCATGAACTGTGTTAAACATCACACAAGAAAGAGAGATACCACCATAAGATGTTTCACTTGTACAGAACCTATTCATCTAGCCAAGAATTGCATGAATATAGGAAGAATTGAACATGAAAAGAAAGAAAAAGTAGACACTATCAAAAAGAAAATGAAGCAGAAATTGATTCCTAAATCCATTGAGGAAGCTAGTCCAAGAAATGATGATCATGTCACTCAAGAAGTGGGTGACTCCACCATTTCCAACTAAGTTCTTAAGTAAGAACTAGAATTGCATTATCATGATCACATCTAAATAGTTCCAAAATTGAAAGGAAGCAAAGATCCAAATCAATATTCAAGATATAAAGGGATCAAGTTACTTTCTCTACCAAGTAAGATTGGGTCATGGGCTCTATCGAGCAAGGTCGAGAGTAACTAGTCACACATGTTTGGTTACCAAGTTGTGAAGCATTCACCAAGTGATATGAATAGATAATGGATGACAGTTTATCGTGCATAATGATATCATCATAGCTACTTTCATACCAAGTAGTAATGGTGAAATTTTATCAAAGGTAGGAGATAAAATTCATTTTTCACTAAAAATTTTAAAGTGTTATTGCAATCAAGTGAATTGCAAAGTGATCAAGCAATTTCACGCAGAATTTGTAGTGAAATTTTTTGAAGTTTTCCATAACCTATCAAGTATCCATGGCAGCATCAAGTAGTAGTAGCAAGGCAAAGAAAGGTTTAGAAATTTTGGTCCAAGGAGTCAAATGGAAACCACCAGACTTCAAACTTCTGCCCACAATTGTTGAAACCCTAGATCCAAATGGAGTGCAATCGAAGATCCCTCCTAAGGTACTACTCATTAACAATATTCGAACTCATTTTAAGTGTAAAATTCAAGAAATTGGAACCCTAGAGATGGATGATGTCCTGGGTGAATTGTGTATGAATGGTGTTCTTAAACTCGAACATAAGCAAATGGAAGAGAAGGGTTTAACCCACATCCTCCACCTACCCCAAAGTTTCCAAATCAAATGGATCAGATACATCCTAAGTTGAGTTCACAATAGTCAATTATGGGTTGAGAAACCAATTTTGATCACTAAGAAGATGATTCATCATATCATTGGCCTTCCCATGCTCTCCAAAGCCAAAACTACTAAAGCCCTAGGTCGGGCAGAGTTAGAGAAGAAAACCTTAGCCGAGTGGGATGACAGAGGTATGAAGATTAGTAGTGTAATAGATGTAGAACTAAAATTCAGCATACATGTGATAGCACACAAGATCTATAGTTTTATTCATCTAAATAGTGTGTCATGTGAAGCAATAGACTTGGCATTCAAAGTCGTGAAGAATAATCTGTCATATGATCTTGCAAACTTGTTGTTGAAATAGTTTAACAAAAACATGGAAAATATTACGAAATCCAAGAACAACCCTTGCAAATTCAGTTCATTGTTGACATGTCTATTTTTCTATGTTCAAAATTTTTTCCCTTCAAAAGGTATAGTTGTATGGAGAAAGGATGTTCTAGTTTTGTATCAAATTAACAAATATATTGCAAAATTGGGTGAGGATTTTGTTAGCATAATGGGTAATTATTTTGATGTCTTCAAGGAGAAAATGAATAGAAGATTCAGGATTCCTAGGAAATTGGTTGAAGATTACAAAGATGATGTTTGTTTCATGGTAGACAGTGACAAAATCTATATTCAGGTAGTAAATCCAAGAGTTGTATGGGTAAAACCTCTTCCCTATGAGGTAAACATTGATGAAGTAAAGGACATAATTGAAGCCTTGATAAATGAACTTGTTGATCCAAAGGCATGACATTTTGGAACATATGATGAGGCCAAGGCAAGAATAGAACTTGAAATCAAGCTTCCACAGGTAGTTAACAAATGCAAGAGGAGAATAGAAAAACTCAAAACCAACACACCTCTTATGTTGACCAAGGGTAAGGGAGAATATGATGATGAAGTAGAGGATGAAGAAGAGTAAAAAAAGGAAGAAGAGCTAGTAAAGAAGAAAGGCAAGGTGATCATCACCAAGCCACCCAAGCCATCCACTATACTATTTACCAAGAGATCTAGGAATAAAGGTAGTGAAGTTCTGTTTAGCAAGCCTCCTCCCACCTTCTAGGAAAAACTAAAACAATTGGAAGAAGGTGTAGGCATAACCAACTTAAAATCGTTGAAGTATGAGACCAAGACAAAGGCTAAGAAGAAATAGCTTGAAGAATTGGTGCAAACCAAGATGGGTAAATGGAAGTATTCCTTTGATTAGATAACCTCTCAGATCTCTAAAGAACTATTAGAGAAGTTGAAGCCAAAATGGGACTCAACTATGCAGAAAGCAAAAGATATCTATCAACAAACCCTGAGGCAGTTGTTACTGAGCATCATAGATGCTGAGGTAAAAAGAGTCTATGAAGAAAAATGAAGATAAGATGACTCTTAGATTTAATACTTGTTTAATTTTATTAAAGGATATAGAGCATGTAGTCAATAATTCTACAAGTATGTGGAATAATATTTATCACTTGCACAAACAAAGTGACTTTCCAACAGAAGTCAAGGATGATGATAGTGATGATGAGGAAGGAGGAACATACTTTGAGACAATACAGTTTGACAATGAAGAAGTTGAAGAAGATAAAGAGGAAGAAGTTACTAAGGAAGACAAAGAAGATGATAAGGACTAATCCTATGAAGATAGCAGTAGCAGTCATTGCCTCACTTCCTCATTCTCCAAGAAAATCAGCAGCTACATCAAGTTTAGAGATAGCTTCAATAAGTTTGATTGTGACCACAGCAAATACATCAAATGTCCAATCACTCTTCACTCCCTCACAACTTAGCACATCACTAATGGAAGTGTCTACCACTTCATCTACTGAGCTGCAGCCTCCCTCTTCTTTAGTTCTCAAGTTAGCATCATCAATAGTGAGTATAGCATGTTCTACATTTTTGTGTTCTTCAGCAGTGAGTATAGTTTTGAGTTCTACAATTTTGGATTCTACAGTTTTGTTTTCCATAGCTTTAGATACTTTTGTAAGTACTTTAGTTTTGGATTTAGTAAGCTTACTAGTTAGTATTCCTTCTATTGGTGCTATATCAATTTTCATATCTAGTCCTACTATCTCTACTATTGTTTCCATTTTAGATTCTAAGGCATTAAGTACAAAGGCAGTTGAACGTAAGGCTCAACCAAGTATAAGACTTTTGAGTGGAAAAGAGATAGAGGAGGACATTGACCTAGATGAAGAGATTGAAATTCCAAAATGAAATTTTGATAATGCCACTACAAATCAAATGCAAATAGCTAGTCAACTCCTCCAAAAGAAAGCAAAGCAAAAGAAATTAAGAGAGGAAAGAGACGGAGAATATAAAATCATAGAAAGTGTTAAGAATATTTTGATTGAGGTGATAGGTGTTGAAGTTGACACTTATCAACACATTTTGTTTCAATTAGAAGAGGCAGTCCAAAAGTTTAATTAGGACACAAATGGTCAAGACAAATTGATTGAGAAAGTAGATAAGAAACTTGATAATAAAGTGCTTGAGCACATTACTCAACAAATTACCATCCAGCAAGTGGAGCTTTCATCAAAATTGACCAATCTTGAAAACTCTTGCACAAATGTAACATCACTTTTTGAAAAATTATATAATGTTACCAAGTTCACAAAGGAAATAAAGAGAAAACTAAAAAATATTGATGAAGATCTAAAGGCTAGTGTACAACAGTTGCAACTTGACCCTAGTTCAAGCTCTACACATTATATGAAAATTAGATTCTTGTCAAATATGCAGGAAGAGTTGTTGAGAGAGGAAGCAAGGATCTAGTCTTTACTAACAAATATTTAGAATATGATCCTACCCATCATGGACCCAATGTAGAAGCACATTGTTTACTCAAAGACATTGATCCATGACAACAATTTCTCAATTGTAGATCACATGATAGAACTCTCTACAAAAGTCCAAATTTCTCTACATATGTGCAAATTTTTTCAAGAAAATTGAGATAAGACTTATCATTCAGACCTAAGGTACATTCTAAGTTTCTTTCTTATATTGGTGTCTCTATGTAAATAATTTTTTTGAATAAATCTTTGGCATTATTGTCAAAAAGGGGGAGAAACAATATGTATATATATGAGAAATAGTATGTATATTGTATTGGGGAGAATCATGCAAAGGAAAGGAAAGTATACTATATATACTTAAGAAGACGAATTTTGAAAAATCTCAAAAAAATATACCATACTGAGTTAGTATCACACTGTGATATATATAAGTTTTGGCTGATAAGTGTATTTGTCACTAATGCCAAAGGGTGAGATTGTTGACATTAAGTCAATTTTGTTAGTAGTGACAACATTTATTTAGATTTTGTATGGCTATCGATCTCATTGAACAGTCTATAGTGTTTTCCATGTGATTCAGTAGCCATCGAGCTTTATAGTTCCTTCTTAGCATCCCAGTGGTTACCAAGTGAAATCAGGTATTGTGAAGTCCAATAGTTCAACCTGAGTAGTTCAGTGGTTGCAAAGCTTCATAGTTAAAACTAATCTAGTAGTTCATGGGAAGTAAATTTAGTGTTAACTAAGCTATGTGATGATTAGTGTTTACTGAGTGCAGTCATGGTAACTGAGTAATTCAATTTCTACCAAGTTACATAGTATCTACGAGTCACCAATGTAGACTGAGTTTGAGACTACTCTGAGATCATTAATATGGACTGAGCTTCTATTTCTATAGAATGCATGACAATTTTGAGTAATGATAGTGGATGCCATGTATCAGAACTTCACCAAGTCAGTCTTCAAAACCTAAAAGTCTTCATTTGAGCCGACTTTGTAATACTAGTGTTAACTTGTATATTGGCAAAATTTGTAATTTTGTAAATTGGATATATATATGTAATGTATTGTATCATATTCAAAAATGCATGAGCATGAATAGATGAACATATGAATGCATGGATGAAAAGTGAAAGCGAAGAATATGTAAGAAGCATGCGAATGTGAATTAGCAACAAAGTGTATTGTAAGGAGATATCAGCAAAGGAGTAGCAGAGTCATATCTATCACATAAAGGTGATCAATACTTCAAAGAATCTCTATTAGCAAATCAAGTTGTAAGTTAGAGATCTACTATTTCATTCTAATAGGTGAACCAGTTCAAATCCTCTAACAAGGTAGACTTAACAGTCTTTTGTCAAATCTCTTTACCAAGTGCATACTTCATTGTATGTTTGAAAAACCTCTAACTAGTAGTCCTAATTGCTCCTAATAGGGTAGATCATTAGAAGTGATCATTGTAAGCCTTAATAGGCCAACTTTATGTTGTAGTATTGAAATTTTGTGGGTATCATCCCCACCCTAGCTTTACTTTCTATCTGGAAGGTTTTTCGGTCACCAAAATTATTGTGTTCATGTTCCATAAATGTTTATGTTTTTAGTTTCTCATGCATATAGTTAGATTTGATTTAATGAATTAAATGGTTATTGGATTATTGCAATAAAGATTTAAATATGATAAAGTTTTTTATGTTATTGATTCACCCCTACCCTCTCAGTAACCTAGCATAGTCTTGAATATTTCCAACACATCTTATGTTCCTATCTTATGGGACATTCCCTAGTTTGGAAGCTTATTCAGTCATTCACAAGTATTTTCAGCATGTTTTCATCTCTTTTGGAGTAGGGTTTTTTCCATGTAGTTTTCTCTATTTCTCCTCTTTGTAGAGATTTGGTTGTGCTTGGGTACCTCATCAGGCTTTGTTTGTCGGGACCCAAATCAACTTTCAATAGTAGCTTCTAGGATTTTAGCTACTCCCTAAGTTTATCTTAAGCGGGTTGTTAGAGTAATTAGATATTTCCTAATTAACTCTAGTTCACTTAAGCTAAACTTTAGGCATATAATAATTAATTTTTTTATTAATTATTAGTATGCAACCTAGTTTAGACCTTTTTAGGGTTTTGATCTTTTTTATAAGGATGATCTCTCATTGTAAACATTCATTGACATCAAGAATTGAGATTAATTCACTTTTGATAATAGAAATCTCTCTTTTTGCTCATCAAGATTGTCTCATCTATGGATCTAGAAATTCCAACCTCCAGAGTTTTTTCTTCTCTCTTTCTATGACAGGTGTTTGCATGTAGGTGACTCTTGGGAGTTGTGGGGTTGATCTTTCATCAACTTAAACACTTATTATGTGTGATAGATAATGAGATACAAAAATAGTATCTAGAATTGAGAAAGTAGGTTGGAGCAATTACTAATAAGTTCAATAAATACCTAGAGGCTAGGACTTGTTTCTTCTACAACTATTAGAGTTTCCACATCATCTCATCATCTAAATCTTCCAATTCCTCTCCATCAAGTTCAAAGCATCCTTCATTATTTTCTATGTTTTCTCCAGTCTACATATCTCCTTGTACCTGCATCTTATGATCCTCAACTTCAACATCAATACTACCAGTATCATTACTAATGCTACTGATAGTGATATCATTATTTTTGAAACTCCCATTTTGGTTTAAAATATTTTGCAACCCTCTTAACATTTTTTCCTCCATAAATTTAGTTCCCTTTCATAAGAAAAATTGACTTCATAGTTAGATCTATATAACCTCAAAAAGAATTCCAAATTCTTGTCTTGTTTGTTACTTATCTTTGACTTTAGGAACTCCAAAGCACTAAAAAATTATCATCCTTCATTGACCCCAATATCGTGGTCAAAAATAAATTAGAAAGCTTGAAAATTTTGGTTATTGAATCCATTAACACTTTTCTCTGAGCCAGATTTCTCCAAAACTTTGCTATTGATCCTTCTTCTCTAGGCTTTTCCATGAGATCATAGTGTTCCTTCATTGTATCTATTAAATGACATGATTTCTCTATCAAATGAGATTCATTTAAAATTTCATTTACTACCCCATTGATTACTTTGGTTTTGTAAAATATATCTATCAAAACTAATATCTTATCTCTAAAATCTTCTAGAATTTTTGGACTCCAATAATTGGAAAACATAATAGACATGGCTTCAAGTAAATTTCTTGGAGGGAATCTTTTTCTAATCTGTGAAGAAACATCATGGAAATTTTCCTTCACATAATTAGTTATAGACTCAACAATCTTGGAAAAGACTTCCTTTGTAATAGTTAATTTCCACTTTGTTGGTTTCTTTCCTCATCTCTCAAACTTAGGCCTATCATAGTAGTACATTACTATCTCAATACCTTGTATATTAGAACGTAACTCCCTATTTTCATTTATCTTTAAAATTTTTTCAGGATTATCCAGATCTATGATTTTGAAACACTCAAAAAAAATTGTATCCTCACAAAATGATGTTGGATGTTTATAGAGATTATCAAGGGCCATAAATGTCATTTTATGTAGTGTATTATATTTGCAATATACATATCTCTATGTTGGATCTTGTCATGTCCCCTAATTATGATAATGTAGATAAATAAAATAGTTATAATTATTATTTTACTAGATATGTAATTATTATTATACTAAATATCTAATTATTACTATATACTAAATTATTATTGGAGTAAGTGATATATATAAATCGTACTATAATTTTATCATGAATAAATATATAATTATACTAATATAGCTAATGATATAATATATTAATATGAAAAATAATAATATATTAAATTGATGTAGTAATAATATGTTACTAAGATCCAATAAATAATAATCAATCTTATAAAATTAAAATAAACAATAAACTATGATCCAAATAGTAATAAATAAAGATATAAGGCAAGAGTCTACAACACAATGGTAAATTGTGAGCCTCTCATTGAGGAGGTATTGGGTTTGAGTCTACTCAAGATTAAAACATAATATTAATTAATCAAGTAACAATAATAATAATTGAATAATACATGATCTAGGCTTCAGTTGATTGCCTATCAAAAAAAAGTAATAAATAATAATATAATAAATTATTCAATTCAAAAGACATTTATTTTCTCATTATAAAGTATATAATGGAGAAATACGAAGAATAATTGGGAGTGGAAAGAAATAGAATGAAAAACTTTAATAAAAAATAATGTTCCCACAAGGATTATTACAATAGTATCAGAGCCTACATCCTACCTACTTTTGGATTATTAAAACAACAATGGAATTTCAACACTCTCCATGATTTGAACTTTGGTATTGATCCATGGATTTATTGGTGAAGAAAAATATTATCAAAAGAAGCAATCAAGCATGGTGTGTTGTGTGGATCTATTGAACAACAAAGTTGTAGTAGTGAATAAAATATAAAAGGAGTGAGTATTAAAAACTACAAGTAAAAAAAAAGAGGGTGATAGTCATTAGAAAGAGAAGCTAGTAATATTGAGGGGAATCCAAAACAATGCTATCGTTTTGATATTGCTATCAGGATTTATCTCCTACTTAGCAATGCTATCACTATTATCCAAAATCATGTTCAATATTATAAATAATATATAAAACATAAAGATAATAAAGTAGTGAACCAAATAAGACTCTTGCCTCATTGATACTATGCCCCAAACATAGTATACTAGAATATAAAGGACACCAAGCAATAAGTGGAGGGCATTTAAAGGAATGAATTGAGGGTAAATTTCTCATAAGAATGGTGTACAAGGCATGATGCATAAATGAAATGGAAAAACTATTAAGGATAAACTACCAATAGAATTGAAGTGTGTGTAGATGGTATATAAAAGGCAGTACAGAAATGTTATCAGGGACAATAAAAATTGATTCATCCCTCAAATCATATATACAAATTTAATATCACCCTATCATGCCATAATACACAAGCACGGGTAGAGGAGGGACATTTTATAGATTAAGGGCCCGTTTGGCTATGGGAATAAGAATAGCTATTCTGGAATAGAAAATGGGGCTACATATTCCTATTCTCTATTTGGTTTAGCCAATATTTGATGGGGAATTTACAGACCCCAAAATTTATGTTTTCTAAAATAAATAAAAGTGGAATAGGAATACGTATTCCAATAACACCTATTTGGGTGGAATTGTAAAACCCCATTTTTTGGACCAAAATTGGAATATGTATTTCTATTTTACCTTGTATTCCAATTTCAATTTGGTGCATCCAAATGAAGAATTCAAAATTTTAAGAATTTACATATGCCTATTCCACTTGTATTCCCATTGCCAAACGAGCCAAGAAAGGTAGCCAAAAAGAGGAATATTCGAAAGGAAACTAGAGGAGGAATAAAACCCTACAATGTGGAAAGTGAAACCAAACATAAAACTAGTAAAAAGTGATCTCATTGAATGGAAGAATATCATCCACATTATGACATCAAATACAATTAGGGGATAAATTTCCATATGTTGACTTTAACCATTAAAAATGATAACAATAGTTGGGACCATTCAAAGTAATGGAAAACTTGGACATGTACAATGAAGTGCACTTATCATATTTATATATGATAAGAGGGTCTAACAGTTCAAGCACTGATCAATTATGTATGGCAGGAAAAATATTATTTTAGTTGTCATATATATAATGGAATCAACAATTAATTTTATAAGGGAAATTACTTATACATGTATAATAGAATTAATTCTTAATATAACTATTTTTTATTACAATAGACTTGCAATAAAAGATTAAATGCAAACATATAATGATACAAGTACATCTTGGTGGAGGACATTCATTGTGAATGTTATCATATGATCCAAGTATAACTTGGTCGAGGGCATTCATTGTGAATGTCATGACACAATCCAAGCATAACTTGGTGGAGGGCATTCGGTGTGATTTTCATAGTATGATCTATGCATAACTTGGTGGAGGGCATTCATTGTGAATGGCATGATACAATCCAAGTATACCCTAGTGGAGGTATTTCATTGTGAACCATATGGTATGATCCAAGTATAACTTGGTGGAGGGAATTTGTTGTGAATGTTATGGTATGATCCAAGTACACTTGGGGAGGGATGTATGAATGTCATAATATGATCTAAGCACTCTTGGTGGAACGAATTCTATATGAATATTGTAACATGATCCAATTATAACTTGGTGGAGAACATTTGTTTTAAATGTTAAACTCAAAAAATTAGAGAGATATTTAATAACATCTTAAGATACATGTAATTAAGGATTAAATAGTTTTGTTTTGGTATGGTTTTACCAATTATTTTTGTAGTTAATTATGTGCCCCTATCTAACCCTAATAGTGGGGACATTACATTTTTATGATACTTATAATATATGTATACATCATGTATGATATTACTCCTATATGTATCAAGTGTTGTCAGTGAAAAAGGTTAGTTGGTTAGTACATAGGATATTTGTCAGTAAACATTACTACTGAGCCATAGTACAATGACTAAATCAAGGAAGAATAGAAGCATAAGTATGATATAGTTATAACCAAGCACTATATACACTAAGAAAATATGAATACACTAAGTGAAGGCTTAACTGAATAACAAAAGTATGATTGAACATGTTGTTACCAAATGGCATTGCATGTATCAAGTATGAATAGAGTATTTCCAAGCTACACAAGAAGAACATAATGTTGGAAATATTATGATAGGCTAAGTTACTAAGAGGGAAGGGGTGAATCAGTAACTAATAAAACTTAATCCTTAATTAGTAGTTGATCCTTCATGAGTATTTTGATCTAATTACATGCATGAGAAACTAAAAACATTAAAGCATTCATAACACTTTGACACACAAATTGGTGACCCAAAAACCTTCCAAATAGAAAGTAAAACTAGGGTGGAGATGATATGCACAAAATTTAGTACTATAGAATAAAGTTGGCTTGTTAAGGCTTAAAATGATCACTTCTAATGGTCTACCCTATTAGGAGCAATAAGGACTGCTAGGTCCACCTTGCAAAAGGATTTACAAACATACAATGAAGTATGCACTTGGTAAAGAGATTTGTCTACCTTGTGAAAGGATTTGATTGATCCACCTATTAGGATAAAATAGTAGCTAATCTTTGATCTACAACTTGGTTTGCTAAATGAGATTCCTTTGAGTATAGTAATCATCTTATTGTGATAGATAAATCTTTGCTACTCCTTATATTGTTGTAGCCTTTGTAATTCACTCTTCTACTCTTATATTCTTATTACATTACTTCATGTCATACATTGGATGTGATACAATACATTACATATATACCAATCCAATTACAAATTACAAATTCAACCACAATACAAGTTTACACAAAAACCATAAAGTTGGCCCATCTATAGGAACTCGGCATCTGAAGACTAGCTCGGTGAGGTTCTGATACTCAACATCCACTCTCAATTCTTGGCATTGTCATGCACTTAGTAGACATAGAAGCTGAATCCATACTGATCACTTCCAAGTAGTCTTGAACTTTTTCACTAGTGACTTGGTGAATACTGTAAAACTCAGCATATAAACTAAATCACTCGATTCACACTGCATAGCTCAGTTAATGCTATCACTATGAGCTTGGTATAAACTAAGTCACTTGGTTAACATTGAGTAGCTTGGTTAACACTAGACTCACATCACATAAACTATGAACTTGGTAAGCACTGCACAACTCAGTTTGCACTGATAAACTTGGCATACACTAAGATGCTCAATTTATACTATTGATCATCACCTTTGTAGTAACTTCTCAATGCAAACTGAAAACTATCCCTTGGACTCAGTAGCAACTAAAATTCTTGGTTAACACTGTTAATTGTACAATGTGCTCAATAGATACTTACAATTTGAATAAGTGCATGTCACTAATAACAAACATGATTGTAATGTCAACAATCTCCCCTTTTCCATTAGTGACAAAAACACTTATTAGTCAAAACTAAATTCAAAATGTTCAAGAACATCTTTTATCCATTACCTTATGTCTCCAACTCAGTAGAGTATATTGTTTTTGAGATTTTTCAAAATTATTTTTGTAAGAGATGTACCTCTAAGTATCTGTACATGAATAATATGATAATGCTCCCCCATACATAATATACAGTATACTATACATCTTTTCACATCTAATATACATTTTCTCCCCTTTTCTATACATCTTCTCCCCTTTACACAATATATATTTTCTCTACAATAAACATCCTCTAAAATCTTCTCCCCCTTTTAACATTAATGCCAAAGACGAATGCTATATATATTATATAGAAATGCCAAAATGTGAGAAGAAATCTGAATGTACCTTCAAAATTAACGGCAATATCTTGTCCCAATTCTCTTACAACACCTTGCATGTGTGCAATACAATTTTCACTTTTGCTAATAGTTATATCATGTGGTCTACAATGGAGAAGTTGTTGTCATGGATGAGTGTTTTAGCATGTGTAATGTTTTTTTGCAATGCATCTATGTTTGGGAGAATTGCACCCTATATATCTATCAATGTGGCTCTTGTTCTTTGTTCTTCTCTCAGTAATTCTGCCTACATATTAGTTAGGAATCTAATCTTGTTGTAATGGGTAGAGTTGTAGCTCAGGCCAAGTTGCAACTAATGTGTACTTTCCTTTAGATCTTCATCAATTTTTGAGAATTTATCTTTTATTTCCTTAGTGAAAATTGAAATATCACAGAGTTTACGAAATAGTAAAGATACAATGTTGTAGGAGGTCTCCAGTGAGCCTAGAATAGTAGATAATTATACTTGATGGATATAAATGTGTTGAGAAATAAGTTCCAAAACTTTATACTCAAACTTCTTCTTAGCTCTCTGCAACAATTTCTCTTGTCCATTCAAATCATCATTGAATTTCTAGACTACCTCTACTAACTGATTCAAAATTGGTTGAGAAGTATCAACCTCTATATTTAATGCCTCTACAAGGATATTTTTTGCATCTTCTATTACCTAAAATTCCTTGTTCCTTTCTTCTCTAAGCCTCTACTGCTTAGCTTTCTTCTAAATAATTTCTCCAAAAATGGGCATCTAATCAAGATTGAGATTTGAGATGTCCCAATTAGGAATAACAATCTCCTCATCAAGATCTATGTCTTCTTCCTTCTCTTTTCCTTTACCCAAAAAATTTGTACTCCATTGAGACTTGGTCTCAACTATCTTTGCACTTATTAATTACATTCCAAGAATTGAAACAATTGTAGAAATGGTAGGACTAGCTGAAAAAGTAGATACTACACTTATTGCTGAAATATCTTTAGTAGAAATACCTAGAGTTGCCAAAACTAATGTAGAGGGAAGTGTTGGCTTCTTGGTAGATGAAGTGCTTGTCACTTTAGGCAATGTGGTGTTGAGTTGGATAGGTGTAAAGATTGATTGAGTGTTTGTGCTTTCTATATTTATCACAATCAATCCTATTGAAGCTTCCCTTGGGCTTGATGTTTTCAATGCTTTTCTTGGAGAATGAGGAAGTGAGGCTATGACTAGTACAGTAGTTTTCTCTGGGTTGGTCTCCTCGGTATCTTAAACATCTGGTAAATATTTCTTGGTAGCTTCTTATCCTTGTTCTTCTTCCTTGTCATCTACATTGTCAAAATGTGTAATTTATTCATTATCAATTTCCTCATATTTTTTGTGTTCATCATCATCTTCATCTTTATCATTGACACTAACAACAAAATCACTTGGCTTGTAAAGAAGATAAATGTTCTTCCATGTGTTTCTAACATTCTTCACTACATGTTCAATGTCTTTCAATAGTACAAGACAAGTGTTGAATCTCAAAGTAAGCTTTTCTTCATTCTTGTTCAAAGATTCCTTTACCTCATTATCATCCAAACCTAGCATGAGTTGCCTCAAGGTTTTCTCATATATGTCTTTGGAAATTTTCATGGCATTCTCCCATCTTGGCTAGATTTTTTCCATTAGAATATTAGGAATTTATTGAGCAAGCTAGTCTGGAGAATACTTCCATTTATGCATTTAGATATTATCAAGTCCTCTATTTTCATCTGCTCCTTGACAATCCTAATCTCATACTTCAATGCCTTGAAGTTTGTTATGATAGATCTTGATTATATATATTTCATCCTTTCTTCAAATGTAAGTGGAGGCCTCTTGAAGATTATATCTCCTCCTTCTTTATCTACTTTCTTTCCAGATGATCTTCTAGTAAACACAGCAGTAGATGTCTCAGCAGGCTTGGTAATAATTACCTTAACTTTCTTCTTCAATGGCTCTTCATTCTCTGATTTCTCTTCATCTGTTGCTTCTTCATCCTCAATATCATCTCCTTTACCTTCAACCAATAGAAGAGTGGAAATAGTTTTTAGTTTGGCAATTGTCTTCTTTCCTTTGTTGACTACTTGAGGGAGTTTGATTTCAAGTTCTATTCTAGCCTTTTCCTAATCATAGGTGCCAAAGTATGCAACTTTAGGGTCAATAGGCTCATTAATCAGTGCCTCAATTATGTCCTTGTTTTTATCTATGTTTACCTCATAACCAAGAGGTTTTACCCATATTGTCCTCGGCATAACTGCCTGAATATATACATTGTCACTATCAACCATGAAACAAACATCATCTTTGTAATCATCAGCTAGTTTCTTGGTAATCCTAAATCTATTATTCATCTTCTCTTTAAATGCATCAAAGTAGTTATCCATAATACTTACATAGTTCTCTCCCATTTCAGCTATATACTCATTGATTTGATAAAGAATAGGTACATCCTTCCTCCATACTACCGTACCTTTAGATGGGAAAAACTTTTGTACATAGAAAAATAGACAAGTCAAAAGTGAACCAAACTTACAAGAATTATTTTTGGAAGTTCTTATACTCTCCATTTTTTTGTTGAACTGGTTAAGCATCAACTCGATAAGGTCAAGTGATGGGTTATTCTTTACGACTTTGTATGCTAGATCCACTACTTCACATGACACATTTAGTCTACTCAAGCTATAAATATTTTGGGTGATGATATGTATCCTAAACTTAAGTTCCATGTTTGTGACACAACTAATCTTCATTCCCCTTCCATCCTACTCAGCAAGGGTTTTCTTCTCCAGTTCAACGTGACTTAGGGTTCATTTTCGCTTTTGCCAATATAGGAAGACCAATGATCCTATGGATCATCTTCTTGGTTATCAAAATAGGATGTTCCAACCATAGATGACCATTGTGCACATGACTAAGAATATATCTTATCCACTTTGTTTGAAAATCCTATCGCATATGTGGAATGTGAGTTAAACCTTTGGTTTCAAGATGTTGATGTTCTAAATTCAACACACCACTAATGCATAATTCCTTCAATGATTAATCCATCTCCAATTTTCCAATATCTTGAAAAGCACATTTAAAATGCAAATGGATATCATTGATCAATAGTACCTTTAGTGGAATTTTTGACTGAGCTTTGCTCAGATCTAGAGTTTCTGCAATGGCAAAACTTGGCTTTAAATTTGGTGTCTTCCACTCCTCAAACTAACATGTCTAAACCTTTCTTTGATTTGCTACTAGTGGATGCCATCTTCTCTCAGTAGGGTTTGAGAGAATATGAAAAATTTTAATAAAAATTTTCTCAAATCACTTGAATGCTCTAAAGATTACCTTGCACAAATTGCTCTCAAAAATTTGTGCTGAGAAATGAATTTGATTTCTCCTTTTTTCATCAAATTTTTCCATAAATGCCTGGTACAATTTTTTGCTTAAATGATAGACTATCATCTAGTTCACTTGCACTGAATGCTTAGTAGAGTCTTTCATGACTCGGCAACCACACAACAAATATAGTAGCTCTCGACCTTGCTTGGCAGGGTCTTACAACCTAACCTCGCTTGGTAAGGTCTTCAACCCAACCATGCTCAGTAAAGATTGGCATCTTTTACTTGATGACCCCTTTGCATCTTGAATGTTGATTTAGATTTTTTTCATTTTGCTAACTAGAACTTATGTGAGATATCTTCATAATCCTAGTTCTAGTTCTCCTTTTAGTGATCAAGTGGAAATGATGGACTCACCCATTTCTTGAGTGACATTATTGTCATTACTCAGACTTGCATTCTCAGAAGAATTTGGAACCCATTGCTATCTCATCTGCTTTCTGATGTTATCATCCTTTGCCTTTTTTTCATCTTCAACTCTTCCAATATTCATTAAATTCTTCACAAGATGACCAAGTTCTATACAAATGAAACATCTTCTGGCAGTGTCTCTTATTCTCATGTGATGTTTTACACTATTCATTCCAATGTGTCCAAATTCTTCACAATACTGACATCTGCACCAAGTGTTATAGTCCCAACCAAATATAACTTTCACAATCTATTCCATTGCGTTCAATATCTTAGTTTTATATTCTAAGAATTTTTGCCCATGCTACATTTGTGACATTTGCCTTCAAATTTAGGTTTCTCCTTGAATTCATTAGCCCTATGACCATGTTGATTGTAATTGTAGCACTTTCCATTGAATTTTTTTTCCATTGCTCCAACATTTTTTTGATGTATGACCTATCTTAGCATAGTGACTGCAAGTAGGTCTTTGATTCTTTTGAGCTCCTTGCTTGGATGATTCACCTTCTTTTGTATATCTAATTCCTACTTTTCTTTTTTGTTTTTGATGCCTTTTTTCATTCAATTTATTCATGTATTCTTGAGATTTCATCATCCTCTCATTGGTTTTCCTTTTAGAGTTTAGATTATTCTACAATCTTTTATTCTCTAACCTTAGATTCATGATTTCTTCATTTGCATTGGTGAGCTAATCAATGAAGTCTATCTATTGAAGGGATAGGTGTTGAATTTCATTGTTCTTTCCTTCTATCTCTTCTTTTATCTTATTTTTCTCTTCCATGACTTCACACAATCTTACTAAATGAATTTCTTGCTTTCTTCTCAATCTTCTTACATCTTCTTGAAGAGTACTATTCTTTTCAAATAGTTCTTTGATTACTTCATTAACTTCATCTGAATTGCTTGAATGGATGTCTTGAATTCTTTCTTCAATGTAGATTTGATCATTCATCTAGATTGCAAGATCTTTTCTTCTTTTCAGGGATTGAGAGAGTTACTATTTTTCTTTCTTGAATTGTCAAATAGCCAATTCCAAATCTAACTTCTCATTGTCAATAGCCTTTTCAAGTTTGAATATATCCATATCCTTTGATCTTTTCTCAAGCTATTAAACTTCTTTCGTAAGAACCACAAATCTTTGATACCAATTGTTAGAAATATTATGATAGGCTACATTACTGAGAGGGGAGGGGTGAATCAATAACTAATAAAACTTAACCCTTAATTAGAAATTAATCTATCATGAGTGTTCTGATCTAATTACATGCATGAGAAACTGAAAACATTAAAGCATTCATAACACTTTGACACACAATTTGGTGACCTAGAAACCTTCCAAATAGAAAGTAAAACTGGGGTGGGGATGATACCCACAAGCTTTAGTACTATAGTATAAAGTTTTCTTGTTAAGGCTTACAATGATCACTTCTAATGATCTACCGTATTATGAGCAATAAGGACTACTAGGTCCACCTTGCAAAAGGATTTACAAACATACAATGAAGTATGCACTCAATAAAGAGATTTACATAAGACTATTAGGTCTACCTTGTGAAAGGATTTGACTAATCCACCTATTAGGATGAAATAGTAGTTGATCTCTAATCTACAACTTGGTTTGCTAAATGAGATTCCTTTGAGTATAGTAATCACCTTATCGTGATAGATAAATCTTTGTTCCTTCTTATACTCTTGTAGCCTTTATAATTTACTCATTTTCTCTTTATTACTTCTCTTCTTATTACATTAATTCATATCATACATTGGATGTGATACAATACATAACATATATACTAATATAATTACAAATTACAACGTCAGCCACAATACAAGTTTACACAAAAACCACAAAGTTATTTCAACTATAGGAACTTGGGTTCTAAAGACTAGCTTGGTGAGGTTTTAATACTAGGCATATATTGTCAATGTTGGGCATCATCATACACTCAATAGACATAGAATATCAATCCATACTAATCACTTCCAAGTAGTCTTGAACTTGGTCTACACTGGTGACTAGGCGAATACTATGAAACTCAACATATAAACTGAATCACTTGATTCACACTACATAGATTGGTCAATAATATCACTATGAGCTCAATATAAACTGAGTCACTTGGTTAACACTAAGTAGCTTGGTTAACACTAAACTCACATAACATCAACTGTGAACTTGGTAAGCATTGCACAACTTAGTTTGAACTAATAAACTTGGAATATACTAAGATGCTTGGTTTATACTACTAATCATCACCTTTGTAGTAACTACTTGGCACAAACTAAAAACTATCCCTTGGACTCGATAGCAACTGAAATGCTTGGTTAACACTGTTAACTGTATAATGTGCTTAGTAGATACTTACAATCTGAATAAATGTATAACAAACATGACTATAATGTCAACACCTAAAAGCTTGGAATGTCACTAAAATATATGTATTTCAATTCCACCAAGTAGAATAGCTATTTACAAGGATAGAGAAGAATATTTAGTAATATTTATTGGGAAGAGAAATTTGACTAATGATGATCCAAAGGTAGAATGTGAACTTATGAAATAAAGGAAGGTAAAGCTGATGATAAAGATGGTTCTACATCATTGATCTTGATTCAATGGTGTATTCTAGAAGTTTCTCAAATGCTAATTGGGTCATGAATCGAAGAGGAAAAAATTTCTATATAAGGACCTATGGAGAGAAATTTAAGGCTACTATTGTCATTTTTATGTTGAGAAGGGGATATTTTGATAGAATCAAGAGTTGAATATATTAAATAGTAGAGTATCATGTAAAAGGATTGGATAAATCAATCATAAGAGGTGATAAGGTATTGAGAAGAAGAGATATATAGATAGCAAAGTAAGTTGCACTCAATCAGATCAAGCTTAATGTTACTTTCTTAGCATTGTAGTAGATAAATCCTTTAACAGGGTAGACCTAGTAGTCTCTTTATAAATCTTTTAACTACATCCACACATTGTATAAGTACTACAAAAATTTTGAGAAATTCATATTTTCATAAATCATGTTGTATTACTTTTAACAATGTGAGTCACCAAAAGTGATAAAAATTTCTAGCCATAACAGATAACCACTTGTTGCGATAGGGAAGGATTTGTGGATGTCATCCCCACAAAAATTTTCCCTCTAACCAAGTGTTTTTGCATGACTAAAATCTTTGTGTCATGTGTTATGAGTTTATGATTTTATGTTTTATGTTTGTATGATGAATTAGAATAGATAATTTTATTTTTATTTTAGTTTATGAAGTTATGAACATGCATGACAATTGAATTTAGAAATTGTGAGGGCTAATCAGGTTTGAAAAGGTTTAAAAATTTTAATGATGTTGGTGCACCCACCCCCTCTTAGCATCCTTCCTTTCATAAATATTCCAACAATTGGTATCAAAGTTAGTTCTCTTGTTAATTAGTTTTACCACTCTAGAGGAAAGATCTAAGAGATGGAAAAGTATAGGCTTCATAAGACTATTGAAAATCAAAAGATGGAACTAAGGATTTCCCTAGGTCAAATCAATGAAATGAAAGAAAATTTGGAGCAGACACTAAATAGAAGGAAGGAATTAGCACATCAAATGAACATATTAGAAAGAAGTGATTGAGGAACTATCTGATGGAAATATGTTTGATGAATCTAAGGCTACTATATCATATTTGATTGAGAAGAACCAAAACCTTATCAAGTAATAGAAATCATTGAAAAGAGAGCAGGAGTCACAATCTATAAGGATGTGTGGAATATTGGAATAGAAGAGACAAGAAGAGGATGAGAAAAGAATGATTGAAGATGATAAAAGATAGATCATTGCAAGACTAGATGCAAAGGATGATGAAATCCTAAGATTGACCCATAATTTCTATGATATGGAAATTAGCTACTCAATGCAAACCATGAGACTGGCATAAAGATGGAAGAAATTGTTGAGTTAAGATCCAAGAATAAAAAGCTAAATAATGGACTAAGTATTGAGAAAGAAAAAAATGAAAGGTTGAATAGATTAGAAGAAAGCATGGGGGAAATGGATGAATAGTTGAGAGGATAGAGAAGACTTAGAGATCCTACTAGGCTAGACTTTATTGAGAAATCTACAACTAAGCAAGGAGAGTCATCTAAGCAAGTTGAACAAAGGAATGTCAATGAAAATCCCAAAAAAAATAAGCCTACATGCTATCATTGTAAAAAACATGGATACATGGCTAATGTCTATAGGAGTAAGGTCAATAAGACTAATGTTACTCCTAAATTTGATGGTTACTGTTATAAGTGCAATAAGTTTGGTCATCAAGCATATGAATGTAGATTCAAGTTTAATAATTCTCCTAAGAAATATGAGTTCAATGGATATTATTACACATGTAATAAGTTTGGACACAAGACACAAGATTTCATATCACATAAAAAATCCAACTAGGTACTGAGTAAGCAAGATAAGACTAATAATTGAGACTACAACACAAGGATTACCTACACTATATATCGAAGAAATGGTTACATTGCAGCCAACTATGTGAGGTTTTACTTTGGAGGAAAACTTGGCAACTGGAGGAATTATGGAATGGCATGTTTTCATTCTCATAAGTTTGGTCATTTAAGCAAAGATTCTAGATACTGAGCATCAACACCTAAAGAACAAGATAGTAAAGGAAAGAGAAAAGTTTATATTGATAAAATACATAGTCAGATGGGCAAGACTTGGAGAAAGAAGATAGAATAAAGTGGAATATCAAATGCTATAGTTGGTGACACCTCATCTAATGGATTAGGTGAATCCACTTCTAATGCATTAGAAGTGTCATATCTTATATTAGCTCCTTGTAATCTTGAAATGAAGTCCATAAGGACAACTCATGTGAAGTTGGAAGTTTGTGAAGTTGGTGACTTATATAAAGCACGGTAATTAGTGAAAGCAAAGGGTTAACTAAGCATGTGATGTAAAAGAAATAATTCAAGAGTAAACCAAGATGGTGAAGGAAGTATTTATTGATCAAGAATTGTATGACAAAAAAGAAAAGATTTGCAAGTTATTTTTTAGACTGAGTTAATACTATGGAGCATTTATTATGCACTACCTAACACTTAAAGTGACTTCACCTATAAATTAGGGCTTGAACTACTCATTTTTCACCCTCCATTTATGAACCTGCAAATTTATTTGTGCAAGATTGAGATATGAGTGTGCATTGTTGGATTTGATGTTTTAGAGTGTGAATTTGGTAGACAATTTCTATCTGCAAATGGATTTGGTGTGGAAGTGAGCTAATTGAACAAGTTTTAACTGCATTTGTTGAAACCCTAGTTCTCATATTTTCAACAATGTTATCCAAATCCACACATACAAAGACCTCAAAGCTTATTAAAGAGAACTTGATTCATAATAAATATTTTGAGGAGACAAATAACAAACTACACCCTAAAGCTTTTGCTCAAACTGATGAATCCAGAGTATTTTCATTGATACCCTTGAGGATTTTACTAGTCCATGATATTCAAGAATGTATGCATTACAAAATAGGAGAACATGGAAATTACAAATTACAACAAGCCTAAAACCAATTGTGTGTGGATGAACAACTCAAGGATGAGCATCAGCATTTAGAGACTAAGGGATTGACTTGTGTTCTTCATTTCCTAAGGTGTTTAAAATAGAATGGATTTAGATTGTATTGAGAAGAGTGCATAATTCAACAATATGGCTTGATGAGCCTATCAAATGAAAAAATATGTCATCCACATGGTTACTGGTTATCTAGTCACCAAGAAGGCCAAAAAAATTAGGGTCACACCAAGGAAAGAAATATAAGACCACATTGGTGCAATATGGGAGGGGAGAGGTCTTAATGTAGAAAATATAACCAATACCAAGAGAAGATTTGGCACATATGTCACAGATTACAAGATCTACCAATCTAACTAGCCAAAAAATGTTCTATGTGGTGCTTTGGACCTTGCATGTATAAAATTGTGAAGAATGGTTTGAAGCTAGATCTCGCTGAGCTCTTTTTGAAATAATTTGAAGAAAATATGAAGACCATTCAAGTAGAAAAGACTAACACCTAAAAACATGGATCCATGTTTGTATGAATTTCCTCCTATTTGTAGAATTATTTCCCTACCATTGGCAATGTAAACTGAAATGTGATTAGGCGAGTTATTTATCAAATAAATAGATATATTAAAATTTTGGGTGAAAACTTTGAGAGTGTTATGTCTATATGTTTTAATGATTTTAAAGAGATAATGCATCAAAGGTTTATAATAACACCCTAGCTATTTGATAAATATAGGGATGGCATTTATTTTCTTGTTGACACTAACATTACTTTAATTTAAGTTGTTGAACTATGGGTTGCATGGTTAGAACCCATAGACTAAGAGATTTATATTGATCAAACCATTGAGGCTATTAATGCATTATTTTGTAAGCCTATGAACAAGAATGCTAAGCCCTTTGGAAAATATGAAAAAGCTAAATAGAGAATCAAGATTGATATATTAGCCCTTAGAATTGAGGGGAAGACTAGAAAAATGATTGATAATCTAGAGGGAGCACTCGATGAAGGTAAGGAGAAGCCAAATTTAATGCTAATCAAGGGAAAAGGAGAAGATGTTAAAGAAGAAGAGGTTAGAGGAAAAGAACTTGAGGTGGTAATACTGAAGGATATGAATACAAAGAGAAAACAACCTACTATATCATAGCATCTAAAGGAAACTCACTCTAGGACAAGAGTTGTAGCACTTGCTACCCTACATATGAAAGATTATTAAACTAGACCAATCACAGACAAAGACATATCAAAAGAGGAAGGATGGGAAATCATCCTCAAGCCAACATATAAAGAGGAAAAGAAAATTGAAAGTTGAGGAAGACACTAATAATATTGTATCATATGACATCAGCCAATTCAGAGTGACTAGAATTAAAAGACTTGAAATAGTTGATGAGATTATTGAATCCTTAATGGATACCAAAGGATTAGTTTCTTTTATTCATATTAAGTACCACACTTTGAATGATGAAGATGAGTTAAAGATTGAAGATGCACTAATTGACATGATGTACAATTTCAAGTATACACCTATTGAGATTGGGAATATGATCCTTGAATAATTGTACGGTAAAATCATTACTAGATGGTGATATGATTTATATACCAAGATAAAAATGAGGGAAATAACCCTAGGTGTTGTTATGCAAAACTCTCAAGGGCCATAAATGAGTGAATTCATCAAAAGATATCAGAATAGAATTCTATAGAAATAAAGAGCACCAAAAATTTCAACTGGTAGATTGAGAGAAGTAGCTGTCAAAGGTTAAAAGATCAAAGACCCTGAGTAGGCCATACTACTAGACACCAAACTTGGACAATGAATTGAATTGGATAATAAAGAGGATGAATTTTTAAATGTTTCAATTCAAGATGTTGTGGATGATGTACATAATATATAGTTGAAAATGTTATGAGTGAAGATATTACTGGAGAGGATCTAGATGATGGAGTGAATAAAGATCAAGATGTGATGGAAAATGTTAAGCCAAACATTAAATATTTCATATTTATCAATTCATCTACCATATACGTACCAGGATATGCACTAGTCATTGAGAAGATCAAGGTATACAAGAGACCTAAAGCACAAACTAAGCCACAAAATGTAATTACTAATGTTAATGGTTCATTAAATTCTTTGGTTTCTAATGTTCCTATGGATGCAAATACAAACAATAATCAGCAATCTAAGCAACAAGAAGGAAATAAAGAGACTAAGAAGAACAATGATGGTAATGATGGTACCATACAAAATGAAGGAGACATAAATGTTAGTACAATAGATGACTTTTCCATTAGAATAGATAATAGGCTACAAGCTCAAATACCTTCAAGTGATGGAATGAAGGAGCAAGGAAACCAAGCTCAATCCAAGTAGAGTTCTCCAAGAGAACAAGAAAAGACAAAATGATATCAACTAAGGATTAGCCTCAAATGCCACATTTTTATACTATTTTATAATAAGCCCCTGAATAGAGGAATGAAGAAGAAGAGAAAAAGAAATATAATGATCTAACAAAGAAAAACTAGGAGTAGAAGGATTTAGTACCACCCAAGGCATCACTAAGTACCAGCACTACTACATCTAAAGAAAAGAAGAAGCATAAGACTACATCAAAGAAAATCCTATGGCTTTGGATGAAGTCATTGTCATACCTAATTGGGACACCCATACACTCAACCCTATAATTATTTAAGGAAATTTTAGCAAGACTTACTAAAGAAGAAAATCAAGGATAAAAAAAATTTACTTGATTTTAAGGATAATCTATTGCAAGTTGTTCTTGATACTACCTTGGATGAAAAATCCCCTATATTGGAACAACTATATTGCTAGTGGAAAAGGTCAATGTACTTGATGTAGATGCATAGGAGAAGCTATTAGAGCAGTCAAAGAAGAAATTTGAGCATAAATTAATGGAGAAGGTAGTCTAAACAATTGTGATTTGACAGGTGGAACTTTTCACTATGATCACTGAGCTTGATGCTCTTATTCAATATGTAATTTTTTTATTTTAGAAATTGTGTGATATTCATTATCTTACTAAAGAGATTAAAGAGAAGTTTTAGATTATTGAGAAGGATTATTGGAAATCTAATAGGGAAAGTAAGTTGCTAAGAGGGGGGGTGGGGGATTTAATCAGGATCTATAAAATATTTATCACTTCAAACATGAATCATGTTCATACTTGATTCACCACACATCTCAATCTTATCCTTAACATGCATCATCATATAACAACATGTAATATCATATCTAACATCTAATAACATGAAAAACACATATAAGAAATAGGTCAACACATAACACCATATGTGGTAACATTGAAATCCTCCAAGGTGAAGGTAAAACTATGGTGGAGATAACACTCACAAAATCTTCACCACTACAACAAAAAAAATTGTGCCTATTAGGGCTACAAGGTTTGATCATTTATGATGATCTACCTTGTGAAGGGTCTTCCCTGTTAAGAGATTACAAGATTTTTAAGTCTACCTTGATTAAAATATTTTTACATCACAATAAAGTGAGCACTCTATTAGGAGATTTAAAATAGGCATGTTAGGACCATGATTCTTTAGTTTGCACTTAGTTAATAGTGATAGATCTTCTATTTTAAATATGAAATCACTTTAATGTGACAAATATAATTTATCCCTTTTCTATATTGTCTAGTTTCCTTAGTCCTTCAACCTCTAATTCACCTTCAATTGTGCAATCCTCTCTTACAACCTCAACAACACAAAATTAGGTCTCTAGATCTTGATCAATGATTAGGATACATTATTTTTGTCACTTCACCTTTCCATTTTTCTAATTGGTTGATCACGCAACATAGGGATTAATGATCCAAAAGTATAGGTGTAATTACCTCCATGATTGATTCCTCGATCATATAAGCATGCTTCCAACTTGAAAAAATGGTTTACCAATGATTTTGTGACATTCCATACTAAAATACAACAAACTATGTTAGTTATCTCATATAGATCCCAGTACTTAGTTATGCTTGTTCTTTCATGTTGTCCCTTGGCATGAACTTGACTTGGCTATAACTAAATCTTCCTTCTAGATTTCTCAGTACATGTTGCCTCCTCAATCACTCAAAAATTACTAAAATGCTCGGTGACGCTTATGTGTATTTAGAAATTGTAATTTCCCCAATACATACTAAACTTATTATACACTTCATTACTTGATAGCTCATCCTATTTGATGACTTAGTCATAGTGATGACTGACCAACATTGCCTAGTAAATGACTAAGTTTTTTGCACTATTATAAAATTTCCTTTAGGTTCAATAGAGAACTTGAAGAAAAGTGCAGATGGAATAACAGTTTGTTTGAGTTCCTACATAGTTCACTATTCATGAGTGAAACATTATATGGGGCTCTAGCATGAACTACAAGTGGAGGAAGAAAGAACAAGGTCTAAATTAAATTAAATGCAAGCTTTGTTATTACCTCATATAGAGGTCATGCAAAATCATATTAAAAAGGACAAAGATCTGATAGTTTCACCTGATCTAACCATTGTTGATCATATGTTAGATCGTATAGCTAAGTTGAGAGTAGAGACACAAATATGGAAAGCAAAGAAAGAAAATTGGGACTCCACCATGGATACTTTGAAGAAGACTCACAACAAGTTACTTGACAAATTGTGATCATTATTTATGAAGCATTCTAAATATTTGAGTTTATCTTTTTTGTACCAATGTCAAAAAAGGGGACTATGTAATGTGTGATGTATGTGTGTATATATAAAAGTTGGATTATATATAAGTCAAAAGTATGTTGATAAGGGGAGTATGATTTATGTCTAGGAGATATAAGGTTAAAAGAGAAAATTTTGTAAAAAATGACTTTTGAAAAAGGTTTTGCAAAAACATGTGATATACTAAGGACAAGTACATGATGTAAAGGAAGTATATATACAAGGGGAGTTATGCAAATTTTCACCAAGGTTGTTTCAAGCTATTATAAGGAGGTTTTCTCCACTCAAGCCAAAGGGGGAGAATTTTACTCTATATGCATCAAATATTTTCATTAATGCAAAACTTTAGCCAATGAGTATAAAGGATATTGGTCGATGAATATTGTTATCAAGTCATAGCACAATGATTGAGTCAAGGCAAAACAAAAGCATAAGTATGGAGCAGTTATAACTGAGCACTATATACACCAAGTGAAGGCTTAACTAAGTGAGACAAGTATGACTGAACATGTTGTTACAAAATTTCAACACATCTACTAGGCATGAATAGAGTGTCTATCAAGCTACACAAGAAGAACCTAAAAGTTTGGAATATCATAGAAATCTATGTATTTCAATTCCACTGAGTAGAAAAAATTTTTACAAGGATCAAAAATATTATTTGGTAAGATTTATTGGGAAAAGATATTTGACTAATGATGATCCCAAGGCAAAATATGAACCTATGAAATAAAGAAAGGTAAAGAAGATGATAAGGATGGGTCTAGATTATCAATCTTGATCAATGGTGTATTTTAGAAGTTTCTCAAACCATAATTAATCTATGGATTGAAGAGGAAAATTATTTCTATATAAGGAGCTATGTAGAGAAGTTTAAGGTTATTGTTATTGTTTTTATGTTGAGAAGGGGATATGTTGATGGAATGAAGAGTTTAATATACTACATAGTAGAGTGTCATGCAAAAATAAAGGAAAGAATTACATATAATAGTCATAGGAGGTGATAAGGTAATTGAGGAGAAGAGAGATCTAGATAGAAAAGTAAGTTGAACTCATTTAGATCAAGTTCAGTGCTACTTTCTTACCATTGTAGGAGATAAATCCTTTAAAAGGGTAGACCTAGCAGTCTTTTTGTAAATCTCTTAACTGAGTGCACACATTATATAAGTGTTGAAAAATCCTTGATAAAGGTGGATTTTGATAGATCCTTTTGTATTACTCCTAATATAGTAAGTCACCAGAAGTGACAAACATGTCTTTCCCTAACAAGAAATCTCTTGCTACAATAATGAAGGATTTATGCTTGTCATCCCCGCTATAGTTTTCCCTCTCACCAAGGGTTTATGCATGACCAAAATATTTATGTCATGTGTTATGAGTTTATGATTTTATGGTTTATATGAATTAGACTAAATAAGTTTATTTAAATTTTAGTTAATGATGTTATGAACATGCATGACTATTGAGTTCAAAAATTATAAGGGCTAATTAGATTTAATAGGATTAAAAATTTTAAGGATACTAATTGAGCCATCCCCCCCACAGAATCCTTCTTTTCCTAAAAATTCCAACATATGCTTCATGTCTTCATGCATTTATGTGTCTTCTTCATGTATGCTTTATGTTTGCAAGCACTCATGTATTTACATTGTGCACACTTCATATTTTCAAATGCATTATAATATAAACTCCATAATACCTTGTGGATACTTGCATTCTACTATATGACTTAAATATTTTCTTTACAAGAAAGGTTAAGTGTAAATGGTCATTTCTTGAGAACAAGCAATTTGAGGAAGGGTGGATTTTCATGTCCCCAATGATAATGTAGATAAATAAAATAGTTATAATAATTATTTTATTAGATTTATAATTATTATTATATACTAAATTATTTTTGAAGTAAATGAATATATATAACATATTATAATTTAATCATGAACTAGTATATAATTATACTAATATATTTGATGATATAATATATTATTAATGAATAAAGAATAATATTATTGATGTAATAATAATGTGATAGGATTGGTAATCTAAAATACCAATGTTAAAATGTATACACAATTAACTCTAAGAACAAATTTCATGCAACAATTATTTTAATTAAAAAAACACATGGTACGGTGTGATTATGCATATTTTTACTCCACACCAAGGCAGAGATGGATAGATTATTAGGCCTTTTTGTTTTTGTGACCTAAATATGCAAGGAAGGTGTATAGTGGAAGGGCTCCCCCTCTTCCCCCTATCTAGTGTTGGAAACTTACAATTAAAACAATTGTTTTTTTGTCATTGATGTAAAATCTATTGATGAGACATATTGCTACCTAATCTAGATGTCATGTATATTTTATTGATGAATATGATTTGAGAAATTGCTCATAATAATAGCACCTAGAGGAAAGGTTGAGTTATGAAAAGGAAGCTACAATGGACATTTGATTAACTAGACTTTGATAAAGAAAAGTGATTGTTTATGATAAGAAAATTAAGCCAAGCAAAGAAATAGAGTAAATGGAAAAGGAATGTTGAGTGATGCTAGTGTCAATCGAACCATAGTTAGTGCCAAAAAAATCTAGTGTTAACTGAGCATCAGTATCAACCAATAAAGCTGATGTCTAGCCAAAAAAAAATTCAGTGACCAAATCTTTAGTGATGATCGAGTCTCAGAACTTAGTGATTGTTGAGTTATACTATTGAAGATGAATTCAAGGAAATTGTGATTCCCAGCTGGCTCAATTGATTTCTTGGGAGATGTAAACCATGTTGAAGATAAGAGTGATGAGTTGGATCATTAAATTCAAGGTGATGATTAGGTAAAGACCTAATAGACATATTCTAGAGAAGTTTCTAGAGGAAGATCAAGAAGATGGATAGTTATAATGAATCATGTTGAACTTGATTGTAAACCCTAAGATCTACAATGATCATGGAAAATGGAAAAGAAAGAATTACCTATTTAAAGAGGTGTAAAGTTGAATAATGTGTGTGTGCAAGTGTGTATGTGAAGAGGCATATAGAGCAAGATGGATCAGAGATACACAAGTGTGAGAGTGAATTTGAAGCTAAAAGAGATTGTTTATGTAGATGTTGTTGATAATAATAAGTGAAATCTAAGAAAAAAGTCTTAAGTGTTGTTCAAGGAGAAAGACGGGTTGCTTGAAGAGTTGTCGAGTGAATCAAGAATAGAGATGATAGTGGAGAGTGTTGGTCTAGTTTTCACTTAAAAATTTTCCTAATGCATATCTAAGTGAATGTTCTAGTTACCTTTGTAAAAAATTAGTTTTTTTTGTTTTTTAATTTTGTTAACCCTAGAATAACCCTAATTTTTGTTTTACTAAGTATTGCCCTAGAAAGCTTTGGATTATGTTTACATAGCATGCATTTTCAAAATAAAAAATTAACGAGAGAAATCTTTTAAATACCCCTTCTTATTCTTGAGAACCTTTTTAAAAAAATTATTTGCATTGTTTAACATTATCCTAAGTTGCAAAAATAATTTTTAACCCAAGTTGTTGTCTTAAATATTCTGTGAGTTTATGTTTTATGTGAAAAATCAATTGAATAATGATAACCCTTGATCTTCCTTAAGATCAAGGGATGTCACTTTGTCACCATAAGAAATCACATGCTATTTACTCCTAGTGACATAACAACCAAGAAATACTTGCCTGTGGGACCTAATAAATGAAAAGGAATGAGGTTATAAGACAAAAGTCCCACACTATCAGATCTTCTCAAGATCGACAGTAATCTTTTTCACCAAGGGAAGCTGCAAGGTTTTTACCCTTGGTAACATAGCAACAGCCCACCACTTAGATATGTAGCAGGACTAACCCTCGAAGATAGCTATTGGTTTTTTTTCAAATACTAAGAAATAAAATGCTCAATACCAAGATAATGAAGACACAGATAATCTAATGATCAACTACTTCCTTTAAAAAATTGAATGTGTTCCTTATTTGGACCCAACTGCAACAAAATCAAGATGGATTTCCTACTCTTTAAGCTCTGCAGAACCAAGATGGGCATACCTAAGGGATGGTTTAAATGAATACTATTGAGTAAGAATCTTTTAGTTTCATTCTAATTCTCATCTCCTATCTTTGACATATACATAGTTTGTTTATTTCATGGCACTTTAAGATAATATACATACCTTATAAAAAAAATTTGGTCACAATTCTCCTCAGGTTTACAAATTTTTATGGCAATAATAGCTAACTAAGACTCAGAGATCAGATGCAAACGAGTGCTGACTAGCATTGATAATTCTTTTGAACAGTAAAGTAAAATTGATTTTTAATTTGAATTTGATGATTTCCTATGCTTTCTTCACTTAAAAATTGAAATTAATAGATTAGTGCCTCATCCATTGGGATTCAAAGTCAATTCAATTCTTAGACCTGATTGATTGCTTTACAATCAACATTATCAATAGTTCTTACTAAAAATCATACTTACATACATCCTTCCTATTACCATGGAGATCTTATCAATACCACTAAGAATTTATTTAATTCATCGAATTAATAGCAATAGTGAATTGATATACAATTTGATTCAATTGCATTTAATTGGACAAGCTTTGCTTACACAGCTTCAAAATAATCAGGTAAAAGAAATGGAGATAAGATTCAGCTAGAAAAGACTTGGTGATAGTTCATCTTTGTATAATTTTCATTTTGAAATAGTTGTATACAATTAAAAAAGACTCGGAATGACTCAAGACCAAACATCTAAATCTTTTTAAATTGATGTATTCTCATAAATCTACAAAGAAAACATATCACAAAGTATTCATCAAAAGGATGGACCGAACATACTTAATAAAGATTTAGAAAGACAACAATTTGGACCCTTTCTTTAGCCCTAGAATATCACTTATATACTATCAGATGCAACAAGCTTCAAGCATCGAGAACTGACAATTATCTTTTACCAAAAGATATTTACATTTTAAAACTATCATAAAAGATAAAAATATGGGTAATAGAAAAACTTTTACAACAAAACATTCTTTTCGGGGGGGGGGACCACTTTCTATTACATCTTCAAAAATGATGACTTCAGTGGTTGGCTCTTCTACTATTCTGATTCCTTACAATATGCAGCCATCAAACTTGTTAATGATGTGTCATTTTCTAGTGCTTGCAGATTAACATCAATTCAAGGATCTTCACTATCTTTTTCATGAACTATTAACATAACAGTGACATATAGGTTGGTTTCTACCACATTATTAACCTGACCCACAGTATCTTCCACTTGAGATGGTTGCCCTTCTTTGTCTTCTTCTCTCCTCTAGTCTTCCGAAGGTGCATCAATGATTTGAACTTCATTTTGGTCCATCTCATCTTCATCACTCTCAACCTCTTCCCTCTGCTCACCAAATACAATATCTATCAGCCACTTGTCAAAAAGTGGGTCATCTAGCGAGTTAAGGTGCAGGATATCATTCTACTTCTTGATTACAAAATTAGCCTCCTTATCAATATTAACAAATTCTTTTTTCAAAGAATCAAAGAATAACTAGACCTTCACCAGCTCCTCCATTGTGGTTGCCCACAATGCATGTCCTTTTTCATTAATGACTTTATTTATTCTTAAACAAAATAAATCATCTAAATCTTTGGCCCATTCATCTTTATTCTTTAGTTTATTTTTCTTATCCAAATCAAATGGGAACAAGTCAAATTTTAAAATTCTGTACTTATTCAAGTAAGTAACAATCCTCCTCTACAACCCAACTATTCTATCATCAAATTCTAGAAGAGCATTAGTAATATCATAAGTTTTTTCTATGTGGTCATGTGAAAATTTTATGATAGAATAACAAAGAAATGTGACCTCTTTTCTCCTTTTATTCCACTTAATGACAATGGATTTCAAATTCTCTTCATTTGGTTTTATCTCTTCCCATATGTTTATTACCCTTACTAATTGATCATAGAACAATGGCCATTCAATTTTGTCAACCAAGTACATAAGAGCCTTTCTCAATTTATCTTCATATTACACATTCAACTCTACATGTAGTGCCCACAATTTTCTCTTTTCCTCTTCAAAATCCTTAGTTGTATAATATTGTGGCCTCTATGGAGTATCAAGAATTTCAATGAAGGGAGTGGATTTGAAAGGCTCCACTAGTGGGTGAGGGTATGTGATCCTTGGCTTGGAAGACTACCTTCATCTTATTTTCAAGTTCAATTATTTTCTAAACTTCTTTATTGTAAGCCTCCAAAAATTTCTTGTATTTAGCCTGCAACTCCAACCTTTCCTTCTCATCTCTCTCTACAATGGCCAAGGCTAGGTTAGATGTATCAACATTCAAATGTGTAGCCTCCACATTCATTGTGTCTGCTACCCTCTTCACAATTATATTTCCCATTAATCCAGTATCATTTGACTATGAGGAAATAGTCTTGGATCCCTTTCTTATTGACCAAATGATAAATGCAGCTTGGTCTATACTAAAAGTGGAACATTTTGTTTCTTTCTTGTTCTGATCCTATATGTTTAATCTATTGGAAATACAATTTAAAACTAGAGCATCTACTATATCCCAATTAGGTAGTAGCAAAACACTTGATGCTTTTACCATTTGTCTCCCTTCTTCAAGGGTTAGGTTTTGGAATTCTTGCATCATTTCATCTTTTATTTGACTTTGAATAGTTGCCTCCTCCATTTTTGGGTGCTCAGTTCTCAACTTGTTACACCTTCCCATATTTTCTATCCATGCAAATTGGTAAAAGGCTCTTGACTTAACAAAATTATCATCTAACAAAAATTCATGGCTAGATTTTTCTATTACAGGGTCAAATTCCCTTCCTGTAGTCTGCCACTGTCAAATCAAGACTTGGCATCAGAGGCTCTTGAGGGTTTCCCTCATATAACTCTACCTGGGTGATAAATACTCCCCCTTGGGACCCCAATTGTTCAACTTTCTCTCTATTGAACTGCTCCTCTCCAATCCGCAAAGGGGATTGGGTAGATGAATACTTCTCAACGTGAGGACCTTGTTCTTTCATTATTTTTTGCCTCTTAGGAGAGGGCTCATCGGGTCTTTCTTCCAAGACAACACTAGTGGATCCTATTATTTATTTAACTTTATCCATAGTGGTCTTCTTATTTTGAATTCTATTATAGCTATACCTTTTCTAAACAATCAATTATCCTACTCCAACATTGGGAGTGAATGCTAGCCTTCTCATAACCTCTCTGGCTTTATCAAGATAGGCATTAATGAAGAATTCCTTCTTCTCATTCATTTTCTTCATTATCTTAGGAAAATTTATCATGATTTTATTTAGTTTATCTACCTCTTTTGTTGTATTACCAAGAGGCTCATAATCTTTGTCAAAATATTGAATGAATTCCAAAACTCTTGAAAAAACTCTCTACTTTTCTTTCTTGGTCTCCTGCTCTTGTAAAGAGAGTGTATTCCTTATTATATCCTTAGGGTAATAAGGCTCATGCTTTACCGAACCAAGCCTAACCCTATGTCTAAAAACCAAATCATAGAATCCCTTAGTATCACAAAAATGGGGATGAGATACATCCATCTTATACTGGCCTAATAATTTATATAGAAATAACCAGCCACCTTTTTTTATTACAAACTAGTGGACTACGATACAAGTTGGGAAAATTGAGCCTCTTTGTCTTTTTACTAAATAATTTTCCTCCAATCCTCCTAACTTCCATAGTATCTTAGCTATCCCCACTTTTAGAGGCACCTAGTAGGGCAATACATGAGGAGTCCCTTTGAAACCATAAACTCTAAACACAATTGAAACAAGGTATGGTATAACATCTCCCCAATTATGTGATACTTTTATATTAGAGGGGTTATCCATGGGCCTAATGAAATTTATTAATGCCTTAGGAACTTTGGGATTGTCACTTAATAAGAGGCACCTTAACCTTGAGGCAAAGTACCTATCAAACCTGACAAAATTAGCCTTTTTTACATCCCATGTCATATCTGCACTCCACAACTAAACTAGTAGAGCTTCTCCCTCCTATTCTCTATTCAAATTCATCTCTTTTCCAAAATATGCTACACCTTTAAACAAGAATATATGCATCAATAGTGAGTAATGACCAAAAAAAATTTCCACCTTGCCCTTGGCAATTCCAACCAAACCTGTATGGATTTCTTCCACTAAAATAGGAGGCAAAATCAAAAAGAATTTCAACACCAAAAGAAGAAATCTAAGCCATCATATATATAAAAATTATAGGCATAAAATTATGCTCATCCTCACCAAAAACCTGACACAAAGTCCTATATATTTCCATAGCTTAGGAAGTAAAATATTCCTTTTTAAAATGTTCCCTAATAGATGTTGTGATCACTGGTAAGTTACCAATTGTGCCTATGTGTGCCCTCAATGCACGTTGTCTGATCTTATCCCTTTTAGATATATATTCTTTTTCTAATTCTTGTAGGTAAATAGGGATATGATAGTCTGACAATGGCTCAATACCAAAAACTTCTTGAATCTCCTTAGGGCTTATTGTAATGAGACATTCACCATCCACCCTTCTCACTACTCTGATTGTTGGGTCATAATTTTTAGCAATGACCTCTAATAGGTCATAATCCATGAAAACATTAGGGACCAGTAGTTTTCCTAGGTCAAAGTTCCAAATATTCCCATGAGGGCCAAATGATTTCCTTTCTAAGAACTAGTTTTTGAAAAGAACAAGCCATGTTTGAGAAGTCTTAGCATCCCTAACCCAATTCCCCTTATCATACAATCCATCAGCAATTTTGAGTCTAGGGTTCAGAGTGGTTAATCTCTTCACTTGAGCAAATTCAATAGAGGATTCAAGCAATAATTCAAGGAGATCATCATGTATGTTTCTAGACAAATAATTAACCTGACCCGAGAAAACCTTATTTAGAGGCATGGCAATTAAGATTGTAGAATACTAGAAAGCTTAGTCTACAATGTATTGAGAAACTTACTTGCTCTTCACCGTCTTATAATTGTAATTTTACAACACACCATGATTACTATAGTTCCTTCACATTTTAGTTGCCAAGTACAAGTTCTTAATAACTTTGAGCTCTTTGGAGGCCTAAAGATTTTTTCATGTATGAAGGAAAAAATAAGATTTTCTAAAATATACTCTATTCCTGGTTTGCACGAGGAGCTTTCAATTTTCATAAATGAGTTGTAATGAGAAAAAAGTGGCACCACCTTCTATTTTTTAAAAATACACCATTGATTTTAAAAAAATTTGACGATCCAGGAATAAAAATAAAAGATGGCTCATCATCTATTTTCCATGCTAGAATTCAATCCAATGAACTTTCTCTTCATAAGCCTTTTTGTTACTACTAGCAACTTGAATTGGACCCACTGGAACTTATGGAAACATGTCGTCTTCTTATTATGTCACCATACATAAGTAGTGAGCAATTTCCATATGCAACATAGTGACCACCATTGATTCATTATAATCTGATGACTTGCATTTGATCACTATCTTAACATGACTATGGTAGGTCCCTCCATCTCTCCCTTTGGTCATTATGTCACTACCATTAAAAAACTAGCAGTTTCTCATAATGACTTAGCTCCTACCATAGATGAAAATTTGATCTGATAGTGTGGAATCTATTATTACCGTATTTCAACTATGGTGGGCCCATGTGCTCCTTCCCTTGGTCACCATGTCACATAGAATAAACATTGCACAACTCTTGATGCCAACTTGGTGATAGCCATTCATGAAACTTTGATCTAACGATCCAAAAAAATTGTCTGCCCTTTTCTTGAGTGCTTTTCCATGGCATATGTGATTTGGCAATACTTTGACATGTTGGCAAGTCATATCTAATATTTTAATCCTTTATAACACTATAAAAATCAAGCCCCGCCGTGTCTTGTCTTTTCTAGCAAGGTGTTATGTCACTACCAACAAGTTTCATACATTTTTTGGTCATGACATAGCGACTTCGGGCACACATGTCTTAATTGTTGCCAACATGTCATACTAATTATGTAGCTTATTGCTAACTAAGGGAATTCTTTTGGACCCACATTGAAAACTATTGTTGCATTCTAACTTTTTAGGCAAGGTGCTATGTCGCTACTGGTAGGATTCATATATTTTCTAGTCATGACATAGTACTTCCTTAAGATGTTAAGAAACTCCAGTGATGAGAAAAAACACATGTTTCTGTCGCTATCACTACATTCAATGTTTCTGACAATGCATTATGAGCATACAACCCCATTAAAGCAGAAAAAATTTTACGATGCCCATCCATTTATTAACCTCACATCCTTTTGATTTTTAGGCAAGGCGTTATGTCGCTACTGGAGGGATTCATACATTTTTTGATTGTGACATAGTGACCTCCCAGACTTTTCCAAAACTAGTGATGGGAAACAAAGAACTTTCCAACTAATCCCTTTCTCTAGTACTAACATTTCTAACATCAATTTGTCAATTGAGAACTTTGAAATAATGAAAAATTGATGCTCATTTTTTGGTTTCTATCACTGTCTTTACGTTTGATGATGGTCGCCATGTTTCATATGGTATAATACTTGTAGCTTCGCTATGCAACATGACAACCACCGTAGATCTAGAAGAGATCTGATGGTAAGAAAAAAATTTGGGAAAAGAAGACTTAAAAGAAGGAAATTTAAAAATGTCTCCCAATAGAATATTCCATTTTCAAATCTAATTCACCTGCTAAGCTCCCCTTTTTAAAAGATAACATATGACTAAAAAACTTTGCTTGGGGCGTAATAAGGTTTCACTTAGGTTTCTTTTTATAAAACTTGCACAAACCAAACCATAACCTGTAGGACACAAATTTATCTAACACTTTATTTTTTTGCAAAAATTAGACCACCAATAGCATCGTAAGTTCCATGTCATTAACAACTTGTCAGGTTGTCAAAATTGTCAAACTATCACATGCCACAAGGGATTCATTTTTTTGAAAGTAATATGTTAGTCTACATCATCAAATCTTCTCAAGATTGATGGTGTTCACTTTGTCCCTAACAAAAGTTGCAAGAACTTTCTCCTTTGTGATATAGCGAACTGAAGGAATTGTCGCAAGCCCACTTTATGCATAATGTGATTATCATAAAGCTCTACCATCTGATGCAAGGTTGATCAACAATGGTCGCTTTGTTACCAAAGGGAGTTGCTTGATTTTTACCCTTGGTGACATAGCAAGAACATGACATGTGTCTAGAGATGTAAGTGATTCCAATGTAAGTCGCTAGCAATGAAAGAAAAATCTTATGTGGAAAGATTCGATTGGATTGACTACCAAATAGGAGGGTTGAAGATGAGTCATAAATTGTTTATTCCTAAATTGTTGGATTTTTCAAAGATCAACAACCTATTTTCAAATTTGAAAGGTGATGCCACTCTATTTTTCCACAGTCCATTTATGAGAATTAAAGCTCCCTGTGTGAAATAAAATAAGGAATATATTGTAGAAATTCCAAGGATTTCTTCATGCAAATGTATTTTCAATTTCCATGAGCCAGAATTTGTTGAAGGGCTATTTTCCCACCTAGTTGAATTGTGAAAAAGTTTCTATATCAGTTATTCATTGTAGAATTTAGAGAAATAAACTAGAAATCCAAGTAAGTATCACAATTCACATATAATATAAAGAATTTTGGTGTTTTTGCACTATTATAATATGCCTCTAAAAAAGGGTTTCTTTGGGAAAGTAGATTATGCTTGTAGAAATATCCCTAACGATTTCCTAGAACAATTAAGTGAATCCACAAATGAATAAGCCCAAATTAAGAAGTTAGCTCCTATAAACCTTAGCCTCCAAATTGTAGATGGCTTGTTTGATAAGGGGAATTGGACTAGGGATGCCATAACTTCCAAAATAGGGCTCCAATTGTTCAAGAAATGGTTCTCAGAAAGGAAATTATTTGCCCCCCATATGAATATTTAGAATTTTGATTTAGGTAAGTTAGTAGTCCCTGGGGCTTTCATGGATTTAGACCTTCTCATAGTTGTATCCCTAAATTATGACCCAGTAGCTAGGATGGTGAGAAGAATAGATGGGGAGTGTTTGATGAAGATCACTGTAAAAGAAATTCAAGAGGTTTTTGGAATAGAGCCAACCACAAACTATCATGAGGTCATTGATTTCTAGGGGTTAGAGAAATAATATTTGTCTTGTAAAGATCAAATTAGACAAGGTGCATTGAGAGGACACCTAGCCATAATTGGTAATTTGACATTTGTTACAGCATCAACTAAAGATCCTTTCAAGAAGAAATTTTTCAATACTAAGGTCGTAACATTTACATGACTTTATATAGGGTTTTTGGTGAAGATAAACAAGATTTTATGCCAATAAAGTTCATGTATATGATCACACAGATCTCTTCCTTTGGTGTGGATAATATTTTTTATTTTGCATCCTATCTAGCAAAAGAAATTCACATAAGCCTAATTGAAATTGCAAAGGGAAAATTTGAGAAAACCTTTGGCTACTAGTCTTTGTTGATGCATATGTTTTTATATAAGAGAGTTACTTTATTTTAAAAAGAAATGGTGTTGAATAGAGAATTTGAGGAGAAGCTCTACCAGTTCAATTGTGGAGTGTAGATATGACATGGGATGTAGAGGAGGACATCTTTGTGAGATTTGATAGATACTTCGCATCTAGATTGAGGAGACTTTTATTAAGGGACAATCCAAGGATACCTAAGGCACTATTGGACTTCATCAAGCCTATGGATAGCCCTACTAGTTTGAAGGTTTCCCATAATTGGGTAGATATCATACCATACCCTGTGTCAACAGTGTTTAGAGTATATGGATTTTAAGGAACCCCACATGTGCTTCCCTACTAGGTACCTCTAAAGGTGGGAATAGATGAAATGTTATGGTACATGGGTGGGCTAGAGGAAGCACAACTAACTAGTTGGTCTAGAGGTTCAATTTTCCCATCTTAAATAGTGGCCCATCAATTCATAATCACTAAAGGTGGTTGATTATTTTTGTATACATTATTATACCAATACAAAATGGTTGTCTCCCATGATCATTTCAATGATAGTGAAGGAATTTTTCATGATTTCAGATAGGGGGCTAAGGCTGGTGCCAAAAAACATCAACCCTACTTCCCTAAAGATATAATAAGAAATGAATTCTCTCTCCAAGAATAAGAGATCAAAATGGAGAAGTGGAGAGTTCATTCCAAGGTTTTAGAATTTATTAATTATTTTGATAAGGATTATGAGCCTCTAAAAGATGCCAAGATAGAGGAAGATAAGATGAATAAATTGATGATCACTTTTCTAGAGATCATGGAGGCAATGAATGAGGAGAAGACATTCTTTATTAATTCTTATCTTAACAAGGCTAGAGAGTTCATGAAAAATTTATATTTTACCCCTATAGTAGGATCCGAGCAATTGGTTATTCAGAGGAGGTCTAGCTACAATATCATTTAGAATAAAAGGTTTGTAATTGACAAAGGTAAATAGATAGTTGGGTCAAGTAGTACCATTATAGAAGAGGTCTGATGAGCCAAAGCCCAAGAGACAAAAGATAGAAGAAAGATAGCTGCCCCAAATAGAAGAGTATTCAGCCACTCAATCCCGATTACATATGGGAGATGAACAACTCACCAAGGAGAAAATGGAACAATTAGGATCTCAAGGGGAGTTTTTATCACTATTTTAGAATTAGAAGAGGGGAATCCTCAAGAGCCTCCCATTCCTAGCCTAGAATTAATTGTTTTTTATTATAGAGGAAGGGAATTGAACCCTGTTGTAGAACAAGCTAGTCATGTATTTATTTTTGATGATAGATTTGTTAAATCAAGATCTTTTTATCAATTTGCATGGAGAACCAATATTGAACTATTTGAAGAAAGGTGCAATAAGAAAAAGGAAGACCATCCTAAAATGGAAGAGGTGTCTATACAAGACCAAGTAAAATATGATATGATGCAAGAGTTTAAAAGTTTGACCCCTGAGGAGGGAAGAAAAATAGTAAGATTATTTGGGGTTTTACTTCTACCAAACTGGGACATTGCAGATACCATGCTCTTCAATATTGTTACCAAGAAATTAAGTGTAGATGAGAAGGTAAAGAAGGAGTTGAGAGGTTCCAAATTTAGTGAGGATCATGCTACATTAGTGATTTGGTCTATGAGATGAGGATCTAGAGCGAGTTCATCCTAGCCTAATGATACCAACTTGATGGGAAACTTGATTATAAAAAGGGTAGAGGACACTCTGAATGAGGAGGTTGCAAAATTAAGTGTTGAAATAGCTAATCTCACCCTAGCCACATCCAAGAAAGAAAAAATGAAAAAGTTAGAATTACAAGAAAAATATGAGAAGGTCCTAGAAGCTTATAATAAAGAAGTGCACAAATGAATAGAGCTCAAGACTAAGATTATAGGATGGCCTAGCAGGCCTAAAATTACTTATCCTTAGCCACCAATGGAGCCTTTTAAATCCACTCCTCTTATAGAAATTCTAGACACACCATAGGGACCTCATTATTATATTGTAGAGGATTTTGAAGAAGAAAAAAGAAAACTATGGACATTGCATTTGGAATTATATATCCAATATGAGGATAAGTTGAGGAAAGCAATTATGTATTTAGTAGATAAAATTGGTTGGCCTACTTTCTATGAACAATTGGAAAAGGTAATAAACATATGGAATGAGCTAAAAGAAAATGAGTAGGCCTTGAAGCCAATTGTTAATAAATGGAATAATAATGACAAAGATGTCACTCTATTATTATTTTTTAGTTATCTGTTTATCATGTGAATAGATAGAAAAGACTTTTGAATTGACTAATGATCTCTCAGAGTTTGATAATAAGAGAATTGAATTACAAGGGAGAATCATTAACTATCTTGCAAAGTATAAGAGTAAAAACTTTGAAATCTTCCCCCATGCCCTAAACAAAAAGGATAAATTAAAAGATAAAGAGGGATGGGCCCAAGAAATGGATGATTTATTATGTCTTAGGATGAATAGAGTCATAAATGAAAAGGGACATGAATGGTGGGAAAATAAAACTAAATAAGTTGTTAAACTAAAAATATTTTATGACTCTTTAAGAGAAGAATTTATTGAAATAGATAAATTGGGAGAATATGTGATGAAGAAATAGCATGAGATTTTGAGTTTCAATCAGCCAGATGACACACTTTTTGACAAGTGGATGGTAGATATTGCACATGAAAAGTAGTTGGAACTTGGTGAAACCGATGAAGATGAAATGAAGCAAGATGATTTGCAAACAATTGATGCTTGGTTAAAGCAGAAGAAGGCAAAGGTATACAACCAACTACAGAGAAAAATATAGACATTCAAACTGATGACTTGGTAATAGTACAATCAAATGTGACTATTAATTTGTTAGTACAAGATGACATGGATAGAGAACCCTAGGTTCAGCTCATCTTTCAAGTATCAAACAAGACCCATTGCATGCAAGTTTAAAGGTCACATGCTCTAAGGAATGATAATCATGACAAAACCAATCACAAACTCCTCAATGAAGAAGTGTGTCAGAAGTGGTCCCCATAAAAATAATATTCATGATGTAAATCATTATGTTGCACCAATTTTTGTCTTTTATGATAGTAACTTTGTAAAATATCTCTCTATCTTAAGGATAGTGGTTAGTACTCTCTAGGCTTGAAGCTTGTTACATCTCACATTATATAAGTGAGATTCCCAGGCTAGAGAAAGGGTCTAAATTATTATGTAGATTTTAGTTTTCTTGCTAGATTTGCATTCAGTCCAGTTTTCCTTGATGTCAAAATTTTATGTTATATTTTCTCTACAAATTTGAAGATACATTAGCTTTGAAGGATTAAATTGTCTAGTCTTGAGTTGTTTTGAATACTATTCCAATGTTACATAATTTTCAAAGAGAATTAATACAAAGATGAATCACCATCATATATGTTTTCTCTGAGTCTTGTCCCCATTGTTACTGACTAGTTATCTTGAGGTTGTATGAGCAAAGCTTATTCAATTTAATGCAACTAGGATGGGTTGCATATCAATTCATTATTACTTTTAATTCAATGAATAAATTAAATTTTTTAGTGATATGATAGGTTTTCCAGGTGGTAATAAGGATAAGCATAAGAATGAGTTTTAGAGAGAATTATTAATCAAAATGAATTGTAATGCAATCAATTATGTCAAAATAGTTGGGTAGGCTCTGAACCCCAATGGATGAGGCACTGATCAATTATTTCAATTTTCATATGAAGGGATCATAGATAAGCATTAAGCTAAATCTTAAAATCAAAATCAATTTTAATTTAAATGTATGAAGAGTATCATAGCTAGTCAACATTTGTTTGCATATAATTTATGTGTTTTAGTTTGCTATTGTTACCCAAGGTTACTTGTAAATCTAAGAAGAATTATGACCAATCTACTGTAGGGGATGAATATTGTAATAGAATGTCATTGAATGAGTGAAGTTTGAAGATAGTAACAAGTTTTGAATCTTTTTATCCCTTAGGTGCACCCGCCTTAGTTTTGGAGAGCCTGAAGAGTAGAAAATCTTTATGATTTTGTTGAAGTTGGGTCCAGATCTGAAGGCCTCTTATTTGAGTATAGGAAGTAGCTAATCCTTAGGCTAAACTTCTCTTCATTATCTTGGTATCGAGTATTTTTTTTCTTGGTAGTGTACAAAAGACCAACAAAGAGATTATCAATGAATCAACACCTAAACCAAACAGAGATCTAAACTTGCAAAGTGAGTTGTAATCACATAGACCAAAACCCTACTATTTTCTTTCTAATCATTATAAATAGTTTTTATTGAAATCCTTTTAATAGAGGTTGACCTAACAATCATTTGAAAGACTTAACTATCTGTGTAAATCCTTTCACAAGGTGACATTCTAAATAGAATGATCAAATTCTTCTTAAAACGCCACTCCTAATAAGGTGACTAAATCCTCTAACCAAGTCACATTTAATAGTGTGTATTGTCACCTTTAATAGGGTTGGCTCCTAATAGAGCTCACTTTGAAAGAGTGAGAAATTGGTGACATGTTGCTGGTGGTTTTCCCCAAATTGGGTTTTCACATAAAAATCCTAGTGTAAAACTTGTGTTGAATTCTTTATATGTTTTATATTTTATATTCAGCAAAGCATGTTATATTTGGAATAGAAATTTTTTTTATAGTAGAGACTAAGTAATAGTGAGAGTTTTATGTTTAATTGTTCAAATAGTACTTAAGGACCTTGAGTAACTGATTCACCCCCCCCCCCCCCCCCCCCCCCCCCCCCCGCCCCCCCGCCCCCCTGCCCAAAAAAAAAAAAAAAAACTTATTCTAAACATTTATAACATCTAGGATGATGGTTTGACTATGGTGACTAACATGAAATGATCCTCCTTTTAAAGAGAGGTCTAAAATATGACTAGGGAAAATCTACATTTAATTAATGGTTTAATCCTCTATGAAGCAAAGGAAGAGGTTTTTTCTAAACCAGAAGCTATTAAGCCTCAACAAGTGGCAACTAACACATCAATAGAATTCCAAAGAAATCCAATACCTCAAATTCTTTTGAGGGATGCAAGAATTCTAGTAATAGAGCTTAAGGACAGTCTAGTTGATTTGGCTCAAATTTATGACAAAAATTATGGAATCTTTACTAGATGGTATGGATTTGGAAAACTAATAAAAGAGATTATTGATTAAGTTCAAGAGAAATTCCTAGAGGTAAGTATCACCACCATTATTTCAAAGGGTTTCATATTCCCATCTTTTCTATCATCATTAAAAGATAGGTTTTTAAATGGCGAATCTTTGGTTTTTGAGGATTATCCATTTTATTTTTTAGATTGAGAAAATAATTTTAATGCATGTAATGTTAAAAATTTAAAGTAACTAAAGGAACTAGGATTTAAAATCTTCCAATAGATTTATTCAAAAAATATATAATTAGAATAACTAGTGAAAGATTAGGGAGAATTGTAGAATGAAGAGATCGAGTTTATATGAAATTGGATTTCACTATGCTTATAGAAATGGAAATCAATGTTTAACACTTTGGATCTAATAGTCTTTAGAAGAGGAAGCCAACATTTTAAGGTGTTCCCTAATTTATTTAATGGAAATATTATGGAGGAGGAAGACTTCTCAAATAAGGCAGATGACATGTTAGAAAATCCATCAAGTCCGAAGAGTGGTGTCAAGACAGAAGGAGAAAGATATGATTTGATAGAACAAATTGTCCATGATAATTTGAAGGTGCAAGAGGAAGAGATTGTGTTGACCCTAAAGGTAGTCTAGTATGATCAATTAGTGCAAAATACTTATTCATTTACTTATTATATTTGGTTGGTCAACACTGTGACAGAGTCACTCTATACAAGTTAGGATATGTAAAGGATAAGTATGTATAATCTATTATTGTTGAGCATTAGTTATTGCTAAGAAGATCAAGAGTTGTCAAGTTTTCAATGGTTGTTGAGGAAATACATGAGTTGAGTGATACATAAGCTAAATAGTTTACTTAAAGCTAGGTATAGTTGAAGTTGAGTGATAGTGTGAAGAACTAGTATGCATTGAACATTAGAAATGTATATGGAACAAGTAACATAGTTTTGTATAAATGTTTGGAATGGCACAAACATTGATGTAAACCATTTTTTTGAGTAAAGAAACATGTTTTTGTGATTGAGGAGAAAGTCAAAGTGGTAATTATTAATCATTAATCTCTATGTAATGAGATCAACCAATCAAAAAAATAGGACTAAGCAAAAAAAGAGATCTAGGCCATATTATTACAAGTGATAGGATCTTAGTAGACCCATCTAAGATTCGAGCTATTATGGAATGGCCAGCACCCACTAGTTTCACTAAGGTGAGGAATTTTTGGGATTAGTTGGTTATTATAGATGCTTTGTTGTAGCTTTTTCTAGATTGGCTCATCCCATTACATCTCTTTAGAGAAAGGGAAAGAAGTTTGAGTGGATAGAAAAGTGTGAGATAGCCTTCCAAGAGCTCAAAAGAGCTCTCACTAGTGCACCAATACTTGTAGTACTTGACCCATAAAGGGATTTTTTTGTATGTACAAATGCTTCTTTGGATGGCATAGGAGCAGTTCTTATGTAGGATGGTCAAGTTATTGTGTATGAGTCTAGGAAGCTTAAGACTCATGAGCTAAATTATCCTACTCATGACCTAGAGCTTGCAGTAGTAGTTCATGCTTTAGGGAGATGGCAACACTTTCTCTTAGGTCATTGTTTTGAGCTTCATTCAGATCATCAGAGTTTTCAATACATCCTCTCAAAACCAAACCCTAATACTAGGTAGAGAAGATGGACAGAGTTCTTATGTGAGTATGAATTTGATGTTCATTACATCAAGGGCAAGGAGGATGTGGTTGCAGATTCTCTAAGTAGGAGATGACATATGATATCTTCCATGGCTACTACCACAAATTTGAAAGAGTGTATCTTACAAAATTTTCTAGAGGGTAAATTATATGTGGAGATTTTTTAGGTTGCACATTCTTAGAGGCTCATAGTGGGAAATTTTGTAGACTATTCCTTAATGGGATTTTATGTCATAGAGGACGTACTTATGTACCTTCTATGGGTGATCTGCGAGAGTTCATCATTTTAGAGGCTCATCAAGTGCCATATGCAACACATATTGGTGTCCAAAAGTTACATTCAAACTTGAAATAGTTGTATTTCTGGACCAGGATGAGGGTACAGATTTCCAATATTATTGCTAGATGTCTTGAGTGCCAGAGAGTGAAGACAAAGCACAGCCATTCAGGGGGACTTTTACAGCTACATGAGATACCTATGTGGAAGTGGGATGTGATATCTATGGACTTTATTTCTGGTCTTCCTATGTCTTCTTGTCATCATGATGCTATCTTGGTGACAATTGATATGTTGACTAAGGTCACCCACTTCTACCTATTCATACTACCTTTATAGAACTAGTAGTAGCACAAGTGTTCTTATGAGACATTTTCAAACTTCATGGCATCCCTTGTAAGATCATTTCTGTTTGAGACTCTCTATTCACATCTTTATTTTGGAGTGAGCTTTAGACAGCTTTGAGTACTAGTCTTAATTTTAGTATAGCATATCACCCTCAGATAGATGGACAGATAGACAGGGTTAATCAAGTACTGGAGGATATGTTGCAAATGTATGTGATGGACTATCAGGTCAAGTGGGAGAAGTACCTTCATCTTGTGGAGTTTTTCTATAATAATGGGCATCATACTTCTATAGGTATGCCTCCTTATCAAGCCTTATATGGTAGACCTTGTAGGACTCCTTTGAGTTGGGATAGGATTAAGGATAGAGTATCCATTGGACCACAATTAGTTAGATACATGGAGAAATAGGTTGATTTGATTAGACACCATCTTAGGGAGGCTCAAGATAGACAAAAAAAAGTATGTTGATGTGAAGAGGGTAGATAGAGATTACATGGTTGGTGATAGAGTTTTTTGAGAGTGCATCCGCATAAGAGTCTGATCCATTTTGGAAAGGGTTCTAAGTTAGCACCTCATTTTGTTGGAACATTCGAGATAATAGAGATTATAGGGCTAGAATCTTACCATTTAGTTTTGCCACCTAACCTGTCACACATCCACGATGTGTTTCATGTTTCAGTATTGAGGAAGTATATTTATGATGAGTCACACATTATAGATTGGGATGCCTTGTAAGTGGAGTTAGAAGGACACTTAGCTCTCGAGCCCATTCATATTTTGGGCTAATGAACCCTAACACTTCAAGGTAGAGAGCTAGACCAGGTTAAAGTCTAGTGGGATTGTTATGATGAGGTCACAGCTTCATGGTAGGATACAATACAGATGAGAGCATAGTACCCATACCTCTTTGATGAACTCCAGGAGGATGTTCATGCCTAGGGGGGGGATGTGAGGCCTCACCCTAGCCCATCATAGCATATCATAGCAATTTATTTGCATTTTAGATACTTTATATTTTGAGACCTTGTTATATGTTGGACTATTTTGGATTGTTACTTAGACTATTTGATAATACGGGACACTTTATTTTATGGTAATTATTTATGATGTAAGAACTTATTTATGATGCTTGATGATTAGTTGCATTCATGTACTTGGTTGGTTATTTTATTGAGTAGGAAATTATGTTTGAATACAAACATTACATGGATAATATATATTTGGAAATCATGAAATGTTGCAAAAGTGTTGTATCAAGTTTAGTTTGATAATGTTAGTATTATATATGCACAATGGTTTAGAAATGGAAAAATATTGTCTGAAATTCAATTGACAAATGCCTTATGGTTTGATTCAATCATGAATATAGAATTGATTGAGGATTTACATACGCATTTAATTTATTTATCTTGGACTACTAATATGTGGTCTAAGTGTGCAGGAAATAACCATGGTAAAATGGAGAACCAAGACTATACCTTTGTATTAATTGAGAATGCCAAGGTTAGATCTAATGTAGAGATCTTAACCTTGTTGTTAAGTATTTTACTTTGTGAACATAATGTGAATGGATGTTTTAGATTAGGTTCCTTTTTGTGAAAATTGATTTGCCACTCATAATGTTAAATGTATATTTTATAGTGTCACTTGACATTTGTATCGTTGTGTGTTTAAATGGCAATTCAAGTTGAGATATTAGCAAAAGACACCCAACCTTATTCCTAACCAGTTAGAAATGTTTAAGTTTTTATACCCTTCCATAAAAATATCTTATGAAGGATTTAATTAAATTAAATTATGGATTTCAAGTTTTGGGTGATTTTAGAGGGCTTTATTTGAGTCTTGGGGTGTTCTTTTAGTGAAATTAAGTTACCTACATGTTAGTACTATATGTTAGGGCTTTAATTTTGACTTTAATCAAGTTAAAATCTCTTTTCTAACACTTTTAAAATCTCATTTTTCAAGTATTGCGAAAATGGAAGAAGACTTACCCAAATTCCCACCTTATCTTTAGTGAGTTGATAATTCCAACCAAATAGGGAAATTTTGGTTGAGTTAAAGTGTTTGTTCTCTTTCTTGATGGAGGAAAATTAGGAGTGTTTTTTTTTTAGAGGGGGATTGGAAAATAGAGGTCAAATTCACCCACTCTCTAGTTTTTAGAGATTTTTGATTTTGGAGATTGGATTAAGGAAGGATAGAAGGCTCTTCTCAAATTGGTTCATTTTCCATAGCTTGGAGAAAGGTTGAAGATTTCTCCATGTTTTGGAAATATATGTTGTATTTTTTTTCTTAATAATGTATACACTAATATGTAAGCAAGAAACACTAATCTATTAAGAGAACAAAGCATTAACTAACAACACTAATATAACCTTTAAGAGAGACAAAGAGGAAACAAAATCAAATGAGAATGTGAGCCATTGAGAGGCTCTCTCAATAATATTGTTCTCTTGATTTAGGGATGAGTCTAATTTGGGTATGTATTTAGGATGTATGCTCAAGATACTCAAACTATGCTTCAATGGAGATGGAAAATGGCAAATTGGTAGCTTTGTGAGCTCTCAATTTGGCATTATAAGGGTATGGTTAAGGGCTTTGGCTTCTCAAACTAGCATTATAACTTTAACTCAAGGATTGTGATGAAATGGCTTGGGAGGGGATCTAATTTATAGGCCAAGGGCTTGAGGGATGGAGGGTTAAGATGCAAGGAGAGATGAAAGCTTATGGAGGGCTCAGATTGCATGAGAGGAGAGCACATGGATTGTGCTTCCTTACAACCAATCAAGGAGTGACACATGTCATAGGGTGAGTGGATGGAGGAAAGGGCAAGGATGAGTCAACAAAGGAGGCTCAAGGCCTTAAATAGCCCTCATAATGGCTTGTAAGAGCTTTTAAGGGCATGTAAGAGCATTGAAGGCTTTGTGGTTGGGATAAAGTTTTATGGTTGGGATATTTTGAGGGAGGAGACTTTGATTTGGCTTAGGAAAGTCTTAAGCTCACTTAGGGAATGTGACAAGGTTAGGGGGGGGATTAGGCTTGGTTTAGGATTAGATTAAGGATGTTAGAGATGTGCAAGTGGATGGCATTCATGAGGGTGGGTGAGTTAGTGGCTAAGCTAGGGTAGTATGGGTGGATGGGGTGGATTAGGCTAAATGGAGGATTTAGGATACTTTAGGGGTTATTAGATTTGAGGGCTTTATTTATCAAATAGATTTATTTAATAAATGAGGGTTTTGGAATTAGATAGGAGAATAGGATTAATTGATAAATAATGGGTTATTTGATTTATCAATTAGGACTATAGATGATTAATTAAATTAATCAGCTAGGGGATGGCAAAAGGATTAATTAAATTTAATTAATGATGTCTTTAGAGATAGCTAAATAAGATTATTGAAGCAGTGTAATCAGATTTAGGTATCTACAAATAAAAGATGTGTAAACTCTCTATAGATGCATGTGTGTGTTGTTCATTGTCTCTATTCTATTGTTGGGTGTGGATGAGTTTCTATTACCTTATTGTCATTTTGAATTTTGAGAGTATGATGTTATGGGTGTGGAAGGACATCACTCACCCTTAGGAGGGAAGAAGTGGCCATTGGGTGAAGGGGTTAGTTGGTCCTATCCTCTGACTGTAGAGTCTCTTCCCTAGAAGGAAGAGGGATAAACATGTAGTATGGGATGCATGTGCCAATACTTTGTTATGAACTTTGGGAGTGATTAAGGGGAGAAATTTTGTGAGAGTTGGTATTAATTTTGTATGCCTTGTGAAGGTGGATTTGGTTTTATGTATTTGGCTTCTCCTCGAGGTATTTAGGCACACCTTCACCCATTCTATTGGTTTCTCTACTAACCTACTATGTAAGCTCAAAAAGGGTGTTAAATGTTGCATCTTGTATTGTTGATGTATATGTGTGTGCTTGATTGCTACCTGATTGGTCTTGCTTCTCCAAGCTCGGTGGGTGGTCTCTTAGAGACCTAGGTTGGGAGGTAAGCTCTCTATGGTTTTAAGGGTTGTTTTGTACAAGTTTTTTAAATGGATGTGTGTTGAAGAAAAGATTGGAAGATTTTCATTTTTTGTTGGGGATTTGAAGATTATTTATTATGAACATTTGTAAAAGTTATGTATTGTATAAGATCAGAAGTAGATCTATATGTAATTTTTGAATTGTTGTAAAGATCCAATTATGATTGTAATATTTGAAAGGACTTTTCAATACTATGAATATATTTTAGTTTAAATATTTCTTGAAAATGAGTAAAAGTACTTGAAAAATATTAGCATAATAATCTGTTAATATTTTGATATAATTTCTTAAATTATTTTCAAGAATTAAAATTGAATATTATGTATGTGTGTATATGCATATATCTTGTTCAAAATTTTGGGCATGACAAAAGTAAACCATTTTTTTGAGTAAAGAAACATGTTTTTGTGATTGAGGAGAAAGTCACAATGGTAATTATGAATCATTAATCCCTATGTAATGAGATCAACCAATCAAAAAATTAGGACTAATCAAAAAAAGGGATGAATTTGGATCATTGGTTGAGATCTAGAAGCTTCATCAAATAGCTATTTAAGGAGGCTTTTAGACCTAATTTTTTTGGTTGTGAGTTAGAAGTTTGGATGCAAAGTTGATGGTGAATTCAATGGAGTTAAGTGTTAAGGAGTAGTAAGATGACGAAGTAGTGTAGAGAGAAGTTATTGAAGATCTATCATAGAGAGGTGGTATCAGATTGTAAAGAGAAATATGTCATTAGCATTCTAGTGCAAATTGAAGGATCAAGGTACTAATACATTTTAATAGGTGTTTTAGGGTGGAGCTCTTAACAAAGTGGTCCTAACAGACCTATGTAAATCTCCTAATAGAGTGCTCACTTAATTATGTAGTTTAAAATCCTTTAGTCAAGATAGATTTAAAAATATTGTAAGATCTTAATATGGAAAACCCCTCATAGGGTAGATCATTAGAAGTGATCAAACTTTGTATCCCTAATAGGCACACTTTATTGTTGTAGTAGTTAATATTTTGTGGGTGTCATCCCTACTATAGTTTTACCTTCCCCTTGGAGGGTTTATGCATTGCCAAATTTTTGTGTCATGTTCATTTATTTCTTACATGTTTATTAATGTTATTAGATGTTAGATCTTATATTACATGTTGACATATGATGTTACATCTTAAAGTTCAAGGTTAAGGTAGGGATGTGTGTTGTGAATTAAGTCTGAATATGGTTTATGTTTTAAATACTAAAAGCTTTGAAGATCCTAGTTCACCCTTTCCCCCCTCTCAACATCTTACTATCCCTATTATATTTCCAACAATTAGTATCAGAGCAATGTTCTCTAAGTAGAAGTCTAACCACTTGAGATTCAAAGATCTTGGAAGTGGAAGCCTACAAGTTGGGAAAGGTTAATGAGGATCAAAGGTTTTATTTTAAACTTGCAAAGAGAAGAATGTAGATGGCAATTCACAAAAATGACACACAATACAAAGAAGAAAACATTGAGGACTAATGTCATGAAGGCAGATCCAATGAAACTAATGCAAATATAGAATATCTGTTAGAAAGGAACAACATCCTAAATGGAGAGGTCAGATCACTGAGAAGACATCATGACATACAATCAATAAGTCTTTGCAAAGTGAGTGAACAAAAGAAAAAGGTTGAAGAAGATAAGAAAATGGTTAAAGAAGACATAAAATAGATGAATACAAGTCTTGATGAGAGAATAAATGAGGTACAATAGCTAACTCACAATCAATTTGACATGGTCAATTAGTTACTAAGTGTAAATCATGAGATTTCTAGGAAGGTGGAAGAGATTACAAATTTTAGATCTAAGAACAATCAACTAAAAGTTGAGTTAAGAGATAAGAAAGAAATCATGGAAACAATAAATAGATCTTGAAAGGCTATGAGACAACTTGATGAACATTTGAGAGCACAAAGAAGACCTCATAACACTACTAGACTAGGTTATACCAAGTTCATATCATCTACCAAGCGAGGAGAGTCATCAAAGTATGGAGAACAAAGGAATGATAAGAACAAGAAGCCTACATGCTATCACTTTTGGAAAACTAGGTCATACACAAAATATTTACAAGAGAAAAAATATTAAGTCAAATCTTAAACCTAAATTCAATGGTAATTGTTTCAATTGCAATAAGAATTGACATCAAGTGCATGAATGTAGATCAAAGACTAGTGAGACATAAGCTACATCTAGATTTGAAGGTTATTGTTACACACGTCAAAAGTATGGTCATAATGCACAAGATTGCATATGTAAAGAAAACAATAGTTTAACACATAAAGGTCAAGGCAAAGAAACTAGGAAAGGCAACAATATAAATCAGGATTAAAACACTTGGGTCAATTGTGAGTTATGTGGAATGTATGGACACATTGCAAAAAGTTGTGCAAGGATACATCTTAGAAGAAGATGAGAAAATTGGAGGAATTTTGAACTAGTGTGTTTTAACTATCAGAAGGTCAGACATCTAAGAAGATATTGCATGAACTAAGTACTAGTATGAAATAATGAAGAAACCAATAGAAAGGAAAAGTTCAATACTAAAGAAGTGAGAAGAAAAATGAATCAAACCTAGAGAAATAAAATTGAAGGAGGCAATAGTTCAAATAGTGAAGTTTTGATCATCCAATCCAATGGATTAAGTGATTCCCCCACCTTAAACTAAGAAAAGGTGTGTATGGAATTGTAATTTGAATCTCTATATCATACATAAGTTCCTAAGATAATATGTATGAAAGTCCAAATAAGCGTGTTAATGGATGCACAAGGAAAAATTTGAAGTTTGAATTGAGCAATGTATTTTGATGTTGAGTTGAAGAGTTAATGATGATTGAGTGTCAATATTGGAGTCGTGAAAGTGTTGTGTAGTTTAGCATAATCTTTGGTATTGACCGAGTCTTCATATTGGCCAAGTGAAATAAATGAAGTGAGATTGTTGAGTTTCTCTATGTTGGTCTAGACAATTGTATTTCACCCACTATAAGTATGAAGCTTTGATGAAGCCCTAAACTTGAAATATACAAGATATATAGTGAATTTAGTAAGTCATTTTTTGCACCTTGCATTCAAGTTTTCATAGAGAAAATTGAGCAAAAGCATTTTCTGAGCATTTAAGCAAGTTTAAGTTGGATCATAGTGCATGTAACCGGCATTGGAAGTAAAGTGTGAGAAGTTATATTGAGGTTGAGCTATGTAGGAGTGTGTATTCAAAACCTATATTGAAGAAATGACATCAAGCTCATCTAAAACCAAGAAGAAAATGTAGTTAGAGGTTAGTAACACTCAATTGGTCCAAAAATGATGCTTGTCCCCCACCTAAATTCAAATGTTTTCCTAAAATTGTGATGAAGGGTGATTCTTTGGGTGCTCTATCATCTATTCCACCAAGAGTAATCATGATTCATGATGTGATATTATGTTATCGTTAATCTCATTTTGGTTTTGACAAAGTGGTAATAAAACACATAGTCATTATGTCAATTGCATAGTACATGCCGAGTGAATAGAGAAAGCCAAGTGATAAATATGATCCAAGCAAATAGAGCATGTCTAGCATAAGTTTCTAGACAATACATGTCAAGTAATATGATAGATAGTGTCGAGCACTAGTATGTGCTAAGAAAATAGTGTGTGTCAAGTCACTTAGGTGATGAGCAATTAAAGTGTGCCAACTAATTCAAGTGTCAAGAAAATAGAGTGTGTCAAGCTATTCAAAAGTTGAGTATTAGTAAATAGAGCACAATGAAGGCTAAGCATCAGAGCCTATGGATGTTAAGTGAATAGTTTATGTCATAGATGCTTTTAATGGCACAAACTTCTATATAAACCATTTTTGGCCAACATGAACATGATTTTTTTATTATAAGGAATAAGGAAGGAGTCATATTACACATCCATATGCAATGCATGCAACTAATCAGATTGAGGGAAGCATTAGATGGCAATATGGATTAACCATAGTCATTGATTCTAACCTTATTTCATATCCATGATATTTGTAAAAGAAGGAAACTATAAAAGTAACCTATGTTGTGAAGGAGGATACTAAGGAGAGTATTTGGTGCAAAGGAAGCATGGAGAATATAGCTAAGATAGAATTTTTCAATGAAGAATCAGTCTGAGAGGAATAGAGACAAGCAATGAAAGGTTAGAGAAGATAGATCTAATCAAAAGGGTCAAGAGACAACTAGTAAAGAGGAGATCTAACATCAAGTAGTAAGGTGCTAACGAAAGGATCATGTGTTGGATCATTCTAACAGGTGATATAGAGTAAATCTATTAATAGAGTAGCCTTAATAGGCTTTTGTAAATCTCTTAACTAGGTGCTTACTTATTTTGATTTTAAATCCTTTAATGAGGTGAGACCTAACAATCTTTGTAAGCCTTTAATAGGGCAAACCTCTCACAGGGTAGATCATAGTTTATGATCAAATCATTATAGCCATAATAGGCCACACTTTACAACTATAGTAGTGAATATTTGTGGGTGTCATCCCCACCCTAGTTTTACCTTCTCCTTGGAGGGTTTTTGGGTAACCAAATATTATGTGTTATGTGTTGATTTATTTCATACTTTGGATGTGATGAATGATTACATATTTCAGTTTACATGTTATGTTATGAGATGGATGTATGGTGAACTATTTTAGAGGTAAAAATTTGAAGTATTGATTCACCCCCTCCTCCCCCAAAACCTCTAAGAACTTACTTTCCCATTGCTAATTCCAACAATTGGTATCAAAGATTTGTTCTCTAGAAAGGAAAGTTTGATAGCTTTGGAGGTTAGATCTTGAAGATGGAAGTCTACAAATTGGGAAAGACTATTTAGAACTAGAAGACTGAAATACATGTCCTACATCAACTCAAGGAGGAAAGAGATGAAGTGCAACATTCATTGAAGAGAAGGAATTGGCCATTCGAAAAAATGACACTCAATATCAAGAAGAAGACACTATTATATTATTTGAGGATAGAAACTCAAATGAATTTCATGTAGCTATTGTAGATCTAATGGAAAAGAACAATGCCCTAAATGAAGAAGTCAAGAATTTGAAAAGGGAACAAGAAACTTAGTCAGTATTGTTATGTGAGACAATTGAACTAAAAAAGAAAGATGAAGAAGATAGAGTCATGATTGAAGAAGACAAAATATTTCTACCTAATAGACTTGAGGAGAAGTTATTAGATGTGAAAAAGTTATCAATAATTCAATTGGATCTAATTAATAGGGTGATGATTACAAATCAAGAACTAAATAGGAAAGACATTGATATTATAACTTTGGAAACACATAATACCCAACTAAAAAATGAATTGAAGATTGAGAAAGAAAAGATTAACAAACCTAGTGAAGCCATAAAGTATTTTGAGAAACTGATGAAAGCACCAAGGTCAAACAATGACACTATTGGTTTGGACTATTCTACTACTAAGAAAGGAATATCAACTAGAAGTGGTGAACAAAGGAACTATTAAGGAAAGAACATCAAGGCCCCTTGTCATCACTATGGAAAATTGGGTCACATAGAAAATGTCTACAGAAGCAACACTGGAAATCAAAACCCTAAGTAGAAATTCAAGGGACATTGTCATAACTGTAAAAGGTGAGGACATCAAGCACAGAAATACAAGATCAAGACCATCAACACTTAGAGATTTGAAGGATATTGTTACAACTGTCAAAAGTATGGACACAAGGGATATGAATATAGATTTAAACCCAAGTGGACATCAAACAAGAAAATCAAGGTACATCATCATGGGAATACTTATGATTGGGATTACAATACAAAGTACAATTGTCATTATTGTGGTGATTATGGTCATATTGTTGTAAATGTTGGAATTCTTTAGAATATCTAAGAGGGGGTTGATGTAATGTCCCATTTAATACATTTACTGATTTGCCTTCTTGTTTGTATCAGTTTGGTAATATTCCATATGATGATTCCCTTACCAAAGTTTGTATTCAATATTTATATTTTAATTGTAAGAGTCGTGTCTTTTCACAATATAATAATTATATTAATTATATAATTATATAATTACATTATATTAATATATATATTATTTATATAAGTTTAATAACATATATTATATCTACAGTGGTATCGTCTGTATTTGTGTTATAAATATTATTTATTCATTTTATTAATCTTATATATATATATATATATATAATTTAACAGTATACTATTTTAGATATCTAATATATACATGTGTATATATATTGTATATTTACATTTATAGATATATGATAATATATATGATAAATAATAATCTATATTTTTAATTTATATACATTATTTATCATTTTAATATGATAAACTTTATATATAATACTTATTTATTATATGTCAAAATGGGGATATCACAATCCTCCCCTCTTCAATTTCCTTGTCCTCGAGCAAAATCATTCATACACAAGCTCCTTCATAGACACAAAACATATTCCCATAGAAAAGGCCAAAAAGAATAGCAACATTCCTTGGACAACTAGACCTATTAGTAGATGGGAAGCCCTACTTATATGGAGAAGGGTTGGGTGGCTATGGATAGAATTTATGAGATATACATCTTAATGAATGAAAAACATGAAGTAGGCATAAAGTAGACAAATGAATGCATGAAAACATAGATCATACGTGAGGTAGACAGATGAAGACATGATGCAGATAGTTGAAGACATGAAGTATACACAATGAAAATAGTTGAAGACACAAAGAAAACATGATGTAGATAGATGAAGACACACATTATGTAATTCCTTGATTATGAATGTTGTGCTCCTTTCCCCTGTCATTGAAATCAAAAAGTTCTCAAAGATGCATATTTTAAACAAATTTTCTATAGGTAGTACTATAATAGGGTGTATAATTCCATAGTGGATGGTAGATATACTACTACTCGAGTTTGGAAATGCTTAGCTTGGGGCTCCCTCATATTTTAATCCATATTGGGATTCTCTTGCCCCAACACAACTGATTTACTCCTCCCCCTGTGTACACTTCCTACCCACTAGGAACATGTTTAATTTTGATGTGGATGGTAGATTTATTGCTTCTCAAGTTTGGACATGCTTAGCATAGAGCTCCCTCAGATCTTTATCCATATCAAGATTCTCTTGCCCCAATGCAACTGATTTACTCCTCCCCCTGTGCACACTCCCTATCCATTATGAAAAAAATACACAAAAGAGATTTTCTTCTAGTTCACTAATAGTTTACCTTTCAATTTACATATTAACTGATTAGACATGTTTCACAACATTATATACATGTATCTATGATGATGATGTATAATATCTTAGATTTATTTCTTTCAAATTATTTATAACATTATTGATTAATTATCATACATTTATAAACTTTAAATATACTTCAAGATTAATAAAGTTAACATATTTATTTTCAACTAAATCATAATATATAATAACATGTCATATTTATCAACATGTATGTAAAATCAATTATATATATACTTACCTTATGGGGTCTACACCTTTTTGAAACCCATGCATAAATCTTCCGCATTGGTTAATGTCATACTAGTAATGTGATGTTGGAGAAATGTACTCTAGGTCACCCTTAATACATTTGAATGATATCAGACATTGATTGGTAACCTTAAATACTAGTTGGCCTCATGCTTTTTCCTCAGTTATTAGTGGGTCTTTCCTTACACACATGGCATATGTCCTTCTTGCCATGTCACCCTTATTTAACTATTCGTTGTTCATTTTGATTATTCATTTTTTATGCATTTTCATTAATGTTATTCTTTTTTGAATGAAATTTCACCTAAATTAGATGGTGCCTGCTATGGTTATAACTCCCACGATTTATTCCTTTTTATACTTGATTTCAATTATATTAGTTTTCTAACAGAATAGGTCAAGCCAATTAAAGGGGCCACCATTTTCATTACTACTTGTTTATATATATTTATGTATATTTTTCAATTCCTTTTATCACCAGTGGATTGTGTCTCTATAATCATTCTCCTCCTTATCCCTTTGTGTGCTTAGAAACTCACACGTATATGAGAATAACTTTGGTGGAGAAGAACATGAAACAGTAACAAGACTTTTCCAAATTTGCTCCTAGCAATTGATGGAGTGGTTCTAATCTTGTTCGATATCACTTCCATGCTCAAGTTATGAATAGAATATAAGATTAATATATTAATATTATGAGGCATATGTTGTAGGCTTCAAAAGGGTGCAATGTCGTCTCCAAGTCATCTTGCATCAATGAACGCATCTTAATAATTTGTGTTTCTAATAAAATAAATCTTTTGATTGTATATCACAACTTTGTAAGCCTTTCAATGTTCCTTTTAATTTATACTAGATGTATTTGAGCCAATAAAATTGACATGACCATTTTTCATCATTTTTAGGGTTCTAGAATTAAAACTCGTCATATTTTCTTAGTGATGGATTTCTAAAACATATATGCAAGATACCTACCAAAAATATCTACAAATAAATATCTCTCATAGTTTCATATTCAATGATCAGTGATGGCTATTCACACAAAGGTATCACCAACAGTACCCACTAGATATTGTCTATACTCGAACAATCTTTCATTATCATTTTTGTGAAGGACATATTGGCACTTATGTTATTATGTTTATTTTTTTTTATTTTTTTTAAAATTTATTTCCTTTTCTCCTTTGATGAATATACCACAATTTATGCGATTATAGAGACGTAGGTTATGGATTCCACTGTACTCCTTAAGCAATCATGTCAAATTTTAATTACCAAATTTCTTCACACTAGTGCTTACTCCATATAAAATAGGCAACCTCAATTGGCATCTAAGTGCACTTACTACTAGTTATGTATCCCAAATCATTTCTTTTTATTCTACCTCTTAATTCATGTTTCTTACATTGTCTTAGTTTTGTCATTTTGCAGATGTTCTCAGACTTATTTTGTTTTCACCCAATAGGATGCCAAGATCATAGCTTTGATACCATTTGTAATGTCCTGTTTAAGACATTTACTTATTTTCCTTTCTATTTGTATAAGTTTGGTAATATTCCACTATACTCCTTAAGCAATCATGTCAAATTTCAATTACTAGATTTCTTCACAATAGTGCTTACTCCATATGAAATAGGCAACCTTAATTGGCATCTAAGTGCACTTATTATTGGTTATGTATCCCAAATCATTTCTTTTTCTTCTACCTCTTAATTCATGTTTCTTGCATTGTCTTAGTTTTTTCATTTTCCAGATGTTTTCAAACTTATTTTGTTTTCACCCAATAGGATGCCAAGATCATAGCTTTGATACCATTTGTAATGTCATGTTTAAGACATTTACTTATTTTCCTTCTTATTTGTATAAGTTTGGTAATATTCCATATGATGATCCCCTTACCAAAGTTTATATATATATATATATATATATATATATATATATATATATGTATATACGTATATATATACGTATATATATATATACATATATATACGTATATACATTTATATTTATATATATATATATATATATATATATATACATTTATATTTATATATATATTGTAAGAGTCATGTCTTTTCACAATATATTAATTATATAATTATATCATTATATTATGTTAATATATATATTCTTTATATAAGTTTAATAACCTATATTATATCTACAATGATATCATCAGTATTAGTGTCATAAATATTATTTATTCATTGTATTAATCTTATATATCATTGTGTGTGTGTGTGTGTGTGTGTATATATATATATATGTAAAATTTAATAGTATATTATTTTAGATATCTAATATATACATATGTATTTATATTGTATATATACATTTATAGTTATATGATAATAAATATGATATATAATAATCTATATTTTAAATTTATATACATTATTAATCATTTTAATATTATAAACTTTATATATAATACATATTTATTATATGTCAAAACAAGGATATCACAGTTGAATCAGTTATCCAATGTCTAGACATACAAATAAAACTTTTGAATGCTAATCAGATCCATATTCATAAAACCTTAACATGCATAAATCCATTAGATCATACAATACCTTAACTTTGTAGGTTACTGCCTAGGTCAAAATAACTTTACAGACATGTAAACGTGAAATACCATAAGCACAATCACACAATTTCACAAGGATTTTACATGGAAACCCAATTTGGGAAAAACCACTAGTAACATGCTACTAATTCTCACTCTTCTGAAGTGATGCCATGTGCAAGGCCAACCCTATTAGAGCTTACAATACATACTATTAAATTTGACCTGGTTAAAGGATTTCAATCACCCTATTAGAAGTGAGCCTTGTTGGAGGACTTTAGAACATTCCATTAGAATGTCACCTAGTTAAAGAATTTACAAGAGATTGTTAGGTCAACCTTAATCCAAAGGATTTTATCCACACTAGTGCAGTTATTAGAAAGTAATAGTAGGACTTGATCTGATAAAAACTTACATCTTACTTGCAAATTATAGATCTATGTTTTAATCCTTCATTCTTCTTGGCATTCATACTCTTCAACTCTGATAGCTTGTTCACCTTTCAAGCATTCATCCCCTTAATCCTTCTTTCTTTTTATGCCAACTACTGTCTCTTTTGTTTGGCCACTAGATGAAGCAATACCCTAGACTCCTTGTCTTCGTTAGGATCTAGCACATGACAACCTTTGCTTCTGACTAGCTATCTCTATAATAGAGAATTTAGAGCTTTTGTTTCTTAACCATAATTGTCCATTTTAGGGTTAGGTGGGATTAGGTAAGATTCAATGAATCTACCCACATTTCCATTTGGTTCCTCTAGAAACTTCCTCTACAATCTTCTTTGAATTTGCCTCCAAATGGTTTACCTTGAATTCTTTGACATTGTCCCATCATAGTTATCTTCCACACACTTTAAACAATTCAAGAAATCAAATTAGTTGGCTCAAATTCATCAAATCTTTCATTTAACACTATTTTTTTTACTTAACATGTACATTATTATGTCACTTTGTCAACACTAGTTCACTCGACAAACACTAAAGTTTATTGATGCTCGGCACCAACTAAACTTTACTTGACATATACTAACACTCACTCATCTTGCACTATTTATCTTCTTTGCTCAATACCTCTTGATTTTCACTCAGCTTCTACTAATTTCTTCTTGGCTTGCACTAACTACCCAGCAAAGCTTGGTAGACACTTTTCTTACTTGTTCTTCTTTCAGTCTTAACTTGAGTTATCTTTCATTTCAGACTTTAAGTAGATAACAATACACTATAGTATAAATGTCTTACTTGGTCTTAGTTCTCCTTTAATACACCAATTAACTCGCCTTTCTCTAAGTGCTCTTGTTATTGTTGGAAATGATTGAGGAGTAATAGAACTGATAAAGAATATTTTCAATCATTGTTTTGTCATTGATGTCAAACTTGCTACTTGAAGGAATGACAATTACTTTAGTGATCCAAATACTATCAATTGGTTGATTGACAAGGAGGAGGAAATCAATAAGATGTAACTAGAACACCTAGAGAAAGGTTGAAGTTATGATGTTATAATGAAGTACAAGGATCAGCTAAGCCATTGATGATATAGTGTATTGATGACATACTCTAAGACATAGAGAATGTGCACACTAAAACACATCAAAGATGTAAGGTTTTAGCTAATTCATTTGTAAAGCCTAACTAAGTCCATTAGAGAGAGAGAGAGCTGAGAAAGTTAGTTAGTGTCGAATAGATTCCTAGTTGAAGCTGAGCAAGTTCAACTTCAGTGTGTGTCGAGTAATCTTCAAGTGTCGAGTCAAGAAACAAGTTTCAAGTGATCTTCAAGTGCCAAGTCAAGAAACAAGTGTCGAGTGATCTTCAAGTGCCGAGTGAAGATCAGGTGGCAAGTGAAGATCAAATGCCGAGTAGGATACAAGTGCCAAGTAACAAAGAAGGTGTCGAGCATTAGTAAACCAATAATGTCGAGTTGCTACATTATTTTGAAGATCTGAGATTTGCCAGATCTGAGCCGACAAGGTAGTTATCTAGAATTTTGTGAATCAAATTAAAGATAAGAGTGATGAGCTGGTGGCACAGAATACCATGTAGAACATTTTTTTGGAGAATACAACTGGAATCTAGACAAAGTTTTTAGATGAGAGCAAAATATGGGATAGATACATTGTATCTTACCTAATCTATTGAAACCCTAAAATTCGAGAGGGAGAATCAAGCTGAAAAGAGATTCCAAATTTCTATTTAAGGAGTCATAAGGTCACAAATAAAAGAAGGAGAGGTGGTCTAGCATGAAGTGCTAAAGAAGGTGCTAAGGTGGAAGAAATTATAGATACTCTACTTCGATAGGTGACCATAGATATGATTGCATTGGTATGATGAGTAAGAAGACTCAAGATGACAAAGCTTGAGATGACAAGCTAACAGATCTGAAGTGATTAAAGCCAAGCAAAGGATTGAACTGAAGTGTGATATGAAATCTGCAAGATATGTTGTAAGTTGTATCAGATCAAAAGCCATTGTTGTTACTCTCTAGCAATTGTAACAGTTAAGATAAATCCTATGAACTTAGGTGTTTAATAGCCATGTTATAAATCCTTTAATAGGGTTACATTCCAAGTGAATGTTCCAAAGTCCTTTAACCAGGCCCATTCCTAATAGTATGGTGAAATCCTCTAACCAGGTCACATTTAACAATGTGTTGTAGCCTTAATAGGGCAGGTCTTTAATAGGGTAGACCATCAGAAGTGGTTGAAATTAATTGCATAATTATTTTGTGGGTATCATCCCCACCCCAGTTTTACCTTCTTATTCCTGGAGGGTTTTTGGGTTATCAAATTCTCAGTGTTATGGTGTGATGCATGTTTACTTTTCATAATTGTTTAAATGTTCAAGTTACATGCATAATAGTGTCAATTATGTGCTATTGAGGATAGAAACAAAGAAAAGTGGCATTGGACCTTAAATAAATGATTCACCCCCCTCTCAGTTATTCTAAAGAATTATAATAGTTATCTCCTCTTTTCAAATCCTCTTCATCAATCAATTAGAGGATAGCATTCAAACCAAAAAGCAATTGTCTCACCAACAGGTAGCATGTTTGACATCATTGACAACATAATGATTGTTCCATTACAGGTTCTTCACTTCAAAAATAATCTCTTTTCAATAGTAAATTGCATTAGGACACATTTCAAAGGCAATTAAAATAGATGGTTGAATTAGGTTGTATGCTTTAGTTGTCTTAAGATTGTTCATGTGTCAAGAAATTTGTCCAACTAGGTTACCTGCACCAAGCAATGAATCCAGCAAAGGTAGATGTTGAAAAGATAAAGATGTAGATAAACAAGACATGGAAAAAGAAAGAAGATTTTAATAGATCAAGTCAAGATGATGTCACTACATCCAATGGATCGGGTGATCACATCATTGCCAACTAGGAAATCAAAGGAATGTGTCGAACTAACATCTAAAAGGATAAATTTTGCATCAATTCCAAGGATTAAAGTAATGTAAAGGATCTATCAACATATATTTAGATGCAATTAACTAATTAGAACAAATAGAAAATCTATTGTTGTGTTACTTTCTTTATTGTTGTTGAGCATTAAAAGTTTTGTAGTTACTGTCAAGCAAGGAAGGTATGGTAGTGATAGCCAAGCTTGCTATGATAGCCGTGCATACTAGGAAATCTTTTAGTGACCAAATGAATAGTTATATATGCACTAAGCATTAAATGCAAGGTTTTGAAGGCTATATACTCAATTTTTTGAGTCATTTGTACTTACCAAAGTTTGAAGAGCACAAAGGAGATTTGTAAAATGAGATTCAAGCATTTGCAAACTAGATTCTACTATACCTTGAACTCATTTAGTGGGTTTGAGAGGTATTTAACTTGTGCCAAGTTACATTATTTTGTGCTTTATAAGCCCTAGAGAGTCAAGATGGCAATGACTTCTTCAACAGCACCTAGGAAGGAAGGGAAGGAAATTTTTAATGTTTAGTTAGTTAGTAATGATGTGAAAAAACCTCCATTCCATTCCATTCCTAAGATCCCATATAAAGGAGATTCATCTGGTGCATTATCTACGATACCACCAAAGATTTTAATGATCTAGGATTTATGATATTGGTATACCTAGAAGGTAGGAGAGGTTGGAGATTTGGAGATAAGAGAAACTTATCAGAAGCTATGCGAGAACAGTGTGTTGAGGGAAGAAAACAAGATTGTAGAAAATAAAGGGTTAACGCATGCCCTAGGTTTTCTACAAATGTTCAAAACTGAATGGATTAAGATTGTGTTAATTTAGATTCATGACAAGAAAATTTGGTTAGAAGGTGGACCAATCAGAATATCTAAGAGGATAGTTCACAAAGTCATAGGGTATCCAATCCTAAATTAGTCTAAGACATTGAGAAGTGACGCAAAAGATATCATTGAAAAGAACACAAGAGTCATGTGGAACAAATTTGGAATGTCAATTGATACTATCAAAGACACTATTATAGTGTTTGTAGTAAGAGTGATTACACACATATTCTACTAGTCAAGCTAACTAAACAATGTGCATTGCAATAGACCTAGGTTATAAGATTGTGAAAAGAGATCACAGCTATGACTTAATCGAGCTATAACTTCAGCAACTATCAGAAAATGTGGAAGCTATTAGGAAAGTGAAGAGTGCCTCATGAATGTTTGGATCACTTATCATTTGCATATTCTTTTATGTAAAAAATGATTTTCCTACATTTGGCAAGGTAACATGGAAGACAAACATATGGGAGAACTCATTGAGTAATTATTTGATAATTTTGAGTCAATAATGACAAGTTATTTTGAAGACTTTAAGAATTCTATGAAGAAGAGGTCAAGAATTCATATATCACTAGTTGAACAACATTATAATGATGTTTATTTTCTAGTTGATGCTGACTACACATATTTATAGCAAGTAATTCCAAGGGTAAGATGGTTAAGACCTTAACCATATGAAATTAGTGTTGACAAAACTTTAGTAGCTATTGCTACATTATTCGTAGAAGAAGTCGATAAGGATGCTATACAATTTGGAAATTATGATGACACCAAGGATTATCATAGACTTGAAGACTACCATAATTATTAGAAAGAAAAACAAGATGGTGAAGAATCTTAAAGAAAAAATTAGTGAAGGAGAAGAAGAAGAAGAAGAAGAAGAAGGCCAAGAACCATTGGAACTAACTCAAGGTTTAGGTGAAGACAAAGATGATGATGAAGAGGATGTCAAGAAGGAAATTAAGAAAACTAGAAAGAAGAGAAAACCACAATAGAAGGCAATGCAAAAACCAAAGAAATTGGCTAAGAAAACTAAAAAGAAGCCAGTTGCACTTTTGACAAGGTCAAGCACAATGGTTGCCACTACAAAAGCCAAAGAGACATAGGGAAAAGAGAAAGTTCTATGGTAGAGTTGAGTCATCCTACTAAGAAGCTAAGGAGAAAGTACAAATCTCAAGATGACACAGATGATGAGGAAAGGATAGAATTAGATGACTTAACTCAATTCAAAGTGGTAAGCCACAATCTCTCATCTGACATTTACAATTTATGTGAAAATGTAAAAACAAATGTAGATTCATTTGGTTTTTCACATATTGATTTTGATAAGTTAGGGAGTAAGGATAAACATAATTTAGAAGAGGTTATCTATGATATGATGGCTACATTTAAGACCACTCTAATAGAAATTGTTAATTCTATTCCTAAAAGTCTATATGAGAGAGTTGAACAAAAGTGGAAGTTTTGTTTGGAAATAGAACAACAAATCAAAGAGGCTACTTTAGCCACAGTCATGCCTAAAATTGACAAAAGAATGATTACTAAGGTTGTAGGTAAACATAAAGGGATATTTTCTCCCAAGTATCAAGCATTTAATATTTTGAGGAATAAATTAGAAGATGTGGTAATCCAAAGCAAATTATTATGGAAATTTATCTATGGGTTATACACCAAAGCTATGGAAGAGAAGGGAGGCCAAGAAAAGTAGGACTCAGTAGCAGAAGAAGAAAAGGAAAACATAGCTATAGCAAAAGTAAAGGATGACACATTTGAGGAGAATGTACAAGATGTACAAGATGCTCAAGTGTCAAGCACCAGTCCCCTACATGCAAAGCAAGAATCTATCACTAATGAAGACCTACCTGATAATTCTACACATAATTTAAATCCACCAAGTGAGGAGGACATTAGGAAACTACAACAAGAATCCACCAATATTGTTCTACCCACTAGAAATCTTGTATTGGTAAGGATTTTTGACCCTCAATAGGTTGAGGTTGCATCCACTGAGAATGAGCCACAAAAGGATACATCCTTAGTCTCATCAAGTGTTGCTAAGGTGATAGAGAATGAGCCACAAGAAAATTTCATAGATCAAAGTGTAATTCTTGAACAGAGAATAGACCTAAATCAAGCACCATCTTTAATGCAAATAATTATCATTAGGATGAAAGAGGAGGAAATGCCATCTATTACATCATTGCCAGATCTATTAAGTTCAAGATTACCATCCATTGTTGAAGTTGATGCAAAGGGAAATGAAAAGACAAATGATGAGGAAGTAAATCCAATAGTTTCCCCACTAGAACTTAGTGCAAGTCAACAGGGTGAAGAATACAAAGAGGATAAGATGACTACTAAGCCAAAGGAGCAAATAGCAATTTAGACACTGGTTACATTACTAGTTACTACACCTTCTCCTAGTAGCTAAACTCTTTAGAGGTTGAGCACACAAGCTACTCAATTGCAAATTTCAAGGCCAAGTTCAAGCACACCATAGAGTGTTGATGCTACATCATTTGAGGATGTAAGTTTGGATGAGGTAATTGTACTACCAATGTTTTATCTAACAACAATCACACTTGAAGAAATGAATGTTCTTCAAGAGGCTCTACAAAGGAAGAAAAGGAAATAAATTTTAAGGAGAGAGCACAAGAAAAATAAAGTTTTGTTTGAAATCAAAGACATATTCATTGATGATTTTAGTCTCTCAGATTTATTATCAAATAAGCCTATTATAGAGTAGCTTGTCCATATGGTTAAATCAATAAAAGATGAAGTTATAGAGACCAATGTTAAGTTATTGGAATGGTCTAAGAAAAAATTCCACACAAAAGTTATGGATAAGATATTTAGTGCCATTGCACTTAGTCAAGTTGATTTAGTAACTAAGATAGAGGTTGTGAAGAAAATTTTGGCTCACATTTATTCTCTGTATACAAAACTATGTGATGTTGATATCTTTACCCAAGAGACTCAATAGACAATTAACAAGTTACAAGGAGAGTTGAAATCAATTGGAAATTCATTATAGGTATCTCTCATAACTAGCCAATTACATTTTTAGAGATTGATGCTAACACAGAGTAGGCTTGTTGAGCTACAAGAAAAAGATACAAATATTAGATCCACTCTGATCAGCATACAGTCCATGTTGACTCCACGCATGGAAGTTCTGTAGAAGGAACAAACCCAAGTAGAAGCATTGATTTAGAAAGATCCTCATCTTTCTACTCATGAAGGCTTAGTTGATATGGCTGCTAGATTAGAAATCCAAATTCAAACACTAGATGCAACAAGCAATAATTGGGATTTTGCATTGGGAATCATCATGCAAGTGCACAAGCCATTTTTGGATAAACACACTATAAGTGTACCACCCAAATGACATAAGTATCAAAAGGGGGATTATATCAATTTTGAAGATTTTTTCAAGGCAAATATCTACCTAGGAGGAGTCATAGGAATGAAGTGAAGTATTTACTTAGGGAGAGTGAAATTATTAAGGTAACTTCAACAATTTTGCAAATTTTAAAATTTTGGAGTTTTTGCATACAAGCTAAGCAGAGAAGATACATTGCTTGACTTATGCATGAGACAAGTATTTATATGCCATGACAAAGTATTTTTACCACACATGTCAAAGGGGGAGATTGTTAATCTCATTTTCATTTTGATAAAGTAGTGATAAAACACTTAGTCATTATTTAGCATAGAATATTGCAATCCAAGTGCATAGTGCATGCCAAGTGAATAGAGCGAGTTGGTTGACTAGCGTGAGCTAAGAGAATAGAGCATGTTGAGCATAAGTCTTTAGACAATACATATTGAGTAATATGACAGTTAGTGCCAATCACTAGTATGTGCCAAGAAAATAGTGTGTGCCAAGTCACTTAGGTGCCAAGTAGTTAGAGTGTGCTAAGTGATTTAGGTGTTGAGATAATACAGTGTGTCAAGCTATTCAAAAGCTAAGTATTAGTAAATAGAGCACAATGAAGGCTGAGCATCAGAACCTATGAATTTCGAGTGAATAGTTTATGTCATAGATATTTGTGATTTTTTATTATAAGGAATAAGGAGGGATTCATATTACACAACCCTATGCCATTCATGCAACCAATTAGATTGAGGGAAGCATTAGGTGGCAATATAGATCAACTAGAATCATTGATTCTAACCTAATTTTGTTTCCATGATGTTTATAAAAGAATGAAACCTTAAGGGTAACCTATTTTGTGAAGGAGGATACTAAGGAGAGTATCTGGTGCAAAGGAAGCATGTATAATATGGCTAAGACAAAGCTTTGCAATGAAGAATCAGTTTCAGAGGAATAGAGACAAGTTGTCAAAGGTTAGAGAAGATAGATTTGATTAGGAGGATCAAGAGATAACTAGTAAGGAGGAGATCTAACATCAAACAGTAAGGTGCTAACCGAAGGATCAAGTGGTAGATCATTCTAATGAGTGATATAGAGTAAATCTCTTAACATAGTAGTCTTAAAAGGCTTTTTTAAATCTCTTAACCGAGTACTTATTTTATTGTGAGTTTAAATCCTTTAGTTAGGTGAGACCTAACAATCTTTATAAGCCTTTAATAGGGAAGACCTCTCACAGGGTAGATCATAGTTTATGATCAAAACATTGTAGCCATAATAGGCCACACTTTACAACTATAGTAGTGAAGATTTGTGGATGTCATCCCCACCCCAATTTTACCTTCTCCTTTGAGGGTTTTGTGGTAACCAAATCTTATGTTTTATGTGTTCATCTATTTCATGCTTTGGATGTGATGAATGGTTACATATTTCAGCTTACATGTTAAGTTATGAGATGGATGTATGGTGAAATGTTTTAGAGGTAAACAAATTTAAGTGTTGATTCCCTCCGCCCCCACCCTCAAAACTTACTTTCCCATTGCCAATTCCTATAGCTATATGTGAAAGATAGGAGAAGTTTGATACTTTGAGTTGAGAGTGATATATGATAAGTTGTGTGAGAATGAACAACTAAAGGAAGAACACAAGAAGGATGTTGAGAAAGGGTTGACTCATGCCCTATATTTCCCAAGGAATTTCAAGATAGAATGGATTAAGGTTCATCTAAGTAGAATTCATGACATGAAATTATGGTTGGAGAATGGAAAAATATAAATTACAAAGTAGATTATTCACCATGTTATAGGTTACCCTATCATAGAAAGGGTTAAGACCACTCACTACCAAGGAAGAGATGTAATTGAAGCCAACACACTAGAAAAGTGGAACAATAGAGGAATGAAAATATCTTAACTTGAGGATGCACAGATTGAATTCATTGTCAAAGTGATTAGCTACAAATTTTATAAGTCAACCTAACTTGATAGTGTGTCATGTGTTGCAGTAGTCTTGGGATGGAATATTTTCAAGAAATATCATGGTTAAGACCTAGTAGACCTCCAACTTACCCAGCTAGCAAAGAATTTGTGAAGTATAAGGAAAGTGAAGAGTATTCTATGTAAGTTTGGATCTATGATTATTTGTATTTTCTTTTATGTGCAAAACTCCTTTCCTACTCTTGGAAACTTACAATTGGAATAATTGTTTTTTTTTCATTGATGTCAAATCTATGGATGAGACATATTGGTACCTAATATAAATTTCATATCTATTTGATTGAAGAAGAGAATCTAAAAGTTATTCATAACTATAGCACCCATAGGAAAGGTTAAAGTTATGAAAAGGAAGTTACAATTTACATTTTATTAGAAAGACTTTGATAAAAGCCAAGTAATTATTTATGTCAAGAAAGCTAAGACTAGCTGAGAAAAAGAGTAAAATACTAAGGAGTGCTAAGTAATGATAGTTTCAACTAAGCCATAGTTAGTGTCAAGAAAATCTAGTGTTGACCAAGCATTAGCATTGACTAAGAAAGTAAGTTGATACCAAGCTAGAAACCTTAAATAGTGACTGAGTATTTCAAGTATTGACCAAGTGTTAGAATTCAATGATTGTTGAGTGACAATAAAAGATAAAATTCAAAGAAATTATATCAAGCCAACTTGGTTTATTTCTTGGGAGATGTAAAACATGTTGAAGATGAGATTGATGAGTTGGATCATTAATGATTATTAGCAAAAGACCTAACAGAAGGATTCTAGAGAATGATCAAGTTGATCTACAGATACATTGAATTGAGTTGAATCTAATCATAAACCCTAAGATCTACAGTGGATATAGAAAATGATAAAGTATAGATTTCCTATTTAACATGATATAGAATCAAACATTTGGTGCCCATTCCAGCACTAGCTAGTGTGTGCAAGTTTGTATGAAAAGGAATTCATACAAAGCAAGGTTGATCAGTTACATGCAAGTGAGTGGATGTGAATCTAAAATAAAAAGCTTGTAGATGTGATGTTCTTTTTAATAAGTGAATTTGAGTAGAAGGCTTAGTTTTGATGAGAATAGTGGTATGATTACTTAAAGGGTGTCTAAGCAGATCAAGATCAGAGATGACAATGAAAGACTTATCATTGAACTAGCATATGGACCGAACATAAATCTGAACTAGCAAAAGTGAGTTGTAATCACACAAATCAAAACCTAATATTTTCTTTCTTATCATTATAAACAATTTGTATTGAAATAATTTTATCAAAGGTTGACCTAATAGTCAATTGAAGACTTAATAGTTTGTGTAAATCCTTTAACTAGCTGACATTCTAAATGGCATGATCAAAGTCCTCTTACAAGGCCACTCGTAACAAGGTGATTAAATCCTTTAACTAGGTCACATTTAATAGTGTGTATTGTAACCTTTAATAGGGTTGTCTCCTAACAGAACTTACTTCAAAGGAGTGACATGTTGTTGGTAGTTTTTTCCAAATTGGGTTTCTACATAAAATCCTAGTATCAAATTGTAATGAATGTCTTATCAATATTTTACATGTGATGATGTTTTCATTATGCAATGAAAGTTAAAGTTTATGATATTTTTATAGTAGTGAACAAGCAACAACAAGATATGCAGGACAAGTAGAACAATGATGTGTTTAATCTTTAATTATTCAAGTGGTACATGTAGACCTTCAATAATTGATTTCCCCCTTCCCCCCTTAGTTATTCTAAACATTTCTAACACTTACCATTGGAAATGTAGTCTAGGATAAGAAGAAACTTGTGACCTAGAAAATTATTGAATTCATAAGCCAAATGGGAGAAAATTTTAAGACCATTATGGTTTGACTCCTGATGATGAAAAAAAGAATGAGGAGGAAAAAGATGAACTGGTCAATGTGGAATTGGATAATATTGAAGATATTGATGATAGTCAAGATAACCTTGTTAATACATTCAAAAATTTGTTGAAAATAAGTGAAAGGGAGACTAAGACTATATTTATTAATGATGAACCATAGAAGATCCCTAATAAAGATGTGTTAAGTGAAGAGACTATCATAGTTGAGCTAAGGAAGGAAAATGAAGACATTGTACAGATACCAGCTCATGATAAGTTGTTGGACCCCAATCCTATGATTATGTAAATAAGAGAGTATTATAAGATCAGTGTATAGGAGTCCACTCAATGAACTAATAAAACACTAGCTATTTCAATGAATTTACATGTTAGAGATGGTGATGTCGAATAGCAAGGTTTGTCAGCTAATGAAGTACATAATACACCTAAGCCTAAAAAATTACAAGATGCCAAAGAGGGAAATTTTGGTTCAAGTGAGGAAGGTGAAAAGAAAGAGGAGGGCTAAAATTATAGAGTAGATGAGTCTACTACTGGTCAAAGACCAATTGCCTTAGGACCTAAAATTGACGAAATGAAGGAGATGGGATAGTCAAGTTCCACTAGTGAACTCCAAATTGATCAAGGAGAGGATAAACAAGATGGGTATGTATAGAAGATAGGTACATATATGAACATACAGGTGAAGAAGATAGATGATGCACCTCAGGGAATAGAGGAGACAAGGGCTAAGACATAGAGACTAAGTCTAACTATACAAACCCATAATTTAAAATTACCTAGTGTGTTGAGCTCTAATACACCAGACTCCAAAGGGAAGAGAATGAAAAATAAGGTGAAGTAGTAACCTCAAGTAGTTAAAGTAAAACTCATTACTCCTAATGAGGAGATCATAATTCCTAATTGGCATCCCACAAATCTTAATGAAGAGCATATGGTAATTCTAAGTGAGTTATTGGCAAGAAAGGCCAGGCAAGCCAAGATGATGAGAGAAAATCAAAAGAAAAAAGTATTGTATGACATCAAGGATATATTTTTTGATGAAGTTATTGTTGATGATTTGGATGAAAAATCTCTAATTATTAAACAATTGATCAAAATAGTGGAGAAAGTTAATGATCCTGATATATATATATATATATATATATATATATATATATATATATATATATATATTCAAGAGAAGTTGTTGCAAAGAGCAGAGAGGAAATATGATAATAGAGTGATGGAGAAAGTGTCTAGTGAGATAGTGATCAAGAAAGTTAGTCTTTCAACTCTTTTCATTGAGTTAGAATGGTTAGCAACAAATAAAAATACATTATTTGTAAATTTGTGTGATGATATTACCTCTTAATGCAAAACTATAAGAGAGAAGATGGATAAGATAGATGTAGATCTACATACTAGAAGCAATATGTTGAGCATGGATCCTAGCTCCAGCTTACTTTATTTATCTAAGATTCAATTTTTACAAGGGAAGTAGTCATAATTTTTATAGGGAGAATGTCATATATGAAATGAGGTGAATTCAATTCAAGCAATGTTGCTACCTCAATAGAAGTAATGCAAAGGCACATACAAACTGCTAAGAATCTTGTAAAGGACTAGCACCTATCCATTACAAATAATATAGTGAATCTAGTAGCCAAGATAGAAATAGAAAAATAAGTACTTCACACTTTGAAGGCCAATGAGGACAACATAATTTCAATCATTATCAGAGTGCACCATCCATTTCTAAAAGAATTTGGGATCCTCCTAGACCTCCAATTGAAAATATGTTCAAGTCATAAGTGTTGAGATAATGGGTGTTGCACACATTGCATAGTATTGTTATATTGTATTCTTTTATTTATTTTATTATGTAATATTTCACCTAGATGGATTTACAACATGTAAAGATTCCCATGGGATATACTTGATGATTTGTATTGTAACATTGTGATAATATTTCATGTAATTATTTAATATTGGGGAAAAAAATTAAATTTCTAAGATTAAATGCGAGGTCAGTGGGTTAGGTAGCACATGATTTATGTAATACCACTTGGTGGTTTTGTGAGACTTGCTACTATATAAGCAGCCACAAGGGTAGTTGTCAATGAGTGAGAAGGGAAAAAGGAAAGAGTCAAGTAGGACAAGGCTTGATAGGTTAGCCAAGAGAGCATTTGTGAAGGTTGGAAGCATGGGATGGGATGTATGGATTCATGCTTATTCACATAGTTTTCTTGATAATGCCTATGGCTTTGAAGGCTTCCATGGTTGTATTGCAATGGTGTTCTTGTTTAGTAATACATGGTGATGGATGCTTTTGGAGGCTAGGTTTTTCCCTCAATGAGGGTTTCCCAAGGTATATCTTGTGTCACATTTTGTGGGTATGTTGTCTATTCTCTTGCATGTGGATTTCAATTGTATGTTTGTTTCATATCTATTATGGGTTATGTGGAAACGATTATATTATTTCTTGCAAGTTTCCTTACAAGTGGCATCAGAGCTATGGTTTTATAATTGTAACCCTAGATCGAATCCATGGGAATACATGAGAGGATAAAAGAAAGGGAAAGATATATGAGTTGTTTATTATAGATCTGAGGGTTTTGGGTTTGCTACTATGATGGGATATTGGTAGATTTTGGGCATATGAAATTGTTGGACAAAAGGGTTATTTTTTTTTATGTTTCATTTAAATGAGAGTTTTAGGGGGTAGCTTGCAAAAATTACCTCCTAGGAAAAAATAGACTTCATCATTAGATCTAAGTCGATATTTCCATAAATTTTGATATATAATATGCCTTAAAATGGCCATGTTTAGAGGAAATGAAAGAATTTTTTAGTTTCAGCCCATGATGGCCATCAAATTTAATCACATCAAAATTTTTGTCACAAAAAAAAAAAATAGTGAAAATGGTAAAAAGGACTATCTTAGTAAAATGGCCATAACTTAATGTCAGGATATCAGATTTTAGACTTCTTACAAGTGTTAGAAAGCTAATCCAAAGCACTACAATTTGGTGTAGGTTTGGTTCTATGATTTTGACATTTTGTTAGGTTTTAAGAGCTTGAAAGTAAAATGTTATTTATTTTGAGCACAGATTAGGGCATAACTTGGGCATACGGAGTCAGATTGGACTTCGACTAGTCAACGAAAAGCTCTTGGAGAGCTCTATACATTGGTTCAAATTTGGTGCAGGTTTGTCATGGTTTATTTTGTGATATATTAATCTAAACAGTTTATGGTATATATTGACTATGGTAGCATTGTGATTTTATGACATTGTATGTTTGAAGATTTAAGATTTGATGTCATTGTATACTCAGATTATATTTCAAATTGGTCTCATGATCATATGGTAATTAGTGTTTGGTTTGGATATGTATAATGACTTGTTGGGTCTATAAGTTGTGTAGTGTTGTAAGCAATCTATACTTATAAGTTTCATTTATAGCTTGGATATGGGTTGTCTTTGCCCATTGATCTTTCATTATTGATGCATATTTAGATTGATGGCTTGGATTTGGGTTGTCTATGCCCTAAGTCACATGACTTACTAATTTTTCTTCATGTACAAGGGATGAAATGTTGTTACCAAGTACAGTCATGGAAAAGGATTATGGATGACTATTTTATGCTAATAGGTTGGACATATGAGGGTCAGATGCTCAGTTTATGGATGTGATCATGGTGCCATTGATTTTGGCATGACATGATTTGATATATAGGTACATCCTTGATGTTCATTGGCTTGGATTCTTGATTTGGTTATGGTGGTATATTATCTTCTTAGTTGAGGATCATGGTTATTTGGTTTCTTTTATAGGAGCTCCTTATGTGCACTTTGACTTCTTTGATGGTTTGATTCCTTGGTTGATTCTCATGGTGAGAGGATGGTTTTTCATCATGATGTCATGGATAGCTTGGATACACAATTTAGTGGGAGCTTTTGATAGTGATGAGACCTAGAAGATCTTCATGTAGGAGATGGATTTTATGATGACATAGATGACTTGGTACCATGGTTGAGTGGGATTTTTTAGCATTGATATATTTATTGAGTGTCTGTAGATTTTTGAGGTTTGCCTTAGATCCTATTACTGCAAAAGCATATTTAATATTTACATGGTGCACTTGGTTATCTTCATGGTGTGTGAAGATGGTTAGATCTTGAGGACTCATTGGGTTCTTGGTTATCTTTATGGTGTGTGGAGATGGTTCTTCATGGTGTGTAGAGATGGTTTTCTTCATGGTGTGTGGAGATGGTTACATCTTGAGGACTTACAAGGTTCTTGGTAAAGGTGCGGTTTATGCTTTCATTTGAAATGTTATCCTTGGTATGAGAATGGTTTCATTATTATGTCATGGTTAACTCATGATATGTATTTAGAGTGTTGAGATGTTATAGTATTTTCATATGGACCATGTTATCTCTTTGGTTGAGATGGTTTAGATCATGTTTTCATGTTTATGTTCCTGAGGCCATCGTTGGAACTTTGACATTGATCTTGGTTTAGTTTCTTAGTATTGAGTACATTGATCATAAGCTGGGTACTTCATGATATTGCTATGTTGCATTTGGAGTTGTCATAGATTTATTGGTTATAGGTGCTCATGGATACTTAGAGACGGTGGTGATGGTGATTTCTATTGGATTAGAGAAGTATTTGTTCAGACAATTGATGGTTTCAGCAAGAAGTCTGAGTGGCATTCACCTGATATGGACTTGAGATGATATTGTTCTTAGATGAGTCTTGGTTGGAGACTTGGATATCTTGATGTGCATTCTCATTCCTCACTCTTGGTCTACTTGGGAATTTTCTACTTGAGATCTATAGCCCATTATTTCTCTCAAGTGCATTATATTTATGCTTGTCTTTCATGGTTATGGATTTTGAGCTATAGTTAATGAGTTAGTTCTAGAGGGTTCACTTGAGAGATGTTTTAGCATTTGTTATTTTCATTTGCATTTTTTTTATGTTGGTTGAGTTTGGGAGATGATTTTATATTGGGAATGTTCCTTGGATTAGGCATGGTTTATGAGTTTGATCTTCTTGTGAGAGGCTCACATCCATGATTATTTATATGGTATGGTTTAGTTGTTGTTGTGGCTTCTTGTTGGGGTTCTATGGAGGAGATCATACTTGCATAGTTTACATCTAGAGGTGTATGTAGAAGGACATGATATAGGTTATGATTTGCATAGTCTCTCTTTGGTCTTGGTTGTCTTCTTGGATGTTCAGTTTTAGTTACATTAGATTTGAGATTGATTAGAGATTGTGATCATTGGTTTGTGTTCATGTATGTCATGTGAGAGATGACATAATTATTCCTTTATCTCTTTCCTCTATTAGTAGTGGAGAGCTTGGAAGACTATTGGAAATTTTTTAAGAGAGTTGTTCTTATAGGATATTGGTTTATGTGTTGTGGATGTCCTTGAGAGTAGGTGGATTCACTTCTTTGAGATTTTGTGAGTGGATTGGTTATAGAGTTAACATTATCTTTTGTAGTGGGAGCTTCTTGGTATGTATGTGGTAGGTATTTCTCTTGAGGCTTGTGATTAAAGGCTATAGATTAGATATGTTGATGATGTGAGATTCACTTGGTATAGCTTTGGAGGTATGGATAGTTGGATGGGTTGGCATTTGTTGTGGGTGTTATTTAGCTATGGATATTTAACAACTACAGATACATGTTATTACCTTTGGATTAGGATTTTTGTGCTTGGCACTTCAGTTGGTACAGGATTTTACGATCTTCTAATGTGATAGGTTGGGTGGATTTCTCTTTGGATGGCTTCTATGTATGTTCAGTGGTAGTGGCATAATAAGAGGTGAGATCATTCATATTTGAGATGTTGGATACTTTGATTTTGTTGTGGGTACTAGGATAGAGCATACAGTGTACTTTGATCCATGTTGGTGGATGTGTTGGGAGGGATGGTTCCCTTGTTTATTTATGTGGCTACAAATTGACCCTATGAAATGTGTACAACAAGTGGAAGATTGTTGAGGTAATGGGTGTTGCACACATTACATAGTATTGTTATATTGTATTGTTTTGTTTATTTTATTATGTAATGTTGCACCTAGATGGGCGTGCAACTTGTAAAGATTCTTATGGGATATACTTGATGAGTTGTATTGTAACATTGTGATAATATTTCATGTAATTATTTAATATTGGAGAAAGGAATTAAATTTTCAATATTAAATGTGGGGTCAATGGGTTAGGTAGCACATGGTTTATGTAATACCACTTGGTGGTTTTGTAGGACTTGCTACTATATAAGCAGCCACATGGGTAGTTGTTGGTGAATGAGAAGGGCAAAAAAAAAGAGTCAAGTGGCACAAGGCTTGATAGGTTAGCCAAGGGAGCATTTGTGAAGGTTAGAAGCATGGCATGGGATGTATGGATTCATGCTTATTCACATAGTTTTCTTGATAGTGCCTATGGCTTTGAAGGCTTCCATGGTTGTATTGCAATGGTGTTCTTGTTTAGTAATACATAGTGATGGATGCTTTTGGAGGCTAGATTTTTCCCTCAATGAGGGTTTTCCAAGGTATATCTTGTGTCACATTTTGTGGGTATGTTGTCTATTCTCTTGCATGTAGATTTCAATTGCATGTTTATTTCATATCTATTATGGGTTATGTGGAAATGGTTATATTATTTCTTGCAAGTTTCCTTACAATAAATGACAAAAAAAGGGGGAATGAGAATGATGCATGATCAAGTAAGTAAGTATGTGTATGTGTATGAAAAAGGAGAAATTTTATCTGATCATGTATGTATGTGTATCAAATTTTGAAACTTTGTGTGTGTGTGTGTGTGTGTGGGAATAATAAGGAGTCATTCATCTAATGCTCAAATGTGAGAAAATGAAAAAAAAAATTTTAATTCATTTACAAAATTATATAAGTATAGACTGAGCCATAGGTATAGATTACATCCTGATGCAGGAGCATCTAGAGGTATAAGGGCAAACCTTTGTCAACCAAAAAAAATGTACTTAGACTAAGTTTTTGTTTCATGTGTTTTCATTTATGGATACCCATTTGGGTCAAATAAAGGTTCCAACTCTCATAGTTCCACTATCAGTGTTCTAGGATAGAGTATTTGAACACCTTGAGATATGTGTAAATGCCAAAAAAATAGGAGTATGTAATTGAGCCATCATTTTGGTGAACTAGAAGGTGTAAATTGGCCAGATGAATGTAATTTTAATTTAGAGAATTCCAAAAAAAGAATCAAGTCAAAAGGCCCCACGGTTTGAAAGTTATTGCAGTTTTTCAGTTTTTGGCGACCTCCTAAGAATGCTTCAAAATAAGGTTAGGGGCATTAAATGACCTCAAAAAGGGCCAAAAAATGGGGGACAAGAAAATCTGGTCCATAGGGCTATAGAGCACTTCGAGAGATTTTCAAAAATGTAAACAGTTCATCAATCAGAGCTACAGTTCAAAAGTTATGCCTCCCAAAAGTTCAGTTACCATTTTTGGATTCTTCTAGATTTGTGTCAACTTCTAACGCAGCTTCTGAAGCCTTCTATTTGGTTAGTGGATGCCAAATAGCACTTTCTAGAATGTAATCCTAATCTTTAACCCTCTGAGGTCTATTTAAGAACATTTTTGACATTGTAAAAGGTAGTTCAGAGTGGAGTTTGAGAGGAGGTACTAAAAGGAAAAATTATCTCCAGAATTATACTATTGTAAGCCCTTAGGGCATGTTTTGAAGTCTATTTTCTCTATAATAAATGTACTAGCATATTTTCGTAGTTAATAAAATTTCCCCTTTCCTGTTGTGTCCATTTTGTGCTTGGGTTGTGTCCCCATCAAGTGGTATCAGAGCTAGTTTTCCTGAGTGTGTAGACAGAGCGCCGACTGTGAGGCAATTTGCACTAGGACTGTGTGGTTTTGGGTTTGAGTAAAGAAGATACCTCCAAAAAGAGATCATGGTGGAAGGGCCAGAGCTATTAATCCTAAGGAGGTTAGATCACTCCAAAGGTAGGTACAAGCATTGCAGGAGGAGCTCCATAGAGGAACAAATGTTTTTGCAGGTGACAAAAGTGAGGAAGATAATGAAGAAGAAGAAATTGGACCAGAAGGGGAATTTGAAGGGGAAGTTTTGAATTAGGCAAAGGAAAGGTTTTTTAGGGCCATTACTAAGTTTTAGAAAAGACCTATTATTGATGTGGGTGTATTTTTAGGAAATCTGAAACCAGATGAGTTGATCGATTGGATCAATGAACTGGAAGAGTACTTTGAGTATGAGGATATGAGGGATCTAGATAGGGTTAAGTTTGCAAAGGCCAAATTGAAAGGCCATGCCAAAATCTAGTGGCAAGAGGTTCAATTGGAAAGAAATAGAAGAGGAAAGGAGAAGATCACAAGGTGGGATCGTATGGTGGACAAATTGAAGAAGCAATTCATTCCTGTTGATTATGAGCTTGATTTGTTTAAAAAGATGCATGGGTTAAAGCAAGCAAGAAAATTAGTCCAAGACTATACAGAGGAGTTTTACTGACTTCTGATTAGAGCAGGGTATGCAGAAAAAAAATAAGGAGAAGGTTGCTTGTTATATCAGTGGGTTGCGACCTAGCATCCAAGAGGAATTAAGTCTGGTAAGAATGACCAGCATTGAAGAGGCATACCATTTTTCCCTACGAGTTGAAGAGAAGCTAAATAAGAGGTTTGAAGGGAGACAAAGAGGGCATGGTCAAGGAGGAAGGGGTAGTGGTAGGTCATCTGGAGGCTGAAATGAAACCCAAAAGAAAAATGAAGATGTGGGTACTAGCAAGAACCAGAGGAACAAGGGTTTCAACCACTCCTGTGATCAAGACTTTGAAAATTAGAGAGGAAGAGATTGAGGATGTGGAAAAGGAAGAGGAGGCTTCCGTGGTACCTATTTCCATTGTAATGAAGAAGGTCATCGTGCCTTTGAATGCCCTCAATGACAAGCAAGGACATATAGGAGAGTTGAGGGTCAAGCTAGGGTTGCTCATGTGGATGAGGATGCACAATCATCACATTTAGAAGATGCAGAAAGAGGAGAGACTTTAGTAAATGAAAGGGTCCTACTAAGTGGTGAGATTGAACTAGGACAAAGGAGGAGTTTGTTCCATACCAAATGCAAGTGTGAGGATAAATGTTGTGATGTGATCATTGATGGTGGTAGCACTGATAACTTGGTATCAAAGGAGATGGTCTCTAAGTTGAAGCTCAAGAGGGAGAAACACCCCCAGCCCTATCAGATTTCTTGGGTGAAAGATGATCATAAGGTCTTGGTAAGTGAAAAATGTTTAGTGAAATTCAAAATTGGGAGTTACCATGATGAAGTTCTCTATGATGTTATTCCAATGGATGTTTGCCATCTATTGTTGGGAAGACCATGGGAGTTTGATAGGCATGTAGTACATGATGGTCATGCAAACACATACTCTCTAATAAAGGATGGAGTTCACCACAAACTAAAGCCCATGAAAAGGGAAGGTGAAAAGGTATGTAGCAGTGCTAGGATTTGTCTTGTTGATGGAAGGAAGTTTTTAGATGGCATGAAACATCAGCGTATGTTCTATGCTTTGATTCCTAGGAAAGATAAAGAAGTAGTAGTGAAATACCACTTGAAGTTTTAGATTTACTAGGTGAGTTTGGAGATATCATCTCTGGTAATGTTCCAGAAGGATTGCCACCAGTAAGGCAAATTAGTCATCAGATAGATTTAATCCCAGGAGCTAGTTTGCCTAATAGGGCTACTCACAGGATGACTCCTATTGAAACTGAGGAGCTAAATAGATAGGTTCAGGAGCTATTGAGGAAGGGATTGATTTGGGAGAGCCTAAGTCCATGTGCAGTACTTGTAGTACTAGCACTAAAGAAGGATGGAAAGTGGAGGATGTGTATAGACTCTCAAGCTATAAATAGGATAACCATCAAGTATCAATTTTGTTTGCCAAGAATGGATGATCTTATGGACTACTTGAGTGGAGCTTAGTACTTCACAAAGATAGATCTCAAGAGTGGCTATCATTAGATATGGATATAAGAAGGAGATGAGTGGAAAATAGCCTTCAAGACCAAGGAGGGTCTTTATGAGTGGTTAGTCATGCCCTTTGGATTGACGAATGCCCCAAGCACCTTCATGCAGCTTATGAATGAGGTACTTAAGAAGTTCTTGGAAAAATTTGTTATTGTCTATTTGGATGATATTTTAATTTTCAGCAAGACTTTGGAAGAACATTTATTGCATATTCATAGTGTCCTTGAAAGGTTAAGGGAAGAGAAACTGTTAATTAATCTGAAGAAGTGTATCTCTGCAAAAAGGGAGTTAGTCTACTTGGGGTTTGTTATATCACCTGATGGTCTCAAAATGGATCGAGAGAAGGTAAAATCCATCTTGGAATGGCCTACTCCAAGGTCTACTACTAAGGTAAGATCATTTCATGGTCTGGTTAGTTTTTACAGAAAGTTCATTAAGAATTTAAGTGGCATATGTGTACCCCTGACTGACACAATAAGAGGGGATAGAAAAAAGTTCAAATGGACAGCGGCAGCTGCGAGAAGTTTTGAAGTGCTAAAGAAGAAGGTGATAGAACAACCTATGTTGGCACTTCTAGATTTTAGAAAGGTGTTCCAAGTGGATTGTGATCCTAGTGGCAGCGCTATTGGGGTTGTATTAAGCCAAGAAGATAAGCCTATTGCATATTTTAGTGAAAAATTGAATGATGCAAAAAAGAAGTATTTTATTTATGATCAAGAGTTTTATGCAATAGTTCAGGCCTTAAAGAAATGGAGGCATTATTTATTTCCAAAGGAATTTGTTTTGTATACTGATCATCAGGCATTATAGTACTTAAATAGCCAAGGTAAATTGAATCAGAGGCATATGAAGTGGGTAGAGTTCTTGCAGAGCTATACATTTGTATTGAAGCATAGAAGTGGAAAATCTAATAGGGTTGCACATGCACTAAGTAGGAGACAGTTGTTGCTTACAGTAATGCAGGTTGAAGTAGTTGGGTTTGATGAACTCAAGAAATTGTACCCTGAGGATCATGATTTTGTTGAAGCATGGAAAGCTTGTAAGGAGCCTATTTCTATAGATAGAACTAAGTGGTTAGACTATCTTATTCAAGATGGTATGCTATTCAAGGGTAGTCAATTATGTATTCCAAGGAGTTCCATGAGGGAAAATCTTATTAAGGAGAAACATAGTGGAGGGATGGCAAGACATTTTGGTCAAGATAAGACCATTGCCATACTTAGGGAACATTATTTTTGGCCTCAGATTTCACAAGATGTGAAGAAGTTTGTAAAGAGTTGTCAGATTTGTCAAGTTGCCAAGGGATTTAGTCACAATGCTAGACTATATCAGCCATTGCCTGTTCCATCAAAGCCATGGGAGGACATAAGTATGGATTTTGTTCTTGGATTGCCAAGGACACAAAGGGGTAATGACTCAGTATTTGTGGTGGTTGATAGGTTCTCTAAAATGGCATATTTCATTCCATGCCACAAAACTCGTGATGTTGTCCATATTGCAGACTTGTTTTTCAGAGAGGCGGTAAGACTACATGGTCTCCCAAGGAGTATAGTTTCTAATAGAGATACCAAATTTTTGAGGTATTTTTGGAGAACATTGTGGAAGAAGTTGAGAACAGACTTGAAATTCGGTTCCACACATCACTCACAGACTGACGGCCAAACAGAAGTGGTAAACAGAAGTCTGGGCAATTTGCTGAGATGTTTACTAGTAGATCACCATTCCAAATTATATGTGGAAGTAACCCAAGGACTGCACCAGAGTTGAGGAAGATAGAGCAAGGGGAGAGGACAAGTGTTGAAGCTGAAGAATTTGCTGAACATATCAAGCATCTACATGAGGAGGTCCAAGCACACATTACCAAGATGAATCAAGAGTATAAAGCTAGGGCTAATCAAAGAAGAAGACATAAGAAATTCCAAGTAGGAGATCTAGTCATGGTACACTTATGAAAAGAAAGATTTCCATCTGGTACTTACAACAAGCTGAAAATGAAAAAATTTGGCCCCTGCAAAATTTTGAAGAAACATGACTCAGGAAATGCATATGAGGTGGAGTTGCTAGATGGAATTCACATTTCTCCTATTTTCAACATTGCAGACTTAATAGAGTATTATGATGATGGTGCAGATGAGGAGCTAGTGTTAGAGCCATGTCCAATTCCTACTTCTATGAAGGAGGAGATAGAGAGATTCTGGATAGTCGTGTGGGTAGGAGTACCAGACATAGGCAGTATGAAGAGTATCTGGTCAAGTGGAAAGGATAGCCAATAGAGGACTCAACTTGGATATCAGCAGTTTAGGTTTCCCATTTGGGATTTCCTCTACCATTCATAAAGTGACGGGGTCACTTTTCAATCTACCCTGGGTGTCTAATGCAGGAGCATCCAGAGGTATAAGGGCAGTCCTGTGTCAACCAAAAAAAATGTACTTAGACTCAGTTTCTGTTTCATGTGTTTTCATTTCTGGATACCCATTTGGGTCAAATAAAGGTTCCAACTCTCACAGTTCCATTATCAATGTTCTAGGATAGAGTATTTGAACACCTTGGGATATGTGTAAATGCCAGAAACATAGGAGTATGTAATTGAGCCATCATTTTGATGAACTAGAAGGTGTAAATTGGCCAGATGAATTTAATTGTAATTTAGAGCATTCTAGAAAAAGAATCAGGTCAAAAGGCCCCACGGTTTGAAAGTTATTGCAGTTTTTTGGTTTTTGGAGACCTCCTAAGAATGCTTAAAAGTCAAGTTAGGGGCATTAAATGACCTTGAAAAGGGATAAAAAATGAGGGATGATCAAAGCTGTCCATAGGGCTATAGAGCACTTCAAGAGCTTTTCAAAAATGTAAATAGTTCATCAATCGGAGCTACAGTTCAAAAGTTATGCCTCCTGAAAGTTCAGTTACTATTTCTGGATTCTTCTAGATTTGTGTCAACTTCTAACGTAGCTTCTAGAGCCTTTTATTTTGTCAGTGGATGCCAACTAGCACTTTCTAGAATGTACTCCTAATCCTTGACCCTTCGGGGTCTATTTAAGAACATTTCTAGCATTGTAAAAGGCAGTTCGGAGTGGAGTTTGAGAGGAGGTACTAAAAGGAGAAATTATCTCCAGACTTATACTATTGTAAGCCCTTAGGGCATGTTTTGAAGTCTATTTTCTTTGTACTAAATGTACTAGCATATTTTCACAGGTAATAAAATTTCCCCTTTCCCGTTGTGTCCATTCTGTGCTTGGGTTGTGTCCCCATCACATCCTAAGGGGGAGTACATATTTTGAAAGTTTTGGAATGTTAAGTTTTGATCATGAAAAAGTTTTTTTTCCACTAATTCCAAAGGGGGAGATTGTTGACCATAAAGGAAATCTAGTATTTTTATTTAGTGAAAAACACTTAGTCATTTACTAGGTTGAGTTGGTCAATCAACACTGTGACTGAGCCACTCTATACAGGTCAAGCTGTGTAAAGGAGAAGTACATATAATCAATTTTTTTCAAGCAGGTACTTATGGCCAAGAATATCAAGAGTCACTAAGTATATAGTGGTTTCCAAGGCAACACATGATCCAAGTGATACATTAGCCAAACAGTTCAGTTAAACTTTAGTATAGCTGAAGTTGAGTGATAGCATGAAGAATTAGTATGCATCGAGCATTAGAAAGGTATATAGCCAAGTAACATAGTTTTGTATGAATGTTTGAAATGGCACAAATGTTGATGTAAACCATTTTTCTGAGTAAAGATATATGTTTTTTGTGATCGAGTAGAAATTCAAAGAGATAATTATGCTTGTAGTTATAGATCATTAATCCCTATGTAATGAGATCAACCAATCAAAAAATTAGAATGACTAACTGAAAAAAAAAGGATGAATCTAGATTGTTGGTTGAGATCTAGAAACTTCATCAAATAACTATTTAGGGAGGTTTTTAGACCTAATTTTGTTGGTTTCAAATTAGAAGTTTGGATGTGAAGCTTAAGGTGAATTCAGTGGAGTTAAGTGTTAAGGAGTAGTAAGGTGACTAAGTAGTGTAGAGAGAATTTATTGAAGATCTATCACAAAGAGGTGATATCAAATTGTAAAGAGAAGATTTGTTGTCAGCATTCTAGTGCAAACTAAAGGATCAAGGTACTAATACATTTTAAGAGGTGTTTCTAGGTGAATCTCTTAACAAGGTGGTCCTCACAGGCCTATTTAAATCTCCTAACAAAGTTCTTACTTAATTGTGTTGTTAAAATCCTTTAATCAAGGTAGACTTAACAGTCTTATAAGATCTTAACAGGGAAAACCCCTCATAGGGTAGATCATTAGAAATGATCAAACTTTGTAGCCCTAAAGCTAGACTTTATTACTACTGTAGTGAATATTTTATGGCTGTCATCCCCACCTTAGTTTTACCTTCATCTTGGAGGGTTTTTGCATTACCAAATCTTTGTGTCATGTGTTGATTTATTGCTAACATTTTTTATTCATGTTATTAGATGTTAGATCTAATATTACATGTTGATATATGATGTTGCATGTTAAAGTTTAAGGTTAAAGCAAAGATGTTTGAGGTGAATTAAGTTAAAATATGTTTTATGTTTTAAGTAGTAAAATTTTTGAAGATCCTAATTCACCCCCCTCCCCCCCAACTCAACATCTTACTTTCCCTAATATATTTCCAATAGATTGATGATAGGAAGAGGTTAGAGCCTTTCAAGGAAGAGAGGAGAGCTATCAGATTTGAAATTCACAAGGTGGAGTGATCTAAACACATGATTATCTCAACTAACATTTCCACCCATGCACATATGGAGGTTTTAGAGGGAGAGGTAAGATCAAATTTAATCCCCTCGAAGTATGTTCAAGATGAAGCAAATATGTTGGGAATTGTCAACAAGGATCTAAGTATATCAGTGTGCAAGGAATCTTTTTTGGGTATGTGAAGTCAAATAGAATTATTAATGGTAGCAATGGATAAGGAACTTTCACTTTTAGAGAACAATGTTTCTCTTTTGGAATGGGGAAATCTCCCTATCTCTCTTATTCCAAATCTAGCCCAAGGTGATTATAGGAATGATTTGTATCTAGAAGAAATTATTGAGTTTATAGGATTAGATTTGCTTTCTCCAAATATTAGTCTCAAAGAAGTTGGTATTGTTATAGAGGAAGTGTCCAATATGGATTCTAAAAGAGTTGACACACCTGAAACAAGACTAAAACTCCTAGAATATAGAAAGGATATTGAGGGCCCCTCTATTTAGGATATGGCAGCTCTTGAACAATGTAAAATTTGAATGGATTGTGCTAAGAAGGAAAAAGAGAGACTGAAAAATCCTTATCAAAGCTATGGCTTAAAGATGTTGCAGTTGTAGGACATGTCAAGCTTTCATCTCTATATGTTACAAAGGGAAAGATCCTTCCTAAGGAGCCATGAAGCTCTTATCCTAGAATGTTAGGGGCATGAACACCCTTAACAAAGTACACCTTATAAATCATACTCTAAAAAAGAATGTGGATGATGTATTTTTTATTCAAGAAACTAAGCTAGATCAAGAATATTTAGAAAGATGGAAGAAAAAATTAGAGGGTTGCGACATCATGGGGGAACCTGAGAGGGGGGGCCTCAATGGTCTAGGACTTATTTGGAATCCACAAAGAGTAAGTTTGGAATTTCTAGATAAAGATAGGTTTTGGATTGGTGATAGACTTTATAACTTCAACACTGACATAAATATAATTATCATCAACGTCTACGGTCCTTCAAACTTATATGATAAGCTAGAAGTATGGGAAAAAATGATGTTTATCTGGTAGCTCATACTGGACATAAATTTATAATTGGTGGAGATTTCAATGCAATCCTTTGATATGAGGAAAAGGAGGGTGGTCTAGAAAGAACCTCCCAAACTATGACAACCTTCAAGGTATGGGTTCATAGAAATATTTTTTTAGAAATCCCTTCTTCTAATGGAATCTTTAAATGGAAAAATAGGATATTGGGATTCATTAATATTAAATAGAAACTAGATATATTCTTCTTCCAAGGTAACTACCATGATTTCAAATTTGAGCTAAGCTCCCAAATTATGCCAATTTTTAGTTCAAATCATTTCCCAATCTTACTAGAATTTTTAGGATCTACTATGTCGAATAGGAATCCTTTTTGTTTTAAGTAAATGTGGTTTATGGAACCAAATATAGTAGATATTAGATAGACTTGGTGGGGTGAAGTATCCTTTGAAGGATCTAAGGCTTTTATCTTTATGACTAAGCTCAAAGTTGTTAAATGAAAACTGAAAGAATGGAATATCAATACCTTTAGCAATATTTTATGATAATTTTGATATTGAAGAAATTTTGGCAATCTTAAAAAAGGAAGTTATTGCTAATGGTATGAATCAAGAAGGTTTTTTTAGAGAAAGAGAGTTGTTGAGAAAGTATGCTATGGTCCTCGAAAAGGAAGAAATATATTAGAGACAAAAATCAAGGGAATTATGGTTGGAAGAGGGAGATAGAAAAACCATTTGTTTCCACAATAGTATGAAGATCAGAAGGAATCACAATAGGATCAAATCTTTAACTCTAACGAATGGAGAAGTTATAGATAAACCTGAGAAAATAGCCCCAAAAATAGTTTTGTTTTTTCAAAACCTATTAAACACTGAAGGAAGCCCTTATCATCTTGATGATATAATCTTAAACAATATTTTGACTTTGATACTGCTAGCTTGTCTATGGACCCCCTATTTAAAAAATTTAAAATCCAATTACTCTTTCTATTCATAATGGCTAAAGACCATGTATGTTTCTTTTCCTTATGATATTTTGCAAAAAGGAATGTATGTCAAAGATTATTATATTCAAGTTGAACTAGGTTCATTTGGGTTCAATATGGTTCAAATCAGTTTGAACTAGTTCAAAGCTTCATTAAATTCAAACATAGTTCATTAAACCCCTTGAACTAGCTCAAAAGGTTCAAACTGGTTCAAAGGTCCATCAAGCTCAAAGTTCAAGTTCAAATGCTTGACTCACAAGTTCAGAAGAATTGGTTCAAATAAGTCCAACAAGGTATAAAAGCTTAAAAATGGTCCAAACAGGTTAAACAAGGCTGAAAGGATTCAGATTGGTTCAAACAAGTTCAGAGTAGTGTATACTAGTTCAGAATGGTGTGAGCAAGTTCATCAATTCAAAGGTTCAGCTTTAGGGTTCCAAGTTCATAATTTCAAGATATTTTGAGTTCTAAAATTTGCATGTTAAAATTCATTCATGTTGGAAAATAAATTTTAACTACCCTCCCATGTTCAAGAATGATCATCCCAAATCATTAACACTTTTATCATTGTAAAATTCAGTTGGCATAGTTGATTGTGGCTAAAAAGAAGAAATGAAATTTGATAGATAGTTACTCTTTTATGTAAGAAAGGTATCCAAAATGGTGTATGTGTTCATGTTACAACATTATTTTTGGGAGGTTGGTCAATTTTGGTCAATTCATGGACTTCAAATACAATTCCATATGTAGAACAAAAATAATACCATGCATAGTTGGGTTTATTTTTAACTGAATTTTGTATGAGGAATGATAGCCCTTATTTTCACTGTGCCAAAAATTTAAAATTTTATTGTGAAATTACTTTGAATTATGTTGTATTATTAGGGTTTGTGCTTTATCTTTTATAGTTTCTAGAATGAAACTTAACCTGGTTTTTTTTTTTCTCTAGCCCACTGTTGAAAATCTTGCCCTAGTGGAATAATGTGATATCCTAAGGTTGTGTCTTCACCCTTATCATGAAAAAAATATTAAAATCTGAAATCTTTTACCTTAACCTAGGTTTTCTTTCAAGCGGGAGATTGAATGTCATTCAAATTATATGTTACAATCTTACAATCGAGGTTTAGGTGTCTAGTCATAAGCTTAAAATTCCCCTCTCCCAATGTTATGATGTAAGGGTTAGTGGAGGATCGTAGGGGTAATGTATTGAGCCTCCCAATCTTAAGATATGTTATATGTTCATAGCATCACAAGTATTCAAAATGAAGTCTCCAATCTTATGACTCCCCTTGTGTCATGTCATCCGAAGTGTTTGATGGAAGGGTCTAAAATCAAGGTGTATGATGCTATGAAAAGTAGGTGATCATGGGATCATAAAGGTAGAAATGGAGGCTTGTGACCATATGAGGATAAGGTAATCATAAGATCATGAGGACATAAAATTGCAAAGGGTTGTGGAGATTTAATCTTATGACAAAGGGGAGATCAATATATCATAAGGACTTTCAAGGAGACCTTTGAAGATACAAAATGCTTATGACTGTAAGATCACAAGAGAAAAATATGAGGTGTCCAATAGCACAATAGAGAAGTGGTCGTAATATTGTAAGTATTAAATGATAAAGCAGTGTGAGGTTAGGCACATTTGCATAAAGTTTTGAGACATGTGCTAGTTTATATCTTCCAATGCTATGAGAGTCAATAGATCATAAGATCTTAAGGGAAATTCAATAGCTTTACAACACTACAAAGAAATGTTAGATCATAAGATTGTGAAGATGAAAAGTGATGCTTCTAAGGCTATGATAAAGAAATGATAAACATCGTTGTGTGGTCATAGGTCAATGATAGTAGCTAAAGCTAACCTCTAATGTTACAAAATCAGTTTAGTGACTATGTTTGGGAGGTTGTAAGGAACTAAAAGTGGAGATACGATGTTATGCCAAAGTTGTGCTTGTAACATTATAAGGGTGTGAAAGGTAATTGTCAAAGTTATAAAAAGGTCTTGTTAATCATGAACATAAGATCGTAAGGCAAGTGAAGGCAAGACAAGATGATGCAACAAGGTTTATAAACTATATCTCATGAGATCATAAGAGACTTAAGGGAAAGCTCTAAAGATATGATAAATGGTCTATCATAGGATCATGAAAACCACTTTCAAGGCTTACGATAATGCATTAAAGGTTTGAATTCAAAGGATCATAAGATCGTAGAGCCAAATTTCCTAACCTAAGATGATATGAAGAGCTCCTCTTTCTTAGCATATCATAAGATTGTAAACCCTAATTTGACATTTAAAAAGTGAACTTTACTTTTTTGAGTTGGAACAATGACAGAATGCCCATGGCCAATGAAATTTAAGTAAAGTACAAACATTCCTAAGTTGGATAGTTATGTGGATGCTCCATCTGAGGTGACAAATAGCATTGAATTTAAAGATTGAGCATGCATAGTATCAATGCACAAAGAATTTTGATGAAAGTATGCATAGTATAAAACATTCCATAATCTAGTACTACTGCCATTTGTAGAGAGAAGAAATTTCCAGCAGTTATAGTTGCAAAATTTTAGTGTGAAAAAATTATTATTTTCAGAGCTAGTTGTAGAAGTTTTCCAGTTTTTCTGTCTACTCTCAAGACATCTGAAAAAAAGTAGAAGAGATACAAGCTTCAAACATGGAAGTTGCAAAAACTTCAACTTCCAAGGGAGGGAAAACTAGCCAGAAGAAACCTAATAGGTTTGTTGAGGAATGGATCAAATTGTTCCTAGAATCCTCTAATGCCATCAGTGCAAATGATCATGATTTTAGAGATCGTTATACACTTTACAAATATGCTACATGCCCTGGAGTCAGTGGTTATGAATTTTTCAAAATGTTTCTACCATAACCAAGCTAAGAAGATCCCTCTTTGCAATCCCTAGAAGAAGAATTTGGTGAAACTTATCTTTCTAGAGGTCTTTGTAGATGTTGATTTGGTAAAGCCCCTAATCAAATCATATAATCCAACCACCAAGTCATTCCTTAGAAGGGATGGAACTATTTTATGTACATTGGACCGAACTTCTTTTATTGAAGCATTTGGATTGGATGGTGCCATGAGCAAGCCAATAGATCTGGTTGACCTACAAGAGAAATTTGAAACAAACACCAAAGCCTACATAGGGAGCTCTATGTTATAGCATATTCCCATGGACCTAAAACAAGTGGGTGATTACTCTAAAAAGGTGGACAAGAAGATGCCTTTGGACAAGTTCAAGAATTATTTTTTGAATGTAGTATATGGTGTCCACAAGGTATGTGGCATAGATGGAACTAACATGGTGTATAGAGCCCAATTTATCATTGCCAAAGATGTGCAAGGCTCCTACCATGGTGGAGAATATGACTATGTTGAGTAAATTTTTGAGGTAATGAAGGATAATATTAGACTAGCATGGAGTGGATATATGGGAAACATCAAATTCCATCATTACTCATTATTGATGGACTTGATCATATAAAACAACATGGGGTATATAAGCCCAAATTTCATTGATCATACATTTGATGCCAATGGAGATTTTCCAATTCAACTATGGACACAGGTATGGGATAGTTCCTATCATTATTCTATTTATGTCTCATTTCTCAATAATTTTAGTATAGTCATAATGAAAATGTTAGACCTAGGTTATTTTAGGGCACCTAATGTATTGAAGAGCCTTTTGAGACCAACCCTGCTCTCAGAAAATAAAAGATTAGATCACAATTGGGCAGATATATTTATGTTTCCAACCTTTTCCCTTATGAGAGTTTATGGTTGTCCACAACCACTCCATCTATTGCCAAAATTAATTCCCAAAAGACTAGCCATCATTAAATTCCTGTGGTAGTTATTCATGATAAATAGGGAGTATCCAGGACCAAAGGTGAATAGAGGCACATTCTTATGTAGATGCTTTAGGGTATGGGACTTTTTTATTAGAAAAGAATCCCTAGATCAAGTTCATTGTTTCCTCCACCATTATAATATATCAACTGGCTCATATAGTATGTATGGTCCTAATAACTAGATGAGGAACACCCTCAAGGAAATTAGAAACTATTTATTACCAAGTACCAAAGAGTTGCCCCATGAAGACTTCATTCCCAATATTGTTGTTGAGGGGGAGGTAGTTGACAAACTATCCAATTTTGATGATGTGTTGAGGGTAGAAAAAGAGTTAAAGAGAATAGACCTAAACTTCCAAGGTTTTTACATGGATGTCCCTTACCCATAGAGGATAAGGAAGATGGTTGTTAACCATGCTGAAATTATTGCACATATGCCAACAAAACCACTTGGAGAAGAAGAGAGAGTGAACCCTAACAACCTTGAACCTAATGTGACTTTAGAAATAGAAGAAGATGAGCCTACTAAGGCATCATGGGTCACCAAAGAAAATAAGAGGTATAAGGTTGTGCATATCCCTGAAAAGGTAAAATAGAGAACTTTGTAGATCTTTCCTGGTAAGAGTTAGTATTTTTTTAACTTAAGACAAAGTTACATCCAAGATAGATTCATTGCAATAGAAAACACATTGATTAACTTGGAGCTAGGAGCAACAAGGTTGGATGATAGGATAATTCAAGCCCAACAATTCATAGAAGATGATGAATTCATAAAATCTGTTGAATTCAAGAGCTTCTTGTATAAAATTAAATAGAGAGAATAGGTGTTAAAGATGATACCATGGGAATCAGATGAAAAGAAGCAAGAGTTAATTGAAAAACTACATGCTTATGATCTTGAAAGTGAAGTAATGACTCTTGAGGATGCAAGGGATCTATTGCAAAGGAGTGGAATTCTACTAGTGCCTGGTTGGGATTTGGAACAAGCATTTATGCTTGACCAAATGAGAAGACAAGAGAGTGTCATCTCATGTGAGGCATATGGTACTAGTGGGCTACAAGGAGGATATGGATTTAACATTAACACCAAAGCCATAGTAGTGTGGAGCATGGCTCCTACATTAAAACAAGCCCAAGCTAATGGGTATACAAAGAAAAGAACAAGGAAACATGATTGTATGGACCTTACAAGGTACCTCTAGTATAGAGATCTACAAGGCCTTAAAACACTTCTCATTTATGAATGAGACCAAGGTAGAGGAAATAGAGACAAGGCTAGCCAAATCCTTCCATGATTACATTGATGTCAAGAAGCTCTATGAGGATGAGCTCAGAAAGAGCCATGTTTACAAGGAGAAATTTGAAAATCTTGAGGCTAAGGTTCAAGTGTTGGAAGTTAAAGTTGCATCTCTCAAAGAGCAACTATCCAATGCATAATAGGTTTCCATTGTAGAACAAAGTAGGGAATAGGATGTTCAAGAATAGCCAGCTAAGGTCAAAATAGAGACAACTACATAGATAGATGAGCTAGAGGAGAGGATACAGAGCATAGAAGAATGAGCATTAATTCTCCACTAATACATCAAGGTAATGAGGTAAGGACAACTATCCTTAGAAGTATGATAGGCCATAGATTCAAAATTCTGAAGAATGTATCTCAATAGGCCCATACATTATATGTTTCTTTACAAGATGTTGAGCAAGTTTGTAATGAAGCACTTGCATGTTTTTCAGCCACATTCATTCTTTGGGGGACCACACATTCAATTCTTAGAGAGGCTTATTATGCTAATGGCTAAAAAGCCTGATTTGCTTGATAAGATTATTACAATAAAGGAGGGCCTAGAGATGGTAAAGGAATTAACTGGCTTCTTTACTGGAAAAATACAAATAATACAAGGAAAAATGAAAGTTTTATCTCACAGAATTGAGCCCTATATTCCACCCATTTTGGATGCAACCAGCAAGTTGAGAGATTGGTAGGAGTGGTATGACTCCTTCAATGCAATATTAACTCAGGAAGCCACAGCTACAATGTTTGAAGATAACAGTAATATCCCATTCAACAATTTGATTGACTCCTTGTTCAAAGCTAAAATAGATTTAAATAAGTTTTGAGTGGAGTCAAAAGCTATAATGAATGTCAGATGGATGAAAGCCACAAAGGACTTAGAAAAAGTTAAATCCACTGACTGGCCCATCAAAAGAGAGATCTATGTTTGGGAAGTAGTGGGAGAGATTAAAGCTCTACTATTAGGAGGTAGTTTAAGATTTACTTATTGAAGATAGTAGAAGAAAAATAATTAAAGTTAAAGCTCCAACAATAAATTTTCACCTGGTGACTTTACAACTACTTCCTATTTTTGGTTCAAGTGTAGAGGAATGTCTTTATTGTAACTTTTTGTACGTCTTGCCACCTTTCTCTTCCATTAGGGTTTTGACATGTGTCCTCCTCCCATTTGAAGCTTGTTGTAATCATTTATAAAGATTTCCAAGATGTGGAGTAGAGGTGGGAAGTTTGTTAAAAAACTTAGTTTTATGTCATTTACAATTTGCCTAATTTTGTCAATTATATGAATGCATGTCAATCTTGTAAACTTGAAGATAAAATGAAAATGAATGATCAAGTTGTCAAGTTATGAGTTATATTTTGATTCTATATTAGTATTGTATTCATTTTCAAAGGAAGTTTTGCATATCTGTGTATCTGAGTTTTGTCTCCTTTCTTGTATATCTATGATCTTGAAATTAAAGTGAACAACGTTCTTTTAGTTTAATACAATTTGGATGAATTGTATATCTCTTATTAATTTCTTTTAGTTCAAAGAGTTAAGTAATTACTTTTAGTAAGTGATAAGGTTTTGGGTATATGAGAGGGATATGATAAGAATGAAATTCAGAGTTCACTATTGACAAATTTAATTGCAAGTCAATTAAATAGGTCTAAAGTTGTTGGTTTTGACTCTATATAACAATGGATAAGGCACTGATCAACTAGTTTCAGCTACAAAGCTAATGGTTCGTATGTTTGCAGAATACATATATCAATCAAAAATAAATTTTCCATTTATGTAATAAAAAACTAAAAAAAATTTCAGCACTTATTTGTGATTGCTTTCCTTCTGGTTATAACTGGCTATTGTAATCAAGGAACTTGTTACAAATCTAAGAAGAAATTGTGACCAATGTCTGCTATAAGGGATAGGTTTGAAAGTAGAAGTATTAGTGAGAAAGTGTTTGAAGAGAAAATCAATATAACTAGTCACATTCATATCCCTGAGGTGCACCCACCTTGGCTCTATACAGTCTAAAGTGTAGAGTCTAGTGTACTATGTTGATGTTGGTTCAAATCTAAGACTAATCTTGCTAAATATGGGACCTTAATCTTGTTGAATATGGGACCTAGCTAATCATTAGGCTTGTTTTCATCTTATGCATCCTGATATTTGATTTAGAGCAACCTAGTAGTCCAGAAACACCAACAAGGAATACTATAAAGTTTAATATCTTTATAGGAATGTCAAATATATCTAGAATTGAATCAAATTAGCTCTTAAAAGAAACTCAAATGCAAGTATAGACATGAAGAATGTTTATGATTTTCAATGCAACCAGCAAACACAAATTTGTTGCTAACAGAACAATTAGTCATGATTTGGGGGCCATATATTTCAATCCAACCATAGGAACTAATTGATTTTTTTATATGTGTGGAAAAATTGAGCTTACCAAATTTTATTAGAACTATTTTGAAAAATTCATTACAAATCAAAAGTTATGATCAGTGGAGTGGAGCAATGTCAAATATTTTCATAGCAGTCACAAAATGTTGATCACAGAAAAATAGTCATAGTGTGGGGTTAATAAATGTTAATCTAACCATTGTATTGAGCTGATTTTTGGATATGTTTTAGAAATCACAGTCTTATAAATCTTCTAAAAATGGTTTTGTCTAATTATTTATGAATCAAAAGTTATGAGCTTTGGTGTCTAGTATCAAAATTGTCAAGGATAGTCACAAAATGCTAACTCTTCATTACCATCAAATATGCCACCTGTCTACAACCCAAATTACAATTGTCAAAATAATGTCATCATAATATTTTATCTCAAAAGTTTATAGAAAAGGTTAAATTTCAAATTGGTAAAGTGGTCAGGAAGAAATAAAAAAGGTGAAGGGAATTAAATGAGAAACTATTTCAAGATTTAATTACAAAACTGAATAACGTTTCTCTAAAATTATTTATTGTAACAAGCTAGATAGGCTGAGGGTTCCACTTCTTTTCTGTAGACTTTGTGCTAAAGGAGCGAGGGAGTTAGATTTGGTTGAGATAGAATAGCTATTTATCACTATTGGTATCTTTATTTTTGTATTGAAATTGGAAGGAAAGATTGGATAATCTGAATGTTTGTTGAGACTTTGGGCTCTATGATACACACACACACACACACACACACACACACATCAATGCATGGTGTGGTTTAAAACTATGTGCTTAAACTTTGATATGGTAATCACTTTTTGGATTAGTAGATCATTCATTCTATGATATTCTTGTTATCTATTTTAGATTGTTAATCTTTTTGACTGAGTTTGGTTATGTCTAAAGTTTTATTTATAAATGTTTGAAAATTGGAGAATTTTGTGTTCCCTAATTTTCTTGGATTCTATTGTAATCTCTGAAAGCATTCCTCCATACGTAAGAGTATGTTGAGAGAACCTTAAGTACTTTCTGCTAAAAGTACATATGTGTGTGTGTGTGTTTTTAATTATAAATTCCTTGAAAATATAATGAGAGGAAGTTGTACATCATAAAATTTAGAGGGAAACGATCACCATATTTTTACCCAAATATTGTGAACCCTTTTGGATTTCAAGGAAAGGGCATAGAGTTAATCATTCTACATTTAAAAAGAAGGAAAAATTGTTCACCAATAGATACCCCTGATCAAAATAGAGGCTTACTCAAGAAAATATCTAAAGAGAAGGTGGGTGGTGCTCTTAACCAATTTAATCTTGATAAAACCCTAGGTCTGGATGGCTTCTCAGCCATATTTTCTAAAAATTGTTGAAGTTTTGGAGAATATTAGAAATTTTGGTAGATTACTTAGAGGATTAAACCACGTGTTTTTACCTATTATTCCTAAAAGAAGAGAATGTGTCTTCCTTATATGATTTTAGATTGGTATCCCTCTACAATACTATCTATAAACTATTATCAAAGTATTGGTAAATAGGCTAAAGCCCTTATTAACCTCTATTATTTCAAAGGAATAGTTAGGTTTTTTCCTAGGTAGATTTATCTTAGACTAAGTCATCATAGCGAAAGAAGTCATTCACCTAGTCCTTCATAATAAGGAAAAATATATGCTTATTAAATTAGATATTTAAAAAGCTTATGAAAAGTGAGTTCATCCCTTTTATGCAACTGTCTCAAATCCTTTGGCTTTGCTAAGCAATAGATCAACCCATTATTTGAATATATCTTAACTCCTAAAATTTTGATTATAGTCAATGGAACACTAGAAGGTTCCTTTGATAGATCTAGGAGAATGAGGTAGGGGAGGCCTTTATCCAAGTCAATGCACTTGTTAAAGCTTTCTGATTTAAACCCTAGCCTTATGTTTGACAGAGTGAAAAATTCACTCTGAATTATGGATAAAATTTCCTCCTGAGTTTTTTAGTTTACAATTGCCTTTCTATTTTCATCATAATTCTGAGCGCATAACATTACAATTTCAGGGCAAGGGAATACTTTTGGTATAGTGAGGTTTGCTAATCGACTAACCAAAGTAGCTAGCTTATTTGTATTTGTGCCAATACTTTTGTTATATTTGAAATAGTATCTCCCCTTTTGTGGATCTTTCCACTTATTAAATAAAGAATGTCTAATTCCCATGATTCCCAAATCTCAATTGATAATAGGATCAAAAATATCATGACATTCATTAGTGGAACCTGGGGTTTGCAGCACTTGCCTGAGTTCTAAAATGCCTTTCTTTTCCTCTATGCTTGCACTCGTACTGGAGGTTTTTGACTTTGTTTTGCATAGGCCTGCTACTAGTTATTACTATTTACACAAAATTCTTCATCAAGCCCTATTTTAAAAAATTGTAAAGTGTAAACCTAAGACAGTAAGAATCAAGATTTTTATTGCTTCAATTGCATTGCAAAAAAATTAAAATTAAAATTAAATACCCGAAATCAAGATTTGAGGTTTGATAATACTCATGCTAGTAGATACTCAGATAATTAGTGTTGTCCTATGACACTCAAGTTTCTGACTTTCAATCTTCAGAACAAAAAAATGGAATTCAATCAGAATCTTTGAAAAGTTGAAATTTGAAAACCCTATAGTATCAGACTATCGAGAACTCTGAACTTAATAGTCTAAAAACATATTAGGTTAATAGTTAAAAGTTAAAATGTTAAGTATTAAGTAATTAATAGATTTAAGTACTTGGGTCAGTCCAAGAAGTTGGGTCTCACTTTTGGCCAAAAAGTGGAAGTGTTTTTCATATGTTTAAAATATTTTGTCAATTGATGCCAAAATTTGAGGCATTTAGAGATTAAATATTTAAAAACTCTAGAAATAAAAATTGTAGAGCTTGGGGTCTTCTATTTGAATATGTAATTTACTTGTATACCCATATGATGATTTATTTTTGGTATGGATCTTTAAAAACTACTTTTTCAAAATGGCTATTTTAGGACCATACCACACTCATGTACGGACACCATAATTTGACACAACTAAATGAATTTTTGCAAATCCTTTTAAATAGAGTTACTTGACACACCAAAGATTGATGAGAATATTTTTATTGAATTTTTTAATGAATGGTTTTTTATTAATTTTTAATTGACAATCAAGCTAATTTCTAAAATGTGTTGTGTACGGATGCCATAATTTAATCAAAATTTAATTTTTTTAATTTTTTTAAAATTTAAAAGAATTGTGTGAGGATTGATGACATGTAGATTAATTTACAAAATATGACAAATTTAAAAAGTTATTAAATTTTTAGTGAATGTCTCTGTAAGAATTTGGCTTAGGTCAGAATTCACCCAAGACCAAGGAACTCAAACATAAGCACACAGTAGACCAAAACAGAGAGAGTATGATCAGAATGATGATTTTTATTCAATATGCCATATAGCCATTATAGCCATTACAAGAGTACACTAGGAGTGCCTGTATATAAAGGCCTCAAGAAAGCTTCTAGAATGCATAGAAGATAGCATCATGATATGTCATACAAAAAAGCACATGTCTACCAGATATGGGTTATCCTCCATTAAGAAAGGAATTAATTGTGATGATATGAGGATAAGCCTACAATGGTGTAGCACACAAATCAGTGGTGTAGACAGCATGTGCTAAATGAGGAGTGCAAATAACTATGTTGTCAACAAGACAACTTAGTGAATGATGCAAACTCCTGTGTTGTAGACACCATATACATAATTAGAGTTGTGCACTTCTATGAGAGTACACAAACTTCTAAGTGTCTTACCTAAATAAATAATAAAATAATGCATTAACCTAAGTAAACTTAAGTAAGTGTAATAAGTAAATACTTATTTACACCAACACCCCCCCTTAAGTGCAACTTAGGGGAATGCCCTTAAGCTTATGAAATCTAGGATGAAATGCATGATGGGTCCCAGCTAATTGTCCATGTTAGGTACCCATGTACATAATGATATGAAATCTCTCGTAAAGTGGAGAAAGAGGGAAAACCTCATGGGAAAAACACTCCCCCAAAAAGAGAGATGAAATGATGTATGGATGGATGGAGTAATCAAGACCCCCCCCCCCCCCATTACACATACATCCAATATATACATAAGATAATGATGAAAAGAGGAAGAGAGACAGGATAGGCTCCCCCCCCCCCCCCCCCCCACAAAGAAGAAGTTGATCTAAGACTGCAAAATGGTGTTCCTTCCCTTAGGAAGAAACAATACCAAGGGTAAAAATGAGATGCTTCTACTGTGTGTGGAAAGAATCCCATGGATAAGTTATGTCTCTAAAACCTACTCAACTGGCTGAAGAACCTGTCTCAAAGAACTGTTTGTCTTTGCAACTGATGAAGAACCTTGTTGCAACTACTAATCATAAGTATCCAAAATCACTTCAACCTGTGACAATTGATCATGTAGAGAATGAACAAGAGGATTAGATAGAACCCTCATGACAACTAAAGAAGGTGATTCTACATTAAGAAGAAGAGGCAAATTATCAATACTATCCCCCAAATCTGTCACTGAACCTATACTTGGAAGACTAGATGTACCCTACTATGCTAGACCTATCACTATGGTGATGAATGCATGTGTACTAAACTGATGTAGTGACCTCTCACTATAACTATCGACAAAACTCCACATGTATGAATCTTTTGAAGCACTATCACTGGTGTCACTATCAGTTTCCACACAATATGATGTGTGGAGAGGAGTAGAGCGCAAGCTTGGTGAACTTTTGTCAAAATGAACATCCTTCTCCACAAAAATATGATGTGTCTCAGGATCTAGAAGTCTATATGCCTTCACACTGTCTTCATAACCAATGAAGGTACAAGGTTGAGATGATTGTGCCTTGCATCCCCTGGAAGATCTATTTGCCCATGCAGGAAAACCAAAGACTTTGAAGTGTGTCACAATAGGTTTTCTACCACACCATGCCTCAAAAAGAGTTTTTCCATCTAAGGCTAGATGAGGAGGTTGATTAAGAATGTGAGTGGCACTAGAGATTGCTTCAAATTCTAATGATGGATCTAGAGACTTGGCTTGTATCATGCAACTTACCATAGATTTAAGAGTGCGGATCCTCAAAGCTAAAACATCTATCTTATGTGGACTAAATGTTAGTGAAGTCTGAAGATCAATGCCCTCATGTCTACAAAATTCCATAAGTCTTCTATTCACATACATACTTCCATTTTCCATTTGGAGTACTTTGATGGATTTTTTGGATTTTCATTCTACATGAGTCTTGAAGGCTAGAAACTTGTCCAACACTTCATTCTTGTTATGAAGAAAGTAGACCCAAGTATATCTTGAAAAATCATCAATGAAGGTAAGTATGTAGCGACCCTGGCTGAATGCAAAAGGACTTGCTAACACCATGTGAACAATCTGTAGAACACTTGGTGCTCTTGAAGACTTCCCTCTTAGTAACTTCCCTTCTAGATGCATATCCACTAAATTTTTTGAACATTCACCCTTAGAAAAGTTGATTTGAGGTATACCTTTGACCATTTTATTTGTGCAAAGTTGTTGAAGATAGCGGAATTCAAGATGACCATACCACTCATGCCATAATTGCATGTTTGAGTTTGATTGTGATAACAAGGCCTTTGGAGGAGACTTGGGCACAAAATGAGAGAAACAGTATAACCTTTTGTTATGATTCACTTCCCCACTACAACCAAGGAATCATCTTTAAGATTGTGCACCTTTACTGAGTCTAGAAGGAACTCAACTCTATGTTGATCTCCAACGTGAGTAATTTGGTAAATTGATAGGAGATTTAAACTTAGGTTTGGAACATAGAGAACATCTTGAAACTCTCCATTATCCATTTCCATGTTTCCTTTTCCTTCAACTTCCATTTTTCTATCATCTCCCATGAAGATGTGTAGTACCTTGGACTACTTCAATGAAGAAAAATCCTCCTTTGAAGAACCCATGTGATAAGAGGAACTTGATTCAAATATTCATTCCTTTGAAGAGTTTGAATTTTCCATGAGTGCTTGCCCTTTGCCCTTTGAATCTAAAGAAGACCCTTTATCCTTATAAGCATTAGGCAATGGAACATTATGTTTCTTCATGATGTTGGTCAACTCATCAATCTTCTTAAGATAACATTCATGCTCTTTATGACCTGATTTCTTGCAATAGGTGCACTTTTTCTTTTCCTTATTGTTGTCCCCCTTCTTGTTGGAATTCAGGGACTTGCCTTGTTGATCGATTATGGTGTTGTCTTTTCTGCATCCTCTAATTTTCTCTTCCATTTCTTCTTATCCTTTCCTTTGTTTGAAGACTGTCCAACTAAATGTTGAGAACTCTCATTATTGGCCACCAATTCTTTAGACAAAGGTGATTTGAGAATCCCCATTGATTTCAACTTCTTTTCTTCAGTATCTAATAGATTAGCATATTCATCAAAAGTAACTTTCTTGTAGGCAAACCCTAAGGTAGTATTTGAGGTGTTAAAAGAAGATACAAATGTGGAATACTCCAACGGTATCTTGTTATGTATGAGATAGATCATTCTATCATCTTTGATAGAACTCTCACAATCAGTAAGCTTTGTCCTTAGTTCATTCACCTTGATGATGAAATCTTGTATTGAATCATATGACTTAGGATCTAAGGAGACAAGCTCATCTTCAATTTTGAACACATCCTCTTCAGATACTTTACCATAAAGGTTTTTGAGGGTATCCCAAGCTTCCTTGGATGTAGAACACTTCTTGATTTGATACATGATCTTATCATCAACCCCCAAACATATATCACCTAAGACTTTCCTATCCATTGCTACCCAAGTTGAAATATCACTTGCTAATACGTTATCACCTGTTGGTTTAGGAAGAGTACCATCTACATATTGTGAAACTCCATAATGCATAAAGTGATACCACATTTTGATGGACCGTGAAGCATAGTTATGAGGAGTTAATTTTGGAAACTTAAAGTTGCCCATAATTCAGAAAATGAAAAAAAAGTGCAGAAAAGAGAGAACACAACACCGCGAACACCCCCCCTTTTCACTAAATCAAGAAACCCCCCAAAAGAGATGCTTTGGGTACTTTATCAGTAGTGTAATTACAATGGGCCCCTTTCCAATTTTTGCCTTCATGGACTTTTGATTTTGTTTCTTACAACTTCTTAAAGGATTACAAATCTAGAACTTTACAATGTGCTACAATTCTGAAGCAATACAAAGCAAAGAAAGGCCCTATTGCTAAAAGTGACACTTTCATCTACACAACCCTATAATTTGATAGCATATATGGAAAGTAGACAAAAAAATAACACACTTTCAAAAAAAAAAACCTGTTTTTGACTCTAGATGTGCCCGTACAGAGCATTTGAAGTTGCAAAATGTAGGATTATGCAGGTATAGTCACCAAAAAATACAATTTCTAAAAAATTCATCACCAAAACTAGAAAATAGTTGCACCACTAAAAAATATAGGAAATTCTACCCAATTTCAAAAAAATCACACCTAATTTGGAGTCTAGATGTCTAAGTTATGGCCTCTTGGAGTTGGACTGCAAAAACCAAAATCAATCTGGAGAGGGGTTGCATCAGCGAATGAAGGGGTTAAATTTGACAGTCATACGATTGTCACGATAGTTCAAAATTAGCCTAGAATGATGTCCAAATAGGTGTCAAATTTAGGGTAGTGAACCTGATGATGTCAACAAACTGGGTCCTCTAATGACATTAGCGATGACATCAACTGTATGGATAGTACAGATGAGTGACATGGCAAAATTTTATATTGTATGGATGATGACTTGGTAGCTAGCTATCCTACTAACTAGGTAAATGATTTAGTGCTAATGTGTCCTATTTGGTAGGTACAGAATAGATTGCTAACTCTATGCACTATTAGATGCCACATAAGGGTTGACTGGGATCAAACGTACTACTGTGTAGGCACTAATTTGTCAACCAAATATGTGTTGACAGGGCTGATAACTAATAGTACAAAAGCCACATGAGCTATATAGTAGGAGCAGTGACATGTAGTGTCACTGGTAAATAACCTCTTGTCATGTGTCCTCTATATAGGAGGTGCAGTGTGGAGCAGTCATATCAAGCTGAAGGGATGTGTGGCACTAGAGAATGGGTGCGAAAAAATAGTTACAATTTAGAGTTTGCCACTGCACATTTGAATGACATCAAAAATGTATAAATTATCACCGAAAATAGGATTGTGAATGAGGGATTTGTAATTAAAAATCCCACATTCATGGGTCAGTAGTGTTTAGGGCTATTTAAAAGGAATAGTGTGCAAGGCTTAAATCAAAGCTGAGCTCACCAATATGTGGACTCTGAGGTTGTGAATGGTTGCCGGTGGGATAATATTTTGAACCCTTATTATGTGGAGTCATTTGATGTCGATAATGTTCAAGCTATCAATATATGAGGACAATGTGCACTGATTAAATAATAACCTGTGAATTAATAATAACACAAATTTGTAGAGCCAAGCCCGGTTCAGCTAAAAAAAATTCTCTACTAGGGCAATTAATCTAAAAATACTGGATTGAAGAAAAAATTGCAAATTGCAGAGATGAAAATTAATTTAGATCCAAAAAATAATAATCAAATCAATAAAATGATCATACCCAAACTGCAAATCAGTTCCTTTGAGTTTTGATTTGCAAAGAAAATTTGCCTCACGATCAACTTTCACCTAGCATAGGCAAATTTATAGTTGATCTTCATCGGATTGATGCTCCAGATGCAACGGTGAGGTCAAATTTGGCTCTAGATGCTCCCAATTTCTACAGATCCTCCAGATTTAGGTTGAAGTGTTGAAGCATGAATGGTCTTGACCAGCTATGTGATGAGAATCTCCATCAGCTCTGGCACCATATAAAAATTTGGCTTAGGCAAGAATACACCAAAGACCAAGGAACTCAAACACAAGCACATAGTAGACCAAAATAGAGAGAGTATGATTAGAATGATGATATTCATTCAATATGCCATATAGCCATTACAGCCATTACAAGAGTACACTTGGAGTGCCTATATATAAAGGCATTAGGAGAGCTTCTAAAATGCATAGAAGTCAGCATCATGATATGTCAGACAACTAAGCACATGTCCAAGAGATATGGGTTATCCTCCATTAAGCACGAAATTAAGTGCAATGGTGTGAGGATAAGCCTACAATGGTGTAGCATGCAAATCAGTGGTGTAGACAGCATGTGCTAAATTAGGAGTGTGAATAACTATGTTGTCAACAAGACAACTTAGTGAATGATGCAAACTCCTATGTTGTAGACACCATGTGCATAATTAGAGTTGCGAATTTCTATGAGAGTACACAAACTCCTAAGTGTCTCACCTAAATAAATAATAAAATAATGCATTAACCTAAGTAAACTTAAGCAAGTGTAATAAGTAAATACTTATTTACACCAATAGTCTCTATTTAACATTTAAGAGATACTTTTGATTAATAAATAATGAAAAAATAGCAAATGAACTCATAACACTATAAAATTTACATTTTTGAAATTAGAACAGTAAGACCTATAATGAGTTTTTTTTTTGTAAAAAAATTCAATGAGGATGACCATATAAAAATTACAACAATCCCTAAAATTGTTAATTAAATGCCTTAGAAAAAAAATGGTTCATGAAGGCATGGCTTGGTGGGACCAAGCCTATGTCATGCCTTTCCCCAAGGAAAAACTCGAAGCAAATTCACAACCATTCCAAATTCCCACCTATGTCAACTAGAATCGAGCACTCAATTTGTAATTCAAAAATTAGGTGCCCGATTCGGTCTTAGCCATTGACAAAAATGGGCACCTGATTTTTAAACAATTGGGTACCTGATTCTGATCTACCCATTGGGCCCCAAAAGATGCCCTACAGACCACTTTTTAATGATTGTAATAATTGAATAATAGTTTCAATCTACAACAACAAATTATGTCATAGTTATTCTATTTTCTTGTCTTTTTCTACAATTTTCAAGTTGTTGATTCAAATTCAAAATTGGTGCAAACATGGGATCAAAAAAATGAAGAAATAAGAAATTAAAAGTTCTAACAAATGAGGAGATTGCAACAAATAAAGAGCATAAAGCACAACATCAAAAAGAGAGAAGAAAAAGAATTAGAGAATTGAGAAATGTTTCAAAAGAGAAAGACATTGAGGATACCACAATGGATGAAGAGGCTGAAGAAGAGAACCCATTACAAGGAGATTCAGGTGCACATTCTAATCAAACATTCAATATAGGTGTGCGTCCAAACCCTCAATTTTTTTCTTATGATGAAATTGGTGATTTTTTAGAAGCAGGTTATGATTTAAATGATTTAGATTTTTTGCATGAGAATAGATTGTCAAACAATCATGCACAACAAACTCCAATGAAATTCATGCCCCAAAAGAAATACCAAGAAAAATTGAAAATGAGATTCAAATCCCAAATAACAGTGAAAATGAAATGCCAATTGAAAATATTAATTGTATGAGTGTAGACATAGAAAAACCAATTATTGAACAAACATGTCAGAATGATGCTAAAGTGCCTGAACATAATTTTCATTTTCCTAACGATGTGCTAGATAATCTTGAGGGATTGGTTTTATGGAGACAAATTAGGAAATATTCTAATAGATTATATAGACAATTTTTTTATAATAAGAAATTTGAGTTTCAATGTCAGTTGATGTTGCAACTAATTAAAATGTCTAGAATGTGAAAAGTAATGAAAAGGTTAGGAATGTATGCAAAACTCAAGAATAAAAATGAATCTTTAAAACAAGTTGTATCCACTATTGCTAGTTCTTTTGATGTTCTCAGAAAGAAAAATTGCTCTAAAGATAAGAATGCAACATGATGAGCAATAACAATAGCTTTAGTTAACAAATCAACAACTAAAAAAAGATTGATTAGCAAGATAAGTGGATATCTTAATGTGAATTTTAAGACTTTAGAAAGAGCTATAAAGAGGAGGGTTAACTTTGAATGCGATCTAGCAAATATTTTGTGGACTTCTAGTGGTAGACTCTTGAGATGTGATATGAAACTTACTAGTGAAGTCAAAAGTTTGGTGTAACAATTTTGGCATGATAATACAAGGGTATCACCTAATTCAAGAGATGTTCTTAAATTGAGAGTTGGGTCAAAAATACATGATCCACATCCTAAACACCTTTTGGACATGACTCAAATTGAACTATTTAGAAAATTTGTAGATGTTAAGGTGTTAACTATTACCATTAGTCAAAGGTCTTTTGAAAAGTGTAAACCATGGTATGTAAGGATTAACAAGGAAAGAATCACATGTTGTTTCAAAACTCATATTCAATTTCATTACCATTATGATGTATTTTGATCTATACGTGGTACCATGCATAGTAAAGAAATGTTGCAGGAATGTGGTATAGAAATACCACCTCAAACTATAAAGGATTTCATATCAAGTTTTTTTTGTAACCCACCTAATGATCAATACTTTCTTTTCAATGCATGTCTTTCTAGTACATGTGATATGTGTGGCAATCTTTCTTTGTTAGATGAATGTTTGCATGAAAATGCTTTGACTGCTTTTGGACAACAATTAGTTGATGTAAAAAGATTCAAAATTATTGAATATCCATCAAAAGATGGGAATATTGGAAGAAGGTGTTATCTAGTTACAGATAAAGTTAGTTGTGATTCATTTATGGATGAGTTTAAGAGTGTGATCATACCAAAATATATTAAACACTCTCAATATGCTAGATGGCTTGATGGACAATTTCGCATATGTAAGAATACATTTCCAATTGGTACTATACTTTCAGTTTTTGACTTTGCAGAGAACTACACACTTGCACTGCAAGATGAGGTACAACCACAATATTACAATTCAGTGCAAGTAACAATTTATGTTCATATAGTTTATAGGCATGCACCTGATAGTACAGAGTAGGATTTAAAAATATAGAGAGAGCGCCATTTTATATGAGTGATAATAAACTTTATTCATCTAAGTTTGTCCAATATTATTTCAAAGTCTTTTATGATATTTTAAAAGAGAGACAAATTCAAATGACACAACATTGGATATGGTCAAATAATTGTACAGGAAACTCCAAGAATGCTAGAATGTTCTATTGGTTGAGTAGGACACATAGGCAAACTATTATCCAACATGTGAGGAGTATTTTTTAGGTTAGAGATGGTAAAGGAGAACATGATGGTGCTGGTGCATGTGTGAAGAGAGCCCTTAGTAGAGAGCAATTAAAATTTGAGGAAAAAGTCAAATTCAAAATGCACATGAGATTTTTGAATGGTGTCACAAATATATATACACAGGATCAAGTGAGAACTCTACAATCAAATGTTTCTTCTACCTAGTTGAAGAGAAGAATATCCTTTCAAACTATGATTGTGATACAATTAGTGGGTTAGCTAAATGGCATTCATTTAGGGGTTTAGATTCTAACACTTGGACTATATGGACTAGGGAGCTTGCTTGTTTTTATCAATTTTTTTTTGCAGGTGAATGGGAAGAATGTGAGAATACATAATGGGTTGAAGATTGGCAAAAAAAATCGTTAACACCTACTAACACACATTTTCAAGATGATATAGTAAATGAGGGCCAAAATGTTACTTTTGCATCAGAAGACTATGATCGTATTTCAAACCTCATACAACTTGGTATGCACAATTTAACTAGATTTTATTGTGATCATGCTTCAATTTATATTATTTATTTATGTACATGTCATTAATATAATTCAATTACATACATATCTTTAACTTATTATTTATATGTGTACACATGTGATTAAAGTGTTTATGTACTTTATCTTATCTTGTAGGACATGTTTATGTTGTTATTCCACCTAATGATAATGATGAACAAGTTGAGTATTGGCTAGCTAGATGTGTGGAACCTAGGAAAAAATTGATATGTCATCAAGTAGACGATGATGGTTTTTGAGCATCCAGTTGGGTCTGTCGTTGTAGCTGGCACCTAGCTACGTAGATACCTAATAAGAAGAAATGGTTTACCAACATTTGAAGACTACTAATCTAAAAAGAATATTTTACACTATTCTCATTTGGTTGTGGAAATTAATATCAAATTAGAAAGATACAAAGGGAGACCCGCCAATAAGGTATTATGGACAATTTCAATGGATGAGCACGAGACAATCATAGATGCATTGCAAAAGAGAGGATGCAAATGGTACAGCGGGATGACTACATTTAAATCAAACACATGTAAGTTTTTTCTTTATTGTGCTATTTTTATATATTACTTATATAATTTAATTACATGTATGTATGCATTGTCAATAGAAAATTAGAGAACTTATATATACCTCTTATTCAGGTCTTAATTACAATTTATGAAAATTTAAATGTTAAGGTGGATTGAACATCAACATCTTGTGTAATTACACATAGTGAGTACATACAAATTACACATATTTACAGAGTTCAGATAGCTCATATAATTTATGCTTTTATTAACATGTGTTTTTGTTTTACAATTTTATTTTACAAGAGCTCATTTGAAGAAATTTGTTGAACCAGTTTTATATTTTGAGTTCACTTCTATAAATATTTTATTGACATTGTCTTACATATATTGTGAAACATGTTGTAAACATTTAAAAACAAGAGTTTACTTCTATTTGAAAGTTAAAGGTGTACACTTGATATTATAAATTAATTGTCAATTCAAGTAATGACATCCTATTTCTTTCCATTACTTTTACATTCAAACATGTTTAAATTAATGTTTGAATATATAAATAGTTAAAATTATTGTTCATGTACCATACTTACAAAATAAATCATAACATGAATAAAATATGTCACAATAAATAAAATGGTTTGAATACTTACAACATGATCTAACATAATAATATATACTACATACACTAGCATGATAAGAAGTTGCAAAAAAAGTACATTGTCTAACATGTCATAACATGATCTATGAAGTCAAAAATTACATATAATATAGTTAATTGTCCTAAGAGAAAGTGTATCAAAATAAACAATGTGTCATAAAAACACAATCTAAAGGTTCCAAAAAGACCTAATCTATATGATCTGCAGTCCTCTTTAGTCCACATGAAGAGGACTCAAATGGATCATCTTGTGTAACATGAGTTATCTCATCATGTGGGACACCCCATGAGGCAGATGGATCATCTTGTGTAACATGAGGTGTCTCATCATGTACATGCTTAATTGAAATGGGTTTCAAAATCTAGCTTGCAAATAAATTAAATATTCACTACATAATAAAAATAATACCACATGAGATGGGTGTCCCTCTATAACGAGAGGAGGTGCACTGTGAAAGCTACCAAATGCAGTAGTTGTGAGGTCTTGTAATCTACAATACATACATTTTTAAAATTTGATAAAGAGGATAATGAATTATGTATGTACATAAATCACAATACTGACCTTAAAGGATGATGTAGGTACCTCCATCTAGCTTAGTCCTATACTCTCAACAACACTAATCGTGACATAGTCCTAAAATTATGGATGCATAAACATTGAGTCAAAATTATATATACATGAATTACAAAGTATGTAAAATAAAAAGTATATAATTTGTACACTACATTTTTTATACACTATAAAAACATGTATATATACACCTAAGTAGTAGCCATTTTCATAGATGTGTCTAAAGATATGCTAGCATGATGATCATTGGCATGTCTCACATGGTCAAAAGATGGAGTCAAAAATAAAGTATACCGAGGCCTATATGGATAAGTATGATCTATCTCCTATTTGTAAAATCAAAACACATAAAATTATACACATGAATCAATTGTTTACATTATAAGTTAGTAACAATGTACATACATAAAAAATAGTACAAATTATTTTCCTTGAGTCAAAAGTTCATATTGTAGGTATTTGAGGTTGTGCCTCAGTGGTCAATGGATCAAGACCTGTACTGACATCAAACTATGTAGCAATCAAAAATCCCTACAAAATTAGATAAAAAGAACATATGAGCACATGTTATTAAATTTTTTTTCAAATGTACATTTTTACAGTTTAATTCAAAGTGCATATTGTATGAGGGATGCCAATCTCTGTAGGTCTCGAAAAAAGACTATACTGCCTCCTAGGGGGAATAGTATCATCCATCCTCTATTATTTCAAAATCAACATACATTAATATGGTTAATACAATTACACATGTATGTAAAAAGTAAATAATTATGTACTTTATATTGAAATTTTAATTAAAATTTTACCTGTTGCTCCTGACTGTCTCCGGGCTCTCCCTACATGAGGTCAACAAATGATGAGACATCAATATCATCACCACCATCACCATGGGTAGCTTATATATCATCATCTAAATCATAATGGTCATCATGTGCCACATCAACATTGCTCTTGGGGCCTCTACATATTTCTCCATAACTAGTAGAAATGTATCCAAGTAGATGAATATCTCTTGCCTACATCCACTACTCTACTAAATTGTTTGAAAGGGCACTCAATGAGGTAAGAGAAAATGACACTACTTGATGATGGTGTGGCACTGGAACAACTGGTGTAGGAAGAGGTACAAGAGGCCAAGACCATGTGTGATTTCTTTTTCTATCACTTAGCTTTACCCTAGGGCTATCCTAAGTCATCCCTCCACTAACCCCCTAAAATAATCTAATATCAAAATAATTGGGTTTCAAACCCAATTCAAACTTAGCCCATAGTTTCTTAAGAAAGTACATGGGCACCTCATGATTAGCATGTGGTGGATGGTCAAATACCATCCACCAACACTCCCAAAAGTGTGTAGATATACACGAATGCATGCACCATCTAACAAAAATGCAAGGCTTCTTCTTGTTAATCTCCTCACCCATCTTAGGGTTTACAAAATATCTTTTAAAATGTTGTTTAACTATTTTGAGATTATGGACCTCTCTATATGAAAGGCCATTAGAATAAAAGGTACGCATGTTTTGCCACCATAATCTAAAGATATCAATATCAGAAACCAAGTGTTGTATTGAGTGAATGATGCCTTGCATGTTATCTACAAGGAATAGTAGGTGAGGAGGGGGGTGCGCCTCACACTTGATAGTCTCAATAGCTTGCATGAGATCACTAAGATTACACCTCATGCTCTCTTGCAAATCCTCTATGGTAGGTTCTCGAGGAGGACTAGGTGGTCATGGAGGTGGGGATGGAGCTAGAGGTGGAGATGGAGAGGCCAGAGGTGGGGGTGGGGGAGGGCGAGGGGGTGGAGGTGGGTCCATCAAATATAATCTGCATATATTTTTAAACATCATAAAAAATCACAAAATTACTATTTAATAAAATAAATCTAAATATCAATTAAATATAAATGCACAGATCTTTAAAACCATATCAATTAAATAAATAAAGTTAAAAATTTAAGTAAACTTTAATGTTAAGGCTAATTGAACATTATACCAAATTTAAGCCTAATCATAAATACTCCAAAAAACTATATTAATTTAAATCAACTTAAATGTCAATTCTAAAAATATCTTATATAAATATGTTTATGATTATGCCTTAGCAAATTTGTATGATTAAGGATCAATATTAAAACAATTAGGATTGAATATATAAATAGGATTGAATATAAAATATTAACATTATCATATTTCCACAATTTATTAGTAAATGTGAGTATATTTTTGGATTCAATTTTGTGTTTTTAGCATCACTCCTTTCTTCTTTTTCTATTCTTGAACTCTCTCTTCCTAATGATGGAAAGAGGGGTTGTCGATGGGTTCAAAGACATTTGGTGAAGTTACTAGGGATCAAGTCTTTTTCAGTGCAATGTGTCAACATCATAAGAGATGAGGTTTGAATCATGCTTGATGCAAATTTGACAAAGGAAACACCCCTTTTTCATTACCTTTTAGTCGAAGTGGCTTTGCTTCTAGCTCGTGCTCCCATATTTGATAGGTACACTTCTACGTGTTATAAAATCCTCCATCCAAGAAATGGAGAGGTGTGGAGGCTAGAAATGAATAATAAAAATGACATGTGGTTTGAATAGTAGGTATCAAGGAATAATATCAATGGTATTGGGTGTGGTAGAGAAAGTCCTTGCACAAATCTTAACACCATAGCCTTGGGTTTTCGAATACTTTGTCTCCATGAATATGGTGTCACTTCAAGTGATATTCACAAATTTTTTGAATCATAAAACAATTGTTTATGTTAGTTTTTATCTTGTGACTTAATGGCCTATTATAATTTAAGAATTATTTTGGGCTTAATTATAAAAGGCTATGATCATGTATCTACCAATATTTTTCTCATCCAATAGGTGTACTTATACTTCCTATTAATAGAATGTTCACAGCAATTCATAGAATAAATGAATAATTTATTTTTAAATGACCAAATTTGGTTTCAAATGTTTGGTAGAATATACTTTAAAAATAGAGTAGGCCCTCTTATAATTAAATTATAAATGTAAAATTGCAAAAAAAATTGTATTTTCAAATTGAAAAAGTTTTATAATTATTTATAAAGTACAATTTTCCTTCCAATTTTATTCATTATTATAGTTGAAATCTCAAAGTACCAAATGTCAATATTAACTATATTACAATTTATATTAACAAAGGATGGAGTTGTGTCTAACTTGATGTCATATCATATATGTTGTCACAGTTCAAAGATAATGATAGGAAATTTGTATGCTCAAATATTCAATAAACCGAGGAGGAGTTAAGAAGCATTTTAAATTTATATCAAGCTTCACTAATTGCATTTCCTAAGAAGAAAATTTTGAACGATACCAAGAATGTGTACCAAAAAGTGGTGTTTACTTATAGGTAACTTCATGTTTGATTACTAGATCACAATTATGTTTTGTGTAAATGTCATAGTATTAGTTAGGGTGATGTTGTGGTGTCCACAACACACACCCCATTCATCACTAGGAATGGGGACCCCCTACTTTTTTCGACTCCTGGACTCACATTTTGAGAGTTGGGAGAAGAAAGTTTTGTTAGAGTTAGAATTTTAGAGTCAAAATTTGAAAAAATTACAAAAAAAATTAGAAAAGTAAAAAAAATAACAAAAAATTGAAAAATTGAAAAAAACACAAAAAAATCTTTAAAAAAATTTTAAAATTTAAAATTTAAAAAAATAATTAAAAAATAAAAAATAAAAAAATAGTAATGATAAAATAAAATGTGCCACAAACTACTGCACGTGCACCTGAGTGCCCTGAGCACCATCGTGCATGCCATAAACGGTTGCGTGCATGCCCGAATGTCGACGCGCGCACCACAAATGATCGCATGCGTGTCAAAGGGTGGTGCACACCTAAGCACCAACGCATGCACCACAAAGGGTCATGCACACCACAAAGGGCTTCGTGCTCGCCAAAAAGCCGCACATGTATGCCAAAGTGTTGAATGCTTGCCTGCACGTTGTGCGCACCATTGCACCTCCCATTCACCTCTCGTGCGCCCCACAACTAGTTTTTAGTGTCTTTTTTTTAATTCCAGTGTCATTAGGGTATGTCTTAATTAAGTATTTTTCATCTCTACGGACTAATTTGTGCTTCTTTGTGTAGGTAGAAAAGGTATCTTTAACTTGTCAAGGTCATAACTTTTGACTCAGAGCTCATAATTCTAAACCATTTACACCATTGTGTTAGGATAAACCACGGACAGAAATAAAAACTACATGCAAATATAACCAATAACAGAAAATAATAGAACACACAAAAATGAACACAAGGCACCAAGATTTAACGTGGTTCACCCAATCCCTGGGCTACGTCCACCAAACAGCAAGTTCGATCTTATTACATCCAGTGATTACAACCTGATTACAATCCGTAATCCCTTATAGCTCAATACCGTTGCAAGAACCAATTTCGTATCACAACATTATGAAAAATACCCAACCCTAAGCCCTTTTATACAAGTATTAAACTGCTTTAGGTTTATAACATGTCGGTCATATGTCGGCCATAATATGTCGGCTACTGCCTAAAAAAAAAAATTCCGAACCCCGCTATTTATGAAGTATGTACAGTACTTTCCTAATCAGTCACCACAATCTAACAATCTCCCACTTGGGGACTGATCAGGCTCCACACTAAACAACAGTCTCCCACTTAGAGACTGATCTTGTAGCAATACCACTACTACATGGGGCTCCCACTGGATCAAACCATCCTGGACTCTACTATTCTTTTATTCATGTTTAGTCTAAAAGACCAACCGAAGCTAAAGAGGAGTTTAGCTTCTCCCTTGTTACAACCTTTGTCAACATATCTGTTGGATTGTCATTGATATGTATCTTCTCCAGCTTTAACTGTCCATCCTCCAAAACTGACCGAATGAAATGGTACTGCAACTGTATGTGTTTGGTCTTAGAATGCAGAGCTGAATTCTTAGCAAGATGAATGGCACTTTGACTATCTGTGAACAAATAATTATCCTTCTGAGGATGTCCCAATTCTTCCAAGAAGAACTGAAGCCATATCATCTCTTTGGTTGCCTCTATATCAGCAACATACTCTGCCTCTGTAGTGGAGAGAGCATTAATCTTCTGTAACCTAGAAACCCAGCTCACGGCTGCCCCACCAACAGTAAAGACATAACCTGTAGTACTCCGCCTAGTATCAATATCCCTAGCCAAATCTAAGTCAACATAGCCCTGTAAATCAGTAGTAGAGCCCCCAAAGTGTAAACACTTATTGGATGTTCCTCTCAAATATCTGAGAATCCACTTGACAGCATTCCAATGCTCAAATCCTGGATGACTCATATACCTGCTAACGACTCCCACTGCATGTGCAACATCTGGCCTAGTGCATACCATAGCATACATCAAACTTCGTACAGCTGAAGCATAGGGTACCTTGGACATCTTATCCTCCTCTTCCTATGTTTTGGGACACATCTCCTTAGTCAATTTCAAATGACCAGGTAAAGGTGTGCTGACAGCTTTAGCATTCTCCATAGAGAAACATTGCAACACCTTCTCAACATAATCAGCTTGAGATAGCATCAATGTTCTATTTTTCCTATCTCTGCAAATCTTCATACCAAGGATTTTTTTTGCTGCCCCCAAATCCTTCATAGCAAATGCATGTGCTAATTGGCATTTCAACCCCTTAATATGATCCATGTTAGACCCAGTGACAAGCATATCATCAACATATAAACATAAAATAATGTAGCTATCATCATCCAACCTCTTAAAATAAACACAGTAATCTGAATGACACCTATTATATCCATGCTCATGCATAAAACTGTCAAATTTCAGATCCCATTTTCGAGGTGCTTGCTTCAAGCCATATAAACTTTTCTTCAATTTGCACACTAAGTTCTCCTTACCTTTGACCTCAAACCCTGTGGCTGAGCCATATATATTTCTTCATCCAAATCACCATGAAGAAAGGTTGTTTTAACATCCATCTACTCTAAATGCAAATCTTCAGTAGCCACAAGACTTAAAACAGTGCGAATAGAAGTCATTTTAACAACAAGAGAAAATATCTCATCAAAATCAATTCCCTTTTTCTGTGCAAATCCTTTTACAACTAACCTGGCCTTAAATCTTTTCTTACCTCCTTCCTCTTCTTTCAACCTATAAACCCATTTATTCTGTAAAGCCTTTCTACCTGCAAGCAACTTGCACAAATCCCATGTCTTATTTTTCAGCAAAGAGTCCATTTCATCTTTCATTGTAGACTCCCACTAAATCTTAGTATCCACCTGCATAGCTTCATCATTACTTTCAGGTTCACCAGCATCAGTAAGTAAAATAGAATACAAAGAGGGAGAAAACCTTTGTGGAGGTCTAATTTGCCTTGTTGACCATCTAACATTCACTGGTGTCTGTGGTATTTTTTGTTGCAGTTGTTGCACATCATGAGGAATGGCTGGAACATCAGCTTTTGGAGTATCATCAAGCACTACATAATCATCTTCTTTCTTCTCATGTTGCTGCAACAGATCTTTGTACAACACTTTCTCATTGAATATGACATCCCGACTTCTAATAATTTTAAGATTTTGAAAATCCCAAAGCCTATAACCAAATTCATTAATGCCATATCCAACAAAGACACATTTCTTTGATTTAGCTTCTAGCTTGGTTCTATTTTCAGAGTCTATATGAGCAAAAGCTTCACAACCGAAGGTCTTGAGAAAAGAATAACTCACCTTCTTACCAGTCCATGCTTCCTCTGGAATACCATAGCCCAAAGGAGTAGAGGGACCTCTATTAATCAAATATACTGCAATATTGACAGCCTCCGCCCACATGTGTAAGGGAAACCCAACATGCAACCTCATGCTCCTTGCGCGCTCCATTATAGTCCTGTGCATGTGTTCAACCGCTCCATTTTCCTGTGGAGTCCTTGGAACAGTTTTTTGTCTATGAATACCATTAGTGCAGCAATAATCTTCAAATTCATGACTGCAATACTCACCACCATTATCAGATCTGAGACATTTTAATTTCTTACCAATCTCATTTTCAACCAAGCATTTCCATTTCTTAAAAGTTTGAAATACATCAGATTTCTGTCTAAGGAAATAAACCCATACTTTTCTAGTTGCGTCATCAATAAATGTAACATAATAATGAGAGCCACCAAGGGAAGATACCTGGGCTGGTCCCCATACATCTGTATGCACAAGCTCTAAATTCTCCTTTTTGTTTTCCTTCCCTATCTTTACAAAACTCACTCTCTTTTGTTTTCCATACACACAACTTTCACAGAAATCCATATTCACACATTTTAGACCTGGTAAAACTTTCCTTGAATGAAGTACTTTCATACCTTTCTCACTCATGTGCCCAAGTCTATTGTGCCACAGCGCTGTATCAGAATCTATAGCAGTTATTTGTTCTCCCTGCTCAACTGCAGTAATTGTTCCTGAATATTCATTTTTTCTCTGAAACAATCAAAGTAGAAGGAACAATATGACCTGTACAAAGATATAAGGTACCTACTTTCACACCTTTTTCTACTACAAGGGAACCTTTTGAAACCTTCCAATTTTTATCATTAAAAGTAACTACACAACCCTCATCACCGAGTTACCCTGCTGAAATTAAATTTTTACTTAGTTTTGGAACATGTCTTACCTCATGTAGTAGCCAATGATTCCCATTCTGCAACTTAATCTTAATTTTTCCCTTTCCAACAATCTGACAGGGTTCATTATCCCCCAAATAAACAAGCCCAAAATCCCCTTGGACATAATCAATGAAATAACCTCTATGAGGTGTAGCATGAAATGAAGCACCAGAATCTAAAACCCATGAATCATCAACACTCTCTAAAGACAGAAGCAAAGCATCCTCTTCGGATTTTTTACTTACCACATTTGCCTCCTTGTCTCAATCTAATTTATCTCCTTCATTTTTCTTTCGATTCCAGCAATCTTTCTTTTTGTGCCCTAATTTCCCACAGTACCAGCAATCATTTGGTCCTCTCGATTGAGACCTCCTCCCCTTTGACTTTCCTCTTGATTTCCCACAATTTCCAGAGTTACTTCCTCTTTCAGTCGTTCTGCCCCTGCTTTGTGTATTTAAAGCACTTCCTGATGTAGATCCACCTGAGGATTTTCTACGAGTTTCCTCACTTAAACTAACACCGATCACATCATCATATTTTAGGGTACTAGATCTAGGAACAAAATTACTGACCGCCATTACCAAGCCATTCCAGCTTTCAGGCAAAGAACACAAAATCAAGAGAGCCCTAATTTCTTCATCAAAATTGATACCCACAGAAGATAATTGACTAGTAATAGTATTAAACTCATTTAAATGATCTGCAACAGATCCACCTTCTGCCATTTTCATATTAAATAAATGCTTCATGAGAAATACCTTATTTGAAGCGGAGGGCTTTTCATATAGTGTCGCTAGGGTTTTCATCAAATCTTCTGTCGTCTTTGCTTTTGTAATATTAAATGCCACCGATGGTGCCAAGCATAACTGAATGCTTCTGAGTGCCTTTTTGTCCAAAAGATCCCATTTAGCCTCTAACATAGTTCCCTAATTCTTGGCTTTTCCTTCCAATGGCTTCCATAAATCCTTCTGATATAAATAGTCTTCCATTTGCATCTTCCATAACTGGAAGTTCTGCCCATTAAACCTGTCAACCCTCAACTTACCCTCATCTGCCATTGCTCCCACTCAACTATGAGACTCCCACTTAACTGTGAGACTTTCCTATAGAGGATAACTAAAAGACAACCTTGCTCTGATACCACTTGTTAGGATAAACCACGAACAGAAATAAAAACTACATGCAAATATAACCAATAATAGAAAATAATAGAACACACAGAAATGAACACAAGGCACCAAGATTTAACGTGGTTCACCCAATCCCTGGGCTACGTCCACCAAACAGCAAGTCCGATCTTATTACAATCCAGTGATTACAACCTGATTACAATCTGTAATCCCTTACAGCTCAATACCGCCGCAAGAACCAATTTCGTATCACAACATTATGAAAAATACCCAACCCTAAGCCCTTTTATACAAGTATTAAACCGCTTTAGGGTTATAACATGTTGGCCATATGTCGGCCATAATATGTCAGCTACCATGTCGGCTACTGCCCAAAAAAAAAATTCGGGCTGATGCCCCGAACCCCACTATTTATGAAGTATGTACAGTACTTTCTTGATCAGTCACCACAATCTAACACATTGGAGAGAAGAACTAAAGATCTTATTTCAATCCTTAAAATAGTGAGCCTTTGGCTACCCAATTTAAGGGATGGACGAAGGTTTCGACTTGAAATTTTGAGCAGAAGACCGCTGAAAAATCCATTTAAAAATGCTTAGAAAATCTTGTGAAAAAAATATGAAAAGTTTCAAACATTTGATCATCTAGATCACTTGGTTTCTCACCGGGAAGGATAGGGCAGCTGGAGAGAAGACAAAGGTCAAAGATACAGAGGTTGGACACATGAATCAAAATAGGTTCCTCATCTTATGCAGCTATTAATGACAAGATTCAATGCAGGTGCCTTGGGATTTTAGATCGAAGAAGTAGGAGTTCAAGTTTATGAAAGTGATTGGCTATAAAGAGGGTATAAATCATCAAAAAGAGGAAAAGTACGTACACAAAAAGTGATCTAAAACCCCATTTGAGAAAAACCCAAAAATTATTTTCAAAATTGACAACTTTGGATTTTTAGCGATTTGAGCTATCGAGGTGCATAGGTCAGCAGCTCCGCAGGTCCATAGCTCCACATTTTCATGCAGCTTTGCAAGTCCATAGCTCCATAGGTACATAGGTCCATAGGTCCACAATTTAGAGGTGTGCCAATAATTAAATGCCAATTCCAAAAATAGAGCTTTTCATGCATCGAGAACGGATTTTGATGGCAAGTTAACTCTAACACACATCAAGTGAAGGGTTGGCTTCCATTTTTGATGCTTTCATGCACTTCCACTTTGACTAATGGATTCCTCCTACTTTCTCTCTCATGCTTTCTCTATTTTTGACATGTAAAGGGCTCATGCATCCAATTAATGAATAAAATATGGATGGAGTCCCTCTAAGCACCAAATTAGTTGATAGTTTGTAAATATTTAGTTTATTTGTATTGTTAAAAGCATTTTATTGCATGAAAGATATCTCTCACTCTCAACACAAATTGAGGAGATGATTTCTTATAAATACCCCATCATAAAATATAATAAGGGCCGCCATTATTATGCAATAAAATTATGTTGTTGTTACTCGCATTTGGAGTGTAGTGATTCTTTCCTGAATGTGTCATATTTTGTGGATTTTATTCATGAGATTGTGATTGAGCCAAAGGTTTATTGCGTTGTTTCTGGTTGTGTGATCTTTTAGTTTTGGTTTTTTCTATAGGTTTATGAATTTCATTGATGTATCTAATTTGAGGAGAGATTACAAATTGTGCCTACATAACTCTTTGTCTCACATGAGTGCACTTTTCATGGCCTTGCAATTTGATGAAGAGTGAAACATCATTTGGTTATTGAAATTTCCCATCGACGATTGCATCAATGGATTCTAGGAAGCACTACTCCTATTTTCATTGGTTTCCTACTAATTTCTTTGAAAGTTTAACTCACAACATGTTGTTTTCTGTAGCTTATGTCCAATTAGGATTTTTCAATTTCAAGTTATTTGCTTTCAATTTTGTTATTTTCTTTGTTAATCCCCCTTGTCAAAATAAGAATGCATTTTAGTTGCATTGGTAGTTTGCATTCATTATTTTAAAAAATAGAAAATACAAAAAAAAATATTCTTCTCTTTGGTGTGTTATTTTGAGACAGCGAATAGATTTACTTCGATTCCAACACAAAAAGTGTTTTTAGAACCAGAAAAGGCCTCCTTGTGAACAATCACATTTATCTTCAATTTAGCAAATTCTGGTGCATCACAAGACAAACAAGGAACCTTGGAGTTGATCTTAAAAGGATTAGCTTTTCAAGAGGGGAATTACGCAATGGATTCCTATCGTTGGCCTTGTGCAAAATGAGCCCCCAACAGGTGATAACAAGATCTTAATTGGAAGATATTATTGGATATCCATGTGTTTTTATTTCTTATGGAAGATTGGATTCTTTGTCAAATTGATGGCACTCTAGCTATGTCCAATGTGAACAAACCTCATGCTAAAAGAATCAAACACGTGCATCTAAAGATAAAATCAATATCGATTGAAATGTATTATCTACATAAATTATGGTGAAAAGTTAAGTCCTACATATTGTGTGGAGAAATTAAAAGAATATTTAAATATCATTATCAAGAGAAATATTAAAAAATTAATATAATTAGATTATAAGTGTACAAAATAAGTTTTTCTTGAAGTACTATTTTATAGTTTATCGTTTAAGATTTCAATATTTCTTCAACCCAATTTAAAATCATTAAATAAAGCTTTCAAACCTACGATTAAGGTTACTTTCCATTATGGACCTGTTGTTATGGTTACTTGGCTAGGGATCAAGTGTTAGGTTTAAGATTTGAAATTACAATTAGAAATAGGGTTTAACATTTAGGATTAAGTTTATTAATGATTGGGGTTAGGTGTAGAATTAAGTTTATCAATTTTAATTATACAATTTGGTTAAAGTTTTAATCAATGTTAGGGTTAAGCCTAGAATTATGGTGAGAGTGAGATTTTACATCAAGATTAATACTATGTTTATGGTTAGTGTGTAGTTTTATTTAAAAAGATATGGTTTTAAGGTGAATGAGCACATTATGTAATGCCCAGCCAAGGGATCCAAAGAACTAACCTAAAGTTTTAATAAGTAAGCAATAACATATAATAATACGTAAGAAAACATAAGAGATTGCATTCCTTAAGGATCCTTAGACATTGAGTCACATTTAATTTTTAAATAATTATACTAGAAGTAAAATAAATAACACATCCAGATGAAAGAATAACTACAAGTTCAATCCATTTAAATAATATACATTTGTTCCTATTGATCTTAGATTAGTTTTGATAATTGAGTGTCAACACACTTAAGAAATTTACTAAGTTCATGCCAAGCTAGTAGCAAATGCATAGATGTCGAGTTACTCATGCACTAAGCAAATAGACAGAGCCGAGCAAGTCTCAAGTGTCAAGTGAACAGTTAGTGTTGAGAAAGTTCAAGTATCAAGCTAGACAGAATTATAGTATGCGCCAAGCATCAATATCAACAAGTGCCAAGTAACACAGAATTGACCTAATTGCTTGCGATGGCACAAACAACTATGTAAACCATTTTTGAGCTGACATATGGATAGATCTTGAAGCTTTTAAGATAAGATCAAATCTATTTGGATTCCCTATGTGATCAACATGCAACCAATTAGAAAAATGGAAGGATTTGAGCAAGAAAAATGGATCAATCTAAATTGTAGATTCATGCCTAACCCTAAGCCACCAAAGTCTTTTTAAAGGGAGACAAAACCCCATAATTGAGAGTGAGAGAGAGCATTAGAAAATGCATGTGAGAAGTTAATGATAGTAGTGAAAGGGGTGAATTGATCAACATACATTCAAGGTGGCTTAGAAGAAGGATAGAATTGTAGAATCAGTTTTTAGAATAGAGGATCAAGGATATAACAATTCCATATCAGATTAGAAAGGATTAAAAAGGATTGAATTGAGATATGAAATAAGTAATATTAGATTGTAAGTGTATTATATCAAGCATTCTACTGTAATTTCTAAAAATTGTATCAGTAGGATGAAATCCTTTGTATTAAGGTTGACTTAATAGTCATTGAGAAATCCTTTAATAGGGTGACATTCCAAGTGAGTGTGCTAAAGTCTTTTAGCCAGGCACATTTTTAATAGGGTGTTAAAATCCTTTAACAAGGTAGGCCTTTCATAGGGTAGATCATGCAAATGGTCAAATGATGTAACCTTAACAGGTGAATTTTATTGCTATAGTAGTGAAGAATTGTGGGTGTCATTCCCACCCCAGTTTTACCTTCTCATTGGAAGGTTTCTGGGTAATCATATCTAGTGTTAAGTTTTTATGTAGATGAATTTACTTTACATGTTATTTCAATATGTGTATGTATGCATTGTTTTAAAGATTTAAAATTTTATTGGTTAGAGATTAGGACTTCTAATTCACCCCCCCCCCCCCCCCCCCCCCCGCACCTCTCAGAAGTATATGTTTCCCATTTGTATTTCCAACAATTGGTATCAGAGCTAAATTCTCATCAAGAAAAGCCTTACAGCTTGGAGAAAAGAGCTTGAGATGGAAAATTACAAGTTGGGAAAGACCATTGAGAATTACAAGATTGAGATACATCTCTTATTGCAACAATTGAATGAAGCTAGACATGCCTTGAGAAGTTCACTAAGGAGAAGAAAGGAGATTTCTATAGTAGAAAATGACACTCAATACAAAGAGATTGACACACAAAGTTATTTGTAGATGGTAACTCCTATGAATTTGATGCAGCAATTGCAGATCTTATGGACAAGAATAGAGCACAAGTTGAGGAAATCAAAAATCTCAAGTTGGAGCAAGAATCACAAGCAATATTGTAATGTGAGGTGATTGAGCAAAAGAAGAAAGCTATAGAAGACAAGGCCATGATTGAAGAAGAAAAAATAATTTTGGTAAATAGATTGGAAGAAAAATTAGCAGAGCTATCTGGGATCTCAAACACGCAATTGGACACCCTAAGCCAAATGATGAATGTCCATCATGAGTTAAATGTCAAGGACATTGAGATAACTACATTAAAGTTGCAAAATGAGAAATTGTGAATGACCTAAAAAGAGAGAAGGAGTTTGCTAAAAGTTTCAACAAGCCAAATGAAGCCATCAAGTACTTTGAGAAATTACTGAAATCCCCTAGATCTAGTAGAGACACATTAGGATTGGGCTACACAAGCACTAAAGAAGGAGAATCATCCAAATCTATTGAAGAGAGAAACAATAAAGGTAAGAACTCTAAACCTACTTGTCATCATTGTGGAAAGAAAGGACACATAGCTAATGTTTGCAAGAGCAAGAATGGTAGTTAGAAGGCTAAGCCAAAGAACATGACACATTGTTACAAGTGCAACAGACAAGGTCATCAAGCACATGAATGCAGAACAAGGACCATGCATGAACCAAAATTTGAAGGATGCTGCTACAATTGTCAAAAGTTTGGACACAAAGCCTTTGAATGTAGATCCAAGTCCATATGGTCATCAAACAAGAGAAGAAGCCATGAAAATTCCTATAATTGGGATTACAATACAAGACACATCTATCATTATTGTCAAGAGTATGGACACATTCCTGAGAATTGCATAAGAACACATTTCAAAGGTAGCTACAATAGATGCTTGAGTCAAACTACATGTTTTAGTTGTTTGAAGACTAGTCATATCAACAAGCACTACCCAATAAGGAAAAAGGCACCTAACTTAGAGTTCAACAAGGGAAAAGGCAAGGTAGATGTTGAGCACATCAAAGGAGAGATGAATAGAAATGGAAGAAGAAAGATGGATGCAACACATCTAATGAAGGGATCTCTTCACCTAAAGGGTTAAGTGGTCACACTTCATCAAACTAAGCAAAAGGAGGTATGTGGGACTAATTTTCAAGTGCCTCATCATACATTAGTTCCAAGATAAAGTTAGTATTGAAAAGGATAAACTAGCATGAATAAAGATGCAAATCAACAAGGAAAAACCAAGGTCAAATCTTTAAGTTTTCATCTTACTAATGAGTGTGAAAAGTTCTCTTCAATTATTGAGTAAAATTCTAGTGTGTGTCAAGTTGTCAGCCAACATTAGTTGAAGCTAAGTCAGTAGTATCTACTAAGTGAAGGTAATTCCTATTGAAGATGAGTAAGGGTAATTCTAACAACTGTCTAGTGATGGAAAATCAATGGATGTCAAGTAAAGCAAAAATTGCATAGAAGCTCAGTTTATAGCTATACATGTACCATGCATTAAATGCTATACTTTGAAAGGGTATCAGGTAGATTTTAACTCATTTTTCATCATTATGAACACAGAGCAAGAGTGAGCAAAGTGAAGAAGTTATTGATGAATAGAGATTGAAGCATTTGTACAAATTCCAGCCAAGATCAAGCATCATTCCATCAATTTACATAGTTTAATATCTATTGAAATCCTAGCTTGCAAAATAGCCTCTAGCTCTAGAAATCCTAAGGATAAGGAACCCTTTGAAGTTCAATTAGTCAGTAATGAGGTTAAGCAACTAGACTTTAGGGCTATTCTTGAGGTTGCATACAAAAATGACCCAACAAGTGCATTATTAATCATTCCACCCAAGGTCATGATGGTTCAAGATGTAAGAGAATGTTATAACTAAAAGGTTGGAGGGATAAGAGACATGGAAATTCATCAAGCATATGATAAATTATGTGAAAATGGAGTTTTGAAAGAATAATTTCAAATCATTGAGAGGAAGGGCTTAACTCGTGCCCTAGATTTCCCCACTATCTTTAAGTTGAATGGATACAAATTGTCTTGAGTAGAATTTATGATGGATGCCTATGGTTGGAAGGAGGACCCATCAAATTGTCAAAAAGGATTGTGCACAAGGTTATAGGATATCCAACCCTAGAATAGACCAAAACCCTAAGGAGCAATTCTAAAGAAGCAATTGAGAAAAATATAGGGGCAAAGTGCAATAAGAGGGGAATGACCATTGATACCATCAAGGATCCACTTCTAGAATTTGCAATGAGGGTCATATCTCACAGATTCTATCAGTCAAGTCAACTAAAAAGTGTGCCATGTATTGTAGTTGATGTAGGATACAAGATTGTGAAGAAAGATCATACTTATGATCTAGCAAAGCTACAATTACAACAAATCATGGAGGATTTAGGAGAAATAAGGAGATCCAAAAGTGCTCAATGAAAATTTAGTTCAATTTTGATATGTATAGTTTTTCTATGTTTAGAATGAGTTTCCCTCTTTTGGTAAGGTAGGATGGAAGACCAATAGGTCTATGGCAGTATAAATAAATGAATACATTGAATAAATGGGAGACAATTTTGAGTCTGTAATGACTAGTTACTTTGAGGATTTCAAGCAATCCATGAAACAAATATTGAGAATCCCAATTTCCCTGGTGGAGAAGTACTTCAATGACATTTTTTTTTTGGTAGATATTTACTACACTTTTATCTAGGTTGCAATACCCAGAGTAAGATGGCTAAGGCCTTTGGGGTATGAGATTCACATAGATGAAGCATCTATAGCTATCACTGCCTTACCTGTAGAAGAAGTTGACAAATAAGAAAAAATCTTTGGAAAATATGATGTTTTCAAATACAAGGTTGGGATGGAGTTCAAAACTGCCTCAACTCTAAAGAAAAAGGATAAAATGGTTAAGAAGCTTAAAGCAAAATTTGGTGAAGGAGCTGAAGGAGATAATGAAGATGATGAAGAGGACAAAGAAGAACAAGAAAAAGGCCAAGAACCTCTTGACCTAACACAAGGTATTGATGAGGAAAAAGAAGAAGATGTTGAGGAGGAATAAGCTAAGGAAGCACTAGCAAAACAAGAAACAAAGAAGAGAAAGGCTAAGACAGAGCCTGCAGCTCAGCCCAAGGGTAAAAAGATTGCAAAACCTAGCCCTGCCAAGCCTACTACTCCAGCCACAAGAGAAACCACAAGGGCCACCACTCAGAAGGCTAAAGGCCAAACAAAAGAGAAGAAGAAGGCTACTAAGCAACCAAGTCTAGTACAAAAGAAAATGAGGAAATATGTTGCACAACAAGAATCTGATGAAGAGAGGACCGAGTCAAAAGACACCAACTAGTTCAGAGTGGTAAGTCATGCACCCAAGTCTAATATTAATAACATTTGTGATAGTATTAGGGATAATGTAGACTTAACTGGTTTGAAAACTATTGAATTCAATAAATTAAATAGAGAAGATCAAAATATGGTTGAGGAATCAATGTATGCCATGATGGAAAAAATCAAGAATACCCCACTTGAATTTGACACTACAATGCCTAAGGATTTATATTCAATTGTTGAGAATAAATAGCATTATTGTCTAAACATGGAGAAGGAAATAATAGAGTCCACATTGGTACAAGTGATGCCAAAATTATCAAAAGGCTAGAAATAACAAAGGCAAACAAGAAACATGGAAGCAAGTTTGCACCCAAGTAAAGGGCCTTCAAAATTCTTCAAAATAAGATTGAAGATGTTGTCAAGAAATCAACTCAAATGTGGAAGTTGATATGTTGGCTAACTACTGTTAAGAAAGGAAAGGAATATCCCTTTGAGGGAAGGAACAATGGAGAAGAGGAAGAGAATGACAAAGAAGGTGAAATAGAGAAAGAAAAGGTAGATAGCATAGTGGAGGAGGCATAACAAAAGGGAGATAAAATGGTAATAGTTGAGGAGCAACAAACAAATCAAAGTGTGCAAGACACACAATTTCCACTATTAAGCCATCCACTGACTACAAAGGATCTAAAAAAGATCCTTGACCAATCTACACTACAGGCAAAATTGTGTGACAATCTAGTGTTGGTTAGTGTGGATGAGTTGCAGAAAGTAGTAGCTGACCTAACTAGGGACAAGGTGAGAACACAAGAACCACCTCCTACCATCCCTATAGCTACCAGTGTACAACCTCAAGAGCAAGTATCAAAAGATACATCAGCTAAGGTTGATACCACAATGAAATTTGTCATGACTGAACAACAAGCTCAAACTGTAGAGGAGCCAACAAAGGAACAAATAGGACAGACAGAAGATTCTATACCTACTGCACAAACACAAGGTGCACCATAAATAATTATAATTGATCAAGGAAGAATAGAAGAAGAGAAGGAAATTTCAAAGGAAAAGGAGTAGGAATCAATTCAAACATTGGTTAATTTACCAACTACTGGCACTCCTACAAAAGTTCTTCAGAAGCTGAACACTAATGCAATGCCACTCCAAATTTCAGCACTAGGCTTGAGCTCCACAAAGGTTGTAAGGGTACTTCACTATGGAGACCCAACATTAGATAAGGAAATTGTTATACCAAAGTATGATTATGCAACCATGAACCTTGAACAGATATTGAGATGCAGGAGGCATTGGAAAGGAAGAAAAACAAAGAAATACTCAAAAAGGAGTATAAACAAAGGCAAGCACTTCATGAGATAAAAGACATCTTTCTAGATACATTTAGCTCGCAAACACCTGATGAAACCAAGCCAATATTGGAACAATTGTCAAATATTGTTGAACAAGTGACATATGAAGACGAGGAAAGCAATGAAAAACTCATGGAATGGTCTAAAAAGAAGTTTCAAGGAAAGGTAAATGAGAAGATATCCAATGGAATAGCACTATCACAAGTGGAATTGGCTACAAAAATAGAAAAAGTGAAGAAAGTACTTGAGAATATGTTCTCACTGTACACAAAATTATGTGATCCCACACTCTTCACACAAGAAATGAGCCAAAGGATTTTTAAATCTAGAGAGAAACTTGAAAATATGGTATGCAGTTACCACAAAATCTAGCTCAAAGTGAGAAGCACTTTCATTCCATGCTTCACACACAAAAGGAACTAATTGTATTGACAGTAGAAGAGGCTAATACAAGAGCCAAGTTAGTTCAAATTCAAGCCTCCCTAACCCCTCACATAGAAATCCTACAGAAAGAACTAGCCTATGAAATAGTACTAAACAAAGATCCTAATATTTCAACACTTGATGGCTTAGTTCACCTTATAGCAAAGACAACCATCCAGATCAAATCACTAGATGTTGCAATAGACAACTAAGATGGTGCTCTCAAGATTGTAATGGAAGTTAATAAGAACTTCTTGGATAAATATACACTTAATGTATAGACCCTTTGACATCAGTGTCAAAAAGGGGGAAAAATATTAAAGGAGAAGATATATGCAAGGGGGAGACATGTGAAAGGGGGAATTACAAAATGGAGTTACAAAATAAGAAGAGTTACAAGGGGGAGTAAGCAGTAGGAAATAGGGCATATTAGAACACATCAGATAAAGACTATCAGAATCAAGCCAAAGAGTATTAGCAGAGGAAAATCAATCTACTCAGAGAGATTTTTGGATATAGAAAAAACACATAAACTCAAGGGGAGTCACAAATTTTTGAGGTATATTGTTCTTTACAGAATTTTGAACAATTTTGAAGTTTTGTATATATGTCAAATTGGATGTATATTATACTCGAGGAGATTAGATTCATTATGTATAGTTAAGTATTTTTGCCACTCATGTTAAAGGGGGAGATTGTTAATCTCATATTAGTTTTGACAATTGAGCATCAACACACTTAAGAAATTTACCAAGTTCATGTCGAGCTAGTATCATATGCATAGATGTTGAGTTACTCATGTGCCAAGTAAATAGTAAGTGCCAAGAAAATAGATAAAGCCAAGCAAGTTTCAAGTACCGAGTGAATAGTTAGTGTCGAGCAAGTTCAAGTGCTGAGCTAGACAGAATTGTAGTATGTGTCGAGCATTAGTATCAACAAGTGTCGAGTAACACAGAGTTGACCTAGTTGTTTGTGATGGCACAAACAACTGTGTAAACCATTTTTTAGCTGACATATGGATAGATCTCAAAGCGTTGAAGATTAGATCAAATCTATTTGGATTCCCTATGTGATCAACATACAACCAATCAAAAAAATGGAAGGATTTGAGCAAGAAAAATGGATGAATCTCAATCGTAGATTCATACCTAACCCTAAGCCACCAAAGTCCTTTTAAAGGGAGATGAAGTCCCATAATTGAGAGTGAGAGAGAGCATTGGAGAATGCATGTGAGAAGGTAATGATAGAAGTGAAAGGGGTGAATTGATCAGCATACATTCAAGGTGACTTAGAAGAAGGACAAAATTGTAGAATCAATTTTTAGAACAGAGGATCGAGGATACATCAATTCCATATCATATCAAAAAGGATTAAGAAGGACTCAATTGAGATTTGAAATTAGCAATATCAGATTGTAAGTGTATCAGATCAAGCATACTAGTGTACTTTCTAACAATTGTATTAGTAGGATGAAATCTCTTTTATTAAGGTTGACTTAACAATCATTAAGAAATCCTTGAATAGGTTGACATACTAAGTGAGTGTTCTAAATTCCTTTAGCTAGGCACACTTTTAATAAGGTGTTAAAATCCTTTAATAGGGTAGGATCTGATAATCCTTTGTAAGCCTTTAACAGGGTAGGCCTTTCATAGGGTAGATCATGAGAATGGTCAAATGATGTAACCTTAACAGGTAAACTTTATTGTTTTAGTAGTGAAGAATTGTGGGTGTCATCCCCACCCCAGTTTTACCTTCTCATTGGAGGGTTTCTAGGTAATCATATCTGATGTTAAGTTTTTATGTGGATGCATTTACTTTACATGTTATTTCAATATGTTTATGCATGCATTGTTTTAAAGATTAAAAGTTTTATTTGTTAGAGATTAGGACTTCTGATTCACCCCCCTCCCCCCCCCACCTCAAAAGTATATATTTCCCATTTGTATTTCCAACAGTTTTGGCTAATTTAGAATGCACAATCATCTACTATAGATTTCATTGGTATGAAAGGCTAAAAGAATATACATTTATAAAATAGATTAAATCATCCATTTCTGATCCATGAAACAAAGTAAAATACAATAAGTAAAATCATTAAATACTTAGTTGTGTTTGGATCCCTTGGCAGGGCATTACGCATTAAATACTTACTTTTATGTTTAGGGTTTAGATTAAATTATTGTGCATTTATGGTTACATTGAGGTTAGACTTAGGAATATAGTTAGTTTTACTTTCTTTGTTATATGGTTTACAAACTCATTTATAATTAATTACTATTTAGTTGAAATAAATATAAATTATTGAATGTAATTACATGTTTAGACAATCTAATTTACATCTATCTAATCATTCAACATTGTTATTTTTATTAAATACATTGAAACATCTAAAGTAATAATTTTTAAATGAACGTCTACAAATTTTTAAAATCAAAATTATATGAAACTATTTAAATGAATAGATACAATAATCTAAAGATAACACTATTAACAATGGAAATTTAAAATTTTACATATTAAAAGTGAAAAAAATAATAATAAATTGATAGAATTATAAAGCGTAAAATTGAAAATAATGAAATAAAATAGTACAAAACAAAGTAAAATACTTGGTACACTGAAAAAGAGTAACAGCAGGTCAGTAGAATTCTAAAAATGGGTTCCCGTATCTTGCTAAAATTGGGCTCACATTTTGCAAACAATAAAAATGAACAAAAAAACCCCCCCAAAAATCAACTTTTGTAGTTTTTTGAAATCAGGTACCCGATTTTTAAAATATCAAGAACCCAATTTGTTCAAAATCGGCTACCCAATTTTAAAAACATGGTTTGGGCACCTAATCCATATACAAAAAATTGGGTACCCAATTTTTTAAGTATGGATCGGGTGCCCAAACCATGTTTTTAAAATCAAGTACCCAATTTTGAATAAATCGGGTACTCAATTCTTAAAGGTCCTATTCTACGGAATTGACTTCCACAGAATTGCAACCCAACTTTGTGCTCTTACCCACTTTACTAATACTATGTACAATATACATGTAAATAACATCAAGACTCAATAATGTACATAATTATAATAATAAAAAGTAATACTTAATTAGATTAATATACAATGTACATTTGAATTTTGAAAGTTGTAAAATTTAAATAAATTAAATAATAAAAATAAAACTTAATAATCGATATATTTTTGGGTAAATTTGTGGAATGTTATCATTGTTGTCAAGAGTCGTCGGAAATCTTGACACTTATCACAAACACATTCCCTTGACACATATCATGATTTCGAATGTTTCTTGACAATAGCAATAGCATTCCCAAAATTTATCCAAAATTCATCTCGGGTTGTTGATTTGTCTTTTACTTAATAGTAGGGATTAACTAATAAAAAGTTTAAAAGACTAAATATAATTATAATTAACTGATTCATGACACTTAATCAAGCATTGCAATGAATGGACATGTGTCACAATTCTGGATGAATCTAGGCACATGGGAAAACATACCCCAAATTGATCTAAAATTCATCTCGGGTTGTCAATATTTCTTTCAATCAATAGTTGGAAATAGGACGACAGACATAACTATAAGAAAGTATCTTAGACTACACATGTCTTGATTTTAGGTAGTGGAATATTCTCACGAACATGTGTCATAATTCTGGATGTTTCTTGACAACAATTATAGCATTCCCAAAAGTTACCCGAAATTCATCTAGGGTCATCAATCTTTCTTTTAATCAATGGTTGATACTCAGACATAACTATAAGAAAGAATCTTTTAGCACATGTGTTCCAATTTTGGGTAGAAATAGAATTTAACTTAAATCTTTTAAAATTTGACCTAAGATAGAGTCGAGGTCCTTGATCTATCATTCATTGAATAGTCCATATTAATTCATGCATTATTAAACCTTTTGTATAACCAATATTAATTATTTAAATTATAATTTATCTTATTGTTGCACAATGCAAATTAAAACTTAAATCACAAAGTGTAGTAACCAGTTGCACACATTTTAACTAAATGATTTAGTTAAAATATACAAATTATTTGAATTTCTTGACAATTTCCAAAATCCCTGATTTGGACTAGAATAAAATTAAACATGTAAAACTAATGAAACATCAAATTTTCAAAAATATAAAATTATTATTTGTAAATTGTAATCAATTATCATTCATCGATCAATAATTGGCAATTGCTTGATAATGATAACTTGATTTAATAATTGTAGCATTTTTACTTAATTAAAATTAATTTAGATTATAATCAATATTTGCTAAATTGCTTCAGCTTGATAATGATAAGTGATAACTTAATTTAAATTTAAATAACCATGGAATTTTTCATTTAATTCAAAATATAAGAAAAGGTTAAAAATATTATGATGATCATGATATTTCAATAAATTTACATTTGAAAATAGGAAGTAATGAATAAATTAATTAATATTCAATATTTTATATGAACATTTATATATAAATGTTAATTTGAACTTTTTATTTTCAAATCAAATTTCAATATTATTTATTGGTCTCCTATTGGACATTAATAAATTTATCTTATCTTATACAATTTAAATAGCATAATCATTGATCAGGATTCAAGAATCATGATGTTACATGTATCATAAGTTAAACTTTAACAAATTATTTTTAATTTATTTAATATTTTTAAATAAATTAATAATAGTTAAAACTATTACAACTAATAACTATTAAATTGCAGGTATTGAAATTTAAAGGACATAAATATACATATTACAAATTTTCATTGAACAATTTTTTACTATAAATCATTAATCAAATATGAAACTATAAGGGAATTGTTGAAACCCTTTTTTTGTTTCTAACTTTATGATAGTCAATTATTTATAACAGAGTCATAGACTAACATTTGAATAGTGCATTGAGAAGCCAAAAATAGAGTCGTAGACTAACCGAAAAAATGATTTGAGAAGCCAAAAACTATTATTTTCATTGATTATATTTGAGATTGTATAATGTACATACTACTGATTCATAACATAGATATTCAAAATAGCTAATTAAATTAGCCTGATTTTACTATTTCGTAATTTATATTGAAGTGCAAGACCCAATCTGAAGAAAAAAAATATCTTAAGAACATTTTTTTGCCCAAAGGGCAAGGGTAAAGGAAAAAGGAAATAGGAAACCAAGGAACAAGGAGCATCAGTAGGCTGAGGGCTTGAAGCCTTTAATCAGAAAGGTCTTCAAACCCCTCCATGAGGAATCTGTTGGAGATGATAATGTCACTGAACTTGTGAAACCATGTGAAGTAGATGTTGTTGATGTCATCCAACAACAACCACTTTCGCAGAAAATCCCTCCTAAGCGATGACCACTTCTGATGGCGAGTCAATTGGCATTCATTCATGTCAAGTAGGAAGGGATGCTTCTATACAATGCTCCATATGACTTTCTCCCAACACTTGTCTACTACGTCTACAAAAGGGATGCTAATGCTCGGCCCCAATAACTTCTTTGCCAATACAAGAATTTTGATGTTGTCTTCTAAAAATGTTTTGTAGAAGCATCCAAATGTCTACTTGATTGTCTCTAAGGTCAAGAAGTGACGTGAGGAAGAGAGACATAATATATATGGACACATGGTATCTCTTCTCATTTCTTAAGAATTCATGGCCTAAGACCATGAAAAATGCAGAGTGGATAAAAGGACCTATGGCATCTTCCTTGCAAACATGGCTAGGACATCCTCGGGTACCATGCCCAAAAAGGGCTTTTCCAGACCCATTGTGGTGCATTTTAACTAAATTGATGTATCCATGAAAATTACAATTTACAATCCTAAGATTCTAAAAAACTCTACAAACTAAGAAATTCGGCAAACTAAATTGAGATTAGAGAATTTGAGAAATGATAATGAAGGGGAAATTGAAGAGACTCTCTAATGGCATTTTCATTAAATTGTTTGATTTTTATGATCTTTCATATCTTCTTCTTTTTTTATTCCTAGTAATTTGCAAGTGTGGGAAATGTACTCACATTAATGTCAAGCAGTCAGAGTCCTACCAAGGTAGCTAAAAATAGAATGTAATAATTGTAACTGTCAGTACCACATTTATGATTTTAATCTTGATGTGATGTTCACTAAATTTCATTTAATGGTTTTTGTGCAAAACAAGACATGTGTCTCCATGCCAAAGACTTTCATGCTACTCCAAGTCTTTTCCAAAAATTGGCCCTGAAATGCATCTTCTGTCATTGATATCTAATTAATCAATGGTCAATAAAACTAATGTATTAAGGATACAAAAGTGATGGTAGCCAAGTTGGTAATTACTAATGGTGACCACAGACACTAATGTTATTAATAATGGACAGTACACTAGTTAGTAATCAATATAGTTGGTTACTAGCCAATGATGACACTGACATTATTTATAATAAAAAGTACACTAGTCAGTACAGTTAGTTACTAATGGTCACTAACCAATACACTTGCAAAATCACTTTCAGATTTTTTTTTAAAAATAGTTTACCACTAAAGATTAGCCAAGACCATTATTATTCATTTTCCTACAAAACATGTCATTCACCTCTGACATTACAATCTCATTTTTGCCAAGGAAAAAAATAGCCATCATTTATTTATCTATCATCAAGAAAAATCTTTAATTCACAACATTTAAAATGATTTTTGTTAGGACAAGAAAAAAATTGCCAACATATAATATTTTATTTCCCTACATGGAAAAAAATTGCCCTCGACATTAAAATTTTCCCACCCACAAAATGTTGGATTTGCCAGCATTTTTGGCCTTTTTTTTCAAGAGGGGTTTCTTAAAGTTATCCATGGTTTAAGGGGAGTTTTATACTTTATTTTATTTTATTTTATTTGTCAACTAATTGCCATAGTTAAATTCTAATTCAATTGGAATTTCCTAATTTAATTGAGAAAAGGGGGGAAATAGATTATTAGCTGAATTAATAATCTATTTTATAAGTCACTTGATAAAGTGCTCATATTATGCCAAAAGGGAGTTTCTATACTCACTTTTCTATTTTCATGTTTTTGAGAAATGAGGAATTTCCTCCAAAACCCTCTTGGATAAATTCCTTCATTTGCTCATTGTGATTGATCCATTTGGCAGATTTGAGAGTGGATTGGCTCATTGGATTCATGTCAAAATTGCTCCACTTCCCTGATGGTTTTGTCTAATTTAGCGGCCCTTTTATTTTATTGTGGCTTTATTCATTTTGCCCACTTGGCTGTGAGGTAGGGCTTTCCCTTTTAATTATTATGGATTCATTTTAGTTCTCTTTTTTTATAGTAATTTTATTGGAGGATGAGAACTAGTGTTCCCCTCCATTTTGGTATGCTAGTTCTACCCGGTTGGGCAGGTATAAATATTTTAGTGTTTTTGTAGGTTTTTAGTTTGATGTTTCATGCCATTATGCTGATCATTTTTTGTATATGAATTTGGAACTCAATTTATATTTGATTTTTGGGAGTTTGGAAACCATTTGGATAATGGGTTTTAGTTTCATTGATTTTTGACAACGTTGATTTATGAGCAATTTTTACATCACCTCATTTTGCATGCATAGTTTTCTTAGGTATTTCTTGGCATTTTTCTTGATCATAGATTTGGAATGTATGCTTTGTTTCCAATCTGACCATGTTTTTACTTTACCATCATTAAGATTCATGTAGAATCCATACTCCTAGATTTAGGTTAGTTGAGTGAATTCATGATGTTGAGTGTTTTCTTGCCTCTTTGGGATTCATTTCAAATCCATACTCTTGGGTATAGGACGGTTGAGTGAGATTATTTTTCTTGTTTCCTTTTTTGTACTTTTCGTATCCAACCCTTGCATTGGTTTTATGTGATTACATTCATGGAGCTAGTTGTGCCTACAAACAAGCATGCACGTGTGCGTATGATGGGATCTTACGATACCTAAACTCTTGGATTTAGGCTGATTGAGAGATTATTCATTTGGGAACTTTCATTTCCTTTTATCACTCTTCATGTGATAAGAATGGGTATGTTGGTGTTGCCATGATTTCAGTCCCCTATTCTTAAACTTTTTAAGGTTCATATCAAGTAAAGGGTTAGGGTCTTGTTTAGTTCTAGCTTTCCATTTAAGGATTCTTCTCTCATCTCTTCCCTAAGTTTATATTGATGGGAATCAATCAAGTTAAAGTGTATTCAAGTCCTACTAGGTGATTTAGGTAGGAGGGTGAGTATCAATCCATTCTTAGATGAGAGGGAAGTAGTTCTAATTCTTTGAGAATTTCTAACTTCATGGTCAAATGTCTCTATCTAAAGGAAAGATACATTTAAAAGAGATCATTGGCATATTCAAAGAAAATAGTAGTGGAGATCATCGAAGATCGAGGCTAAAAGATGATATACAGATCGTGAGAACAAGCCAAAAATAATATCAGTTGAATTTGATGCAGAGTGAACACTGAAAGATGTAGAAATGGCGAAGAGCATGATCAAAGGTGGTGAAAACTAAGTTGAAATCAAATTAACAATCCAAAACACATTTGAACTTCCATTTCATCGAGTTGAATAGTCAAATCACCTTGGAAATAAAACCTTTTCCATGATTGTCAAATCTTAAAAGATCTATGGCTATCATTATGTCGCCATATAAAGTTGCTTGATTGTTAATTATGGCAACATAGTGACAAAGCAACACATCTCTCAATGGGCCCATCACTTTCTATAGTCATCAAATTCTCCAGGCAATGAAATAGTGCCATCTATCTACGTACACAGTTGGAAAGGGGACCCGCACTGCAAACCAAACAAGAGATCTTTTTCGCAACAATCAGATCAAAAAAATATCAAGGCTCATTGTTATGTTGCTATAAAAATATTCCTGAACGTTAATTATAATGACATAATTATGATTTGACACGTGTAAAAAAAGAGACCCATGGAGGAGATTATAAAGGAAAAATAAGGAGTATGTTATGTTTTAATTGTGATCATTAGTTTAAGATTGATGGTTAGAATTCAAAACTGCAGTGACCATTGGAATATGAATTATATGGATTTGGCGCCAATGTGATTGCTATAGATTAGAGGAGAATGTAAACTATTTAGAGGAATTCTACTCATTTTTGTTGTACTTTCCTGATGTATTAAACTATAACTGTTCACTATTGGATTTTTGAGCATTTCAAGTGCTTTGTTAATCTAACTGATGAATCTATAACTAGACAAGAGCCCTAAGAGGGGGCCTATAAATGTAATTTCTTCTAATAATACAAGGATCAACAATTTTTTCTATATTTTTCCCCTACATTTCCAGATGTTGAGTGAGAATCAAAGAGTTAGATGGAATGAAAGATTTGTATGATGTTTGCAATTAGGTAATGTGATTTTTCTAATTCCATTTAGGACTAGCATGCCTAGGTTTCTTTCATTATCTCTTTCAGCTGAGCTAACCTTGCATTTTAGAATAATTTCTATGAGATTGTAGGAAAGATGTATTTGAAGCTGGTGATTTCTTACTACATTTTGTTTTAGTGGAGAGTTATCAATCAATTTGGATTCCATTTCATCTTTCATATGCATCTCTGCTCTATCTCTAGATTGCATTTCAGTAGGACTAATCTACACTTAGAAGTAGGAGTAGATGTTAGAATAACTTTGAGGTAACTTGTGATATCCATTCCACTGGGTGTTATAGGTTACCCAAATCTATTTCTTCTTAGGGTGTTTGTAGTTATGAGCATCCTAGTTTATCCTCTTCTACTCTCAGGTAAAGAGCATACCCACCATCTTAATGATTTATTAAAAACTCAATTCATTACGTATATTGCATATAAGGGGGTTGTACCTTATAATTCAAAGGGAAATGATGTAATACATACACTAACCCATTTTTTGGTAACATCTTTTTGTTTCCTCACATTATAGGCATCTAGAGTCAAGGTAAAACCAAGTTAGAAAGAGGGACAAATTGTTAACCAATAGTTTTTGGCAACTCTGTTAGGGAATTGGAATTTAAGCCCAATGTTTAGTTTCTCGTTCTCAAAAATCTAAATGTGTCTTCCCTAGGATGAAGACTAGAAACTTTATATGAAGGACCTCTTCCATTTGGTTTAAGAAGGTCTAGTGTAACTCAATGGCCATGCCAAATTCAAAGACTAGCAGAAGGCCAAGGCCTAAACCCACTCTCCAAGAACTTAATGAGATTACTGACAAGCTATTGCAAGAGGTTGTACTTCTATATAAAGAAACCATCTCTCATGTTTTCCAAAAGAATATTAGCATTGAAGATGATCATGTTTTTGTATCCCTATGGAACTGTGTGTGCTCCAGATTCTACAAGTTGAAAGACATGCAAAGAGAGGAGCTGAGGTTGAAGCAAGAAAGGTTGAAGCTCATTCTTACTCTTGAAGAACTTCACATCACAAATGAAAAGGTGCTTTGTGAGATTTTTGAATAGTATAGAGAAAGCATCTACTATGTAGCCCAAGAAAACATCAGCATACAAGATGATCATATGTAAAAGATGTTTTGGAATCACATATGTGCCCATTTCCAAACACTCAAAGACCTAAAAGAAAGTGAAAGAAAGAATTTGAAACAAGTACAAATAGTTGAACATAAAAAATCATTAGTAAGGTCACCTAACTCTATTCCTTATGGTTTTCAAATGTTTAAAGAGAAGGTAAATATTCCTAATGTGAGCACCAAGGAAAGGCCAAGGCCTGAACCTAATCTTGAAGAACTCCATAAACTAAGGACAAGGTCTTTCAAAAGATTTTGTTAAATCTTGCAGAGAGTCTCAACAAAGGAGATGACCCCAAAGAAAGGAAGATATGGGATCACCTTTGCAATCGATTCCACCAATTGAAGGATTAGCAAAAGGACAAGAGAAATGAGCTAAAGCTAAAGATAGCATCTACACCTAATTATGAAATTCCCATGGTAATGTCACTTGATTCTTCTCATATTATTGTAGTCTTTGGTAGAAAATAGGCTATTCCTGATGTTACAAATCAAGGTGAAAATACTCCATCAGAGTCCTCTAAAGAAGAATATTTTGATGATCATCTATCTACACTAGAACATTCCAAGTGATCTACCAATAGCTACAAATATAAGTCTAGTTGAAGAGAGGAGCAATGAAGTTTAGTCTAAAGAATGGTTGTGTCGGCATGAGGAGAAACTTCACAAACCCACTAGTAAGACTCTTATCCTTGGTAAAGATGTGATTGAAGAAGAGAGTCCTAAGCTCAATTGTTAGTCTGTAGAAGAATTAGTTCCATTGGTAGATACAAATTTTTCTTATAGTAAAGAAGAGGAGATTATCTGTGGGTTCCTGTCACCCCTCCAAATGGATGAACCCTCTCAAGATGACCCAACTATGAAACTAAAACTTGAAGAAGGATCATTGGCTTCTGAGTTTCTTTCTATATATTTAAATTGTAAAGGTAGTGATCATACACTGAAAGAGGAAAGGAATGAGATTTATTTGGTTCTTCAAAATAGTGAGGTGATTGATCATCAACTAGTGGATTACATGGTAGAGGTGACATCTTCCTACACTCAAGCTCATAAAAAAAGTTCAAACCACTACAAGAATGAGTTCATTTTCTTAAAAGAGGTTTATATCTTTGGTACAATAGAGGACAATTAGGAGAATAAAATAAAAATTGCAAAGGGAGATAATGAAGTATATGACCAAGTATGGTTGTTTACACCTAAATGGATGTATAGCCAGCTAGTGCATGTAATCAAAGAAACAAGTGGAGTTGTCATGTTGTTGTTGTTGCTACAAGTAGGGATCCTACTTAGACATAAAAATAAATTGTGGAGGAGGGGATCTACTTTAGTCAATTAGTAAGTGGATTCACTTGAGTATATTTTGTTGTTGGTTTCATAAGATGAGATTCATCTCACCTCTATAAATATGTTAGGTTAGGTGTGTGTTTAGTTTAGTTGTCTTCCTTTGCTTTCCTACTTTTTGTGTTTTTTCTTTTCCTATGTTTTGGCTGCCCTACTTGCCCACCACCTAGAATGCATAGCATCTCCCTATGTTATTTAAGACTCTACAACCCAATGGACTAAGGCACTAGTCTTTTCTATTTGGTGTTTTCTGTAATAAAGGAAGTAGGTAGTTTTTTTTATGTGTGTTTTTGCCTAACTTTTTGTGAAACAAAGATTTCTAGGTTCTTACCTAGGCAATAACATGCCTAGTTCCCTAGTTAGAGCCAGTTAATGTCATGATTTCAGTCCCCTATTCTTAAACTTCTAAGGTTCAATATAAGTCAAGGGTTAGGGTCCTATTTGGTTCTAGTTTTCCATTTAGGGATTCTTCTCTCATCTCTTCCCTAAGTTTATATTGATAGGAATCAATCAAGTTAAAGTGCATTCAAGTCCTACTAGGTGATTTAGGTGGGAGGGTAAGTATCAATCCATTATTAGATGAGAGAGAAGCAATTCTAATTCTTTGAAAATTTCTAACTTCGTGGTCAAAGGTCCCTATCTAAAGGAAAGATACATTTAAAATATATCACTAGCATATTCAGAGAAAATGGTAGTGGAGAACATCAAAGACCAAGGCTAAAAGATGATATGCAGATCATGAGAACAAGCTAGAAATAATATCAATTGAATTTGATGCAAAGAAAACACTAAAAGATGTAGAAATGGTGAAGAACATGGTCAAAGGTGGCAAAAAATAAGTTGAAATTGAATCAACAATCCAAAACACATCTGAATGTCCACGTCATCGAGTTGAATAGTCAAATCACCTTGGAAATAAGACCTTTCCCATGATCATTAAATCTTAAAAGATCTATGGATATTGTTGTGTTGCCATTTAAAATTGCTCGATTATTAATTATGGCAACATAGCAATAGAGAAACACATGTCTCAATGGTCCCATCACTTTCTATAGTCATCAGATTCTCCAAGCAATGAAATAGTGTTACCTATCTACCATGATGTACACAGGTGGAAGGGGGACCTACACTGCACACCAAACAAGAGATATTTTTGCAACTATTAGATCAACAGGAGATCTACACTCATCTTTATGTCACTATAAAAAAATTCCTAAATGTTAATTATAGTGACATAATGATGATTTTATATGCATACATGGAGGGACCCATGCAGGAGATTACAAAGGAAAAATAAGGAAGTTTGTTATGTTTTAATCATGATCATTGGTTTAAGATCGATGGTCAAAATAAAAAATTGCAATGACCATTGGAATATGAATTATATGGATTTAGCACCAATGTGATTGTTATAGATCAAAGGAGAATGTGAACTATTTCAACAAATTCTACTCATTTCTATTGCATTTTCCTAATGTGTTGAACTATAACTTTTGATTGTTGGATTTTTGAGCATTTCAAGTGCTTTGCTAATGTAACTGATGAATCTGTAACTGGCAAAGAACCCTAAGAGGGGGCCTATAAATTTAATTTCTTCTAATAATACAAGGATCAACAATTTTGTCTAAATTTTCCCCTTGCATTTCCAAATGTTGAGTGAGAATCGAAGAGTTACATGGAATGAAGGATTTGTATGATATTTGCAGTGACAATCCAAAGCATATTTGAAAACTTGTGATATCCGTTCCATTGGGTGTTATAGGTTGCCCAAATATATCTCTTCCTAGGGTTTTTATAGTTATGATCATCCTAGTTTATCCTCTTCTACTCTCAGGTTAAGAGCATACCCCCCATCCCAATGATCTATTAAAAACACAATTCATTGCATATATTGCATATAAGGGAGTTGTACCTTATAATTCAAAGGGTGGTAATATAATACATACACTAACCCATTTTTTTGTAACATCTTTTTGTTTCCTCACATTCTAAGCATCTAGAGTCAAGGTAAAACCAAGTTAGAAAGAGGGACAAACTATTAACCAACAGTAGGGTAGGTAGTTGAATGGCTTCTCTCATTACCCCAAACTAGGCTTGAGACGGTAATGTGAAGAGGTTTTAAATAAGTGATGACCAAATTAACAAATGGGTAATAAAAATTAATTAAGATAAGGGTATAGTTCAACATTCTTCAATGCATTAGTGCAAGGGTGTGTGATGCTTGTGCATTCTGCAGTCTTCCAAAAAAGTTGTTGTGAGGACACAGTGTAATGGTTTCTCGAGGGATTCATTCTACACCATATATAGATTGGGATCTCCAATGCCAAGTGACTTATACTCCACTTGAGTCCCTACATAGTTATCCTTAGTGGGTGTAACCAGTGACCTAATGTACTGCATTGTCTTCATGAGCATATATATATATATATATATATATATATATATATATATATATATATATATATATATATATATATATATATATATATATATATATATATATATATATATATGTTGGTATCTTATTCTTGTTTGGCATGTCTGTTATCCATGGGTGATTATCTAATGTGATTCTAGTCACTATCTCCATGAGCAGGGTAGTTGTGGGCCTATGGGTACCACATGGTTGGGAGATGTAACTACCTATACCATTGTTGGGAATTGGTGTACAAAGATGGTCTACTTCCAATTTGAGGCTAGTGCTAGATATTCACTTGGTACTTCAGTGTATCTGGAGTATGTTCTCTTGTGATTTAAGCTTTACTTTGGATGCATTTGATATCATGTTTAGATGATGATTAGTATGTTACTAGATGCATTCCTTCATCATCATGATTGTAGCTTATTGTTTTGATGATGTTTCTTACCATTGTTTTGGATTAGTGATGTTATTGGTAGATTATCGCATTGGATGTACTTGTGTTTTATGATGTTAAATGATGATTTTTAGTAAGAACAATGTCATGAGACAAATCCAACTATCTTGTTAGAAATTTGAGATTCATGCTCGGGGGTATGGTTAGGGCCCTTGAGGTATCAATATGCCATAATGCTAGGGAGGAAATGAGCATAGTTGACTGTATTTGGTTATATCACATGTTTTTTCTTTTCTTTTCATTTCATATATTTATGATACAGATTAGATGGATGTAGGTTATTGTAATGTGTATTTTAGCTTCATTCAAGTTCTTAGATTTTTTTTTATGTGCTCGAGTGATCATTCCTTGATTTATGTGGATCTAGTACTCCCCAGCATGGAGGTTTCATGTTTTAGTACATTTTTCATTGCTTTGTGATCTTGTTGTTAGGTTTCTATAACCTGGGAGGAGCATTCTCTCATGAGACTAAGCAAAGTCATGCACAAGTATGTACTCTCTCACATGGTAGTGCAAAGTCTCATGAAAGTGTTTTCTTACTTGTGTGGTGGAGAAAAGTCATGTGTGAGCCTAGTGTGGAGTCTTGCCTGGTTCATGGAGGAATCTCATGCGGTAGCCAATCCTATCTCGCATGAGCATTGATGTTGTTTTCTTGCATGGAAAATTGTGAGTGTTTGCATAGACTTTGGGAATATGTGAATTATAGTTTTGAATACCATTTTGGATCTTGCATCCTCCTTGATTATAATAGATAGGTTATAGATAGTATAAAGCATATCATTAAAGTATAAGTGGCATTCTCTTCTTCCTTTACTCTTCTTCTTCTTCTTCCTTATACTGAAGATATATTTTATATATATGTGATGATTCATTTGAGATAGGTTCCAGAACTCTACGTGATAAGATAAAGATTCTAGAAAATTTTAGGGCTTCAAGATTTCAAGCTTAGTTAGATTTCAATGATTTAGGATATAAGACTTAACCAAATTTTAGGGTTCAACGATTGTTTTTTAGCATGGTGTTTAATAGATGAGTGGTTGTAACCTTGAGCCCTCATCTTGTGCTTGACTATTTTAGGGTTTGTGCTTATAATTCTTGATTATGTTATGGTTAGTTGGAAATGGAATTTTGTGTTTAACCATGCTAGGAACTTTTACTTTGGGTTTAAAAATAAAATTTCCTTGGTATATTCTCATGATTTGTGTGATCTTTGGTTGGTAAGTTATGGTTTGGTGCTTGGGGATCTTTGGAAGTGTTTGTAAAACTTCTACTTGTGTAAGTTAATATGTGAGTTTAGTCATATTCCCTATTTTATTACCTTGTTTAGAAGTTTCATTATTGCACTTGGTTACTTTATGTTGTTGTTAACTTATCTTTAAAAAAAAAAATTCAGTGCATGTTTTATCCTTGTGTTCCAAGGATATGTAGGTGGGGCATTACATCTAGAATCAAAGCTCATGTTTAAACATTGGCATTTCTATGTATGTGTTACCCAAATGGTTTTGATTATTTTTGTGTGAGTGTGAATGTATCTCTGTGAACTTATGATATCTTATTGCTTGGGTATCTACTTGGGATGAACTTGTCAATCTAGTAGATGTGGCTCAAGTAGTGTGAGGAAAAGGAAGTGAATCCTTTGGTTCTATGTACCTTTTAGGGATGGATGATCCCCCTTAGTGAGAACCTCATCCAAGCATATTGAACCATGTTGTGGGTTTTTTCTTGTGGGTTTGAGTGAGTGGTGACCACCGTTTGGTCTATGTCTTGTCCTTGAGTGCCTCTTGTGTTTCTCCTTCTGAAGTAGGGTGCACTATGTTCCCCTAGTGAAATTAAATAAATAAATCTTATTCATAATTCATTTTTATATCATTATAGTGCTAAAATATTTCCTTTCATTGAGAAATGAGTTTACATAGTGAAATCATTGTAGAGAAGTAGTTGTTGCATTAGATCATTTGGGTTAATGAACTACATCCCCAAATTGCTTTTTTTTAAGGCTTATGAAGGTTGTAGTGGTTTTTTTGCATATCTTAAATGTTGCATTGCGTGGAAAATAATTAAAGAAATTATTATAGTATGCATATGCATAAGGTTATTAATGGTGTACTTCTTGATGTGTGTGAGTGTGTTCTCTAACGCTGCTAGGATGATGCATTCCTTACCATTGTGTGGTGATTTGTCCCTCTTATGTGACTATTCTCAATCATCACATATAATTTGATTTGATTTATGTCTTATTTTTATTTGTTTGGTGGATCTTTTCACATGTTGTTGGGCTAGCATTGGTTTTTAGCATTTTCCTTGCTTGGACTAGTCATCAAATTGCTCTATCTCTCTCTTTGTGATAGTTGTCGGACTTGACATATTGTTGGTATGAGCTCTTTTGGTGATTTACTATTGGAATTGATAATTCCCCCATTTGGGATTTCTCATTTGTTTCATAGTGACTATTCCACATGTTTTCTACTATTAGCTTGTCTTGTGTTATGAATCTATCATGTTCATTTTGAACCTCTAATAGTATGTACAAGGAATAACATCACAGAGAACATATTGTTGGAAGTCTCATTGGGAAACTAAGATACTAAGAGGGGGGGTGAATTAGGATATATACAACTTTTATCCTGTAAAATAACTTGACTGCATTCACCATGTTAACCATCTCATATCTAGCTTATGCATAACATAACTTGAAATATCAAATGTTGAAATAAATCTAACTATTTATCATATCCATGAAATGTAAACACATAACACAAAAGATTTGGGCAAGGTGAAGGTAAAAATTGGGGTGGGGATGACATCAACAAGTCTTTACTACTGCAGTAACAAAGTTAGCCTATTTGAACTACAAATTTGATCAATTCTGATGATCTACCCTATGAGGGGTTTGCCCTGTTAAAAGCTTTACAAGATTGTTAAGTCTACCTTGATTAAAGGGTTGAACACTTACAATGAAGTAAGGACTCTATTAAGAGATTTAGAAAGGTCTTTTAAAACCACTATGTTAAGAGATTTACCCTAATTCAATCTGTCAAAATTGATTCAGTACTTGATCCTTTGGTCTACACTTACAATTGTTGATTATAGATCTCCTCTTTCCAATTTCTAATTTAATCTCTTATCTAATATATCTTTACTCTATCCTCCACTACTTCATTAGGTTTCTAACTTGATTGCTTCACAAAATTTTCTTACAAACTCCAAACCTAACTCCTTTGCATAATATTTCACTTCCTTCACACAATTTGCATTATCATCTATGCAATATGAAAATAGGGTTTGGGTCTGCCTATTTAAAGACATCTGTAGAGTCTTCTAGACATTTCCCTTTTTGCCTCTTTATCTAATTGGTTTTCCTCCAATAGGTGATCCACATCAAAATACATAAAAACCATTGTAACAAACTATATGATCATTAAATGTCATTTACATGTTGGCTCAAAATAGTTTACATCAAAGTTTATACCATTTCAAACATTTTTTTTCTCTATATATTACTCAAGACATACTGTCTTTGATGATCAATCATAACTATTCTCCATGTTGTTACTTGGCCTAAATTGACTCAGCTCCTATATAACTCAACATCTATGTGCTTTGTCTACTTAGCATTCACTAAACTTGGCTTGTGTGGGAGTACTCAGTGACCAAAGAATTTCTTGACTCCTATAGAGCTTGGAATATACATGATTGTTTACAAGTCTTTACATGACTCGGCCTATATAAAGTAACTTAGTTGCAGTGATGACTGGCTAACTCTACCTCATATATGACTAAGTGTTTAACACTAATAGATGACAAAACCTAAAGATACACATTCAACTTGTCTCTAAAACATGAAGATTTTCACACCAAAAATTAGCTGACCTTCCATTAATCTTCCAATTAGGTACATATAGGATTTTGAGATAACCATTACAAAAGGAACTAAACCATTTCATCTCCTCAAAAATGACAAATGGAAAGGATCCAATTATCAGTTACAATTTCTTGTCAAAATACAAAAAAGGTGGGAGAGATGTCACTTTGCCTTCTTTCCCTTTTTCAACTTTGCCTTATAGGCCTTGGTAGTGACAATGATCATAATAAGATCTTTGTGTCTATGAAAATGAATGTTGGTGTATCTCAAGAGCCACTTAGAGTGTTCTTAAGAAAGCTCTTTAATTGTATTCAATCATTCTTGTGTTTCCTCCATCATCACATGTATACACCCTCTAAGCCATTGGAGATCTAACACTTTGTTCTAATGATTAATAGATTTCTCTATTAGGTTATCCAAATAACTAAAGAAATTATCTTGCATGACAATAACTCCTACTACTTATTTTCCTTGTCCACTAGTTTGGGAGTCAATGTGTAAACCTTTTAGCAATTCATAGTTCCTATCATATTCCTCTTTAACCTTGCTTTCTATCTCTTTTAATCCTTCTTCCACCATTGAAATCATTTTAGCTTTGAATTGCAAACTTTTTTGCCATTCAAATAGGGGCTCATCTCCCTTTAGCATAATTTTTCCTTTCACCACTTCTTTAGTCTTCATTTGGATGACCATTTTCAAAAGGGAGATGCAATCTTTGCTCTTTGTCTTTTCTATATACAGAGTAGCCTAGTTAGCCAAGATATTATCTTTTTTCATTTCAAGCCTCAGTACTGCATTACCAAGTTTCTCTATGACTGCAAGTTCTTCAGACTTCAGATTTCTAGTCCACTCCCTACCAATTTTCCCAAAGTTCTTGTCTTCTTGTAGCTAGGAGATGATAGCGTAAATGTTTATGGCTATAGGTTCATTATTAGGTGACAATCCTGAAATACTTGTTAGCGGAGTAGTTAGTTGCCTGATGAATCAATTAAGTTCATGGATCTCTACCTTCATTCTAACTTTGTCCAATTTAAGACCTTGAGTTGTCCCTCTATCACTTCATTCATTTATTTCCACAAACCCACTTTGGTGTCATGCCTAACTTCTCTAAGGTCCAAAGACTACAATCTAAAGTCATCTATAGTTAGGTCTTTAATTCTCCCCTCCTTGGTGGGCTTAGAAATCTCCATAGTTAAGTGTCCTATATCAGGATCTTGGTCGAGAATTGATAGAGTCTTTTGCTTCTTAACTTTACTCAATGCTAACCCAGAACGGATAGCTAGAGATCAAATCTCTTTGTTTGGGGCTCCCTCTTCTTTTCTTTTTCTCTTTCTCTCTAACATATTGTCAAGCCATGACTCAGTGCCAATTACCTTAGATGTTGTCCCTAATGTATCTACACTGAACATTTTCCTCTAAACAAGATTCAATGTCTTTAAAACTAAAGAGAACTGATTCTTTGGAGTTAGGGAAATGAGTTTTGGAGCTTCGAACACTTTCTTCGCTTCAAATGCTTTCTTCACTCCAAATGTTTCCTTTTTTGCTTCATCTCACTCCATAGATTCACTTTCATGACTTCCTCTGTCTCCAGGATCAACCACTTGTATTTGGGGGCTACTTGGTATGAGTAGTGTGGAACTTATGGATGAAATTGGACTATTGGGGGTTGAGAGAGCCACTGTGACTACAGTGTCCTTTAATTCTTTTGCCTTCTTCTTCTTGAACTCTGTCTCTATTCTAATCATTGGCACTGAACCATCCTAACAAGTTTTATCAAGTGGTATTTTCTTGTCAAGAGGTTGATCACCTCCTCTGGCTGGCTAAGTGGGTCCTTGAGTGAGAGGTAGGATTGTGCCTAAAGCACCAATTTGAGAAGATTAAATTGTTGCTACACTTGGGGAGGATTGGGTGGGGATGCCTTTGGTCCTACTTCGTTGTGTCATGGTCCACTCTACCCACTTCCCAGTTCTCTTGTAGATTTTTCACATCATCATATCTAGATCCTCCATAGCATCTTAAAAAGGTTCCAAACTTATGGGAGTGTTCCTCATCTGAGTCAAATAAGTATTTCTATACATGTTTTGACTATTATCTTCAACTCCATCTACAACTATATTCACCTTATACATTTTCACTTGATCAACTGTTAATCTGGAAAAAGCTTGATCACAGCTCTTGAATCCATCTTTGCACTCAACCCAATAATATTTGATCATGGTGATATGCTTTATCACACTCCCAATTTGCAAAACATCTCTAGCATACCCATTTGGGTCGAACACAAGCCTCAAGACTTCATATATATCTAGCTTATATTTCTTCTTGAACACCTTCATCATTTTCTTGGCATCAGACCAGGTGTTGCAACTAAAGGCTCCAACCTTCATAAAGAATTTATATCCTTTCTTCTTCAAGCTTCTGATCAAGATGTTCACTTGCAAATTTTTTTGTATAATCTCGATCAGCATGATCATGTTGCTTGGATACCTCAGCAACTTCAAGGGGAATTCATCAAATGCTGCAAGATGCAAATAAGAAAATGATGAGAACTAAATAAAGTAGCATCCAAACTGAGTGATGGTGGTCATAGCTTTGAGGTTGAATCTTCTCTTCAAGCATCCTTGTAGTTCCCTACAAATCCTCATTGTAAACACATCATTCACCTTAACATAATCTGCATAGCTATTCTACAATTGGAGACATGGGTAAAACTCATAAGACTTAACATCATCAAGGAAGTCCTCTATGTTGGATACAATTGATTAATTGTGTGTTGTCTTTGATGTTACACAAATGTCATATCAATTGATAGATAGTGTTTATCGAGATCACTTGGTTAGTGGAGATAGTTTTCCTTGTCTACTGAGCATTCGCTAGATTACTCTAAACAAATGACAATGTCTACTGAGCTCGCTCGAGCATTAAAGGAATTAGGTAGAAAAGAGTGTTAACTGAGTTCACTCAATTAACAAATGAAAAGTTGGATAGAGTTAGTATTCACTGAGTTCAATCGGTTTCTAAAGGATTTCTACAAGTTCGTAGTGTTAACCGAGCTTCTGTTGTTTAACACAGGAAATCATTCCAAAGTTGGGTCAACTTACGAAGGATTTTTCTTATTTTGGCATATGAAGCTTAATTATTTTATGTATTGATTCTAGCTAACTATGATGATGAATATTAGTTACTTTAATTTGAATTTGGGCTGACTTGACAATTTGGAAGGTATAAATAAAAGGTCAAGTTGAGATTTCTAGTGTGTGTGCAAGCGTGTTGATTCAATTGAGAAGAAAAGAGAGGGAGCAGACTTGAAGGATAAGCAAGTATCCTTGTGGAGCAGAAATGTAATATTAAATTAGGAAGGATTGATTTTAATTAGAAAAGAGATATGGATTCAGCAATTCAGTTGCATCACAATCAAGTCATTGCATTATTACTTTCTAACCATTGTAGCAATGATCTAAAATCTCTTAACAAAGTTGGTTTAATAGCCAATTGTAAATCCTCTAACAAGGTAGCAATTCCATTGAATTGATTTAAGACCTCTTGCAAGGCCATTCCTAGCAGGGTGATTAAAATCCTCTAACAGGGTCACACCTAACAGTGTGTTTTGTAACTTTTAACAGGGTTGGCTCCTAACAAGGCTCACTTCAGAAGAGTGAAAAACAGTAACTAGTTACATTGGTGGTTTTTCCCAAATTAGGTTTTCATGTTAAATCTTGGTGTCTCATGTGTTCATGTTATTTCTCTTATTCTTGCAAATTAATTACTATTAATGTGTTAAGATCTACTAAAAGTAATTCACACTCTACATTTACTGAGTGACAACATTTTCAGTGTGTTTATCCAGTAAAAGCAGTAATTGGTTTTCTTAGTCTAAAGTTTATTGTTGACATCTAAGGGATCTAGGATTTATTTTAATGGTAACTGATTCACCAACCCTCCCAGTTACTCCTTTTTTATTTCCAAAATCTAATCTTGGAAGGCTTGGCCATAATTGCAATGAAGCCAACATGTAAATCAATAAGGAAGACATGTAGGATGTATTGTAAAACTTGGTTGCCTAGAGAGCATTGGATATAGTCTCACTTACCTATTATGCTTAACCAATGTATTGGGTGTCTAAGCATATAACTTGAACTAGAAAGAAGTATTGCTAAATGAAATTTAAGGCTTCTACCTCACTTATCAACCTATGTAGGAGACCAAGATGTCAATTATTTCTAGCTTAAGATTGGTTCTGAACAAAGTTTTAGGAACTTTTCTCTAATCACTCTATGGCTTCTAGAACCAAGTTCTCATGATCTCCTTTCTCTAGATCATCTTCTTTACTAAGAATTCTTAGGAAGCCCTACCAATAGTCAAGAGAACTCCTCTCATTTTGGCAAAATGATTTGCCTAGTTTATAGATTGTTGTGATGAATGCATTAGTAAATAAGCTTCAGGGCTTGGACTACAATTAGAAAATCAATGGCCTCAACCAAACCATACCCTCGAAGCTTCTCTGTAATGGGATGAATCTATTCATATTTGAACCTTCTTTAGAAATCTACCATATCATAGAAGCAGAGGGAGGTATCTATGAAATTCTGTAGTTGGGAATTGATCCTAGTCAAACCATCAAAACTTGCGAACTTGGTTTCCATAAGCTCATGAATAAGATTTTGAATTGAAAAGGTGAATAAAACTACAAGTGCAATAGTCATAAGATTTTAAAGAGCTATGTGTATCGATTGAATGAGGAATCAAAGAAATAAAGTAAATATTTCAACTACTTGTGTGTCTTTATATGAGAGCCTTGATTCATCTGTTATTCCTCATAATTCATGCCACATGGGTGAAATTTAAGGAAATACTTTTTGGATAGTAAATGAAAAAATTTCAATGGATATTTAGGGGTCTTTTCACTATTTCATTGAACACAATAGTAACTTTCTATAAGCCCATTACTTACTTTCCATTTTCCTTTAAGTTTTGGAAAGTTTCTATTAGGGGTACTCCGTTGATGAAAATCTATCATGTGAACTTCTAACTATATCCTCCTTCTATAATGGTTTGATCTATTCTAATATCATTTTGACATACTCCAAATCCAATGTGGGGGAAAAATTCGCTTGTTAGCTCGATCTTTCTTGTATAAGTGGAAAATCGCTTGCATGGGTTGGGAACTTGCTAAGAAGAAGTCAACTTCCATTTTTTTGCTAACACTTTCTTATAGGTTGAATCTTTTACAACTACATTCTTGTCCATTAAGGATGCTTAATTAAGGTGTATAGATCTATTTGGGTAGTATTTAACATCTTATTTTTCATCTTTAGCTACTTTGAGGAAATCGATTTTCATGGGTTAGAAACTCGGGGTGGGGAAGACATTTTTAGGTAATCTACCAAGGCTTAATTTTTGAGTGATGATGAATCCAAATCATGTTTAGGAGATTCATCTTGGATTCAAACAAAAAAAAATTGTAGAATTATGCATCCTTTGCATTTTTTTAAGCTATATATGTCTCCAAGTTGTCCTTTGTGGGAAATTGTCTTCATGGGTTGGAAAGTTGTCGAAGAGAAGGCAATTTCCAAATTTCTACTTGTGCTTGTTTATAAAGAGATGGTACATCATGAGAAAATAGAGAATGTGTTTGAGTTGTGATGAGTAAATTTGATCTCTATCGGACTAGGTACTAACATACCCAACCAATAACAAGGTAAAATAAATACCCACCTAGCTATAAAGAGAGAGAAGGCAAAATGGGAAAATTTGATAGTGATCACCTAGCCTTCAAGGATCTAGACCTAGACTCAAACATTTTGGGGAAAAGATTGATCTCATCTAAAACATAGAACTCACTTTTTCCAATAGACTAAATCAAAAATGGGGCAATAGTTGGCTTTGTCTAGGGACTTGGACAATCTATGTCTAAGCAAGGAATCCAAGATCTCTAGTTTCACAAAAATGAAAAGTGGCTACACAACAAAACTAAGGTAGGAAAAGCGAGGGAAACCTAACTAGCAAAAACAAAAATGGGAACTAAGCATAACTATGATACAATACTAGGGTTACCTATTTTCAATTTGAAATTTGATACAGCTTCAAGTCCTAACCATTGTAGGTCAAAGGCAATACTTCACTGTCTAGATATGCCAATTTGAATGAATTGTTTTCAAAATCTTGATGAACAATGACAGGTCCTTTCCAAAGTGTGTCAAATTTCCCATGCATTCCTTTTGGTGCTCTTCTTTTATCCCACAATAGTACAGTGTCTCCCACCATAAAATTTTGTGGTCTAGCCTTCTTGTCAAACAAGTTCTTCACACACATTTGATGTTGTGTGATATGATCCACAATTTCTTCTCTTTCTTCTTCAAGTTTTCTCAGATATAGGGTCCTTTTCTCTAGCTTATCTTTGTAAATGTCATCTCAATCACTGTCCTCAATCTACTAGTGGAAAATTCTAGGGGCAGGGGAAGATTAGCTTCTACTACATAGACCTATTCAAAAGGGGAAATCTTAATTGCTCTCTTTGGGGTCACTCTACTTGCCAAAAGTTCTTTTTGAATCTTTTTGTGCCATGTATTATGATTATCCAATACTAGTTTCTTCGTGATGTTCACCAAATTCTTGTTACTAGACTCAACTTGACCATTCCCTTGTGGAAAATAATCACATGAGTGACTAACTGCTATGCCATATTCAAAATAGAACTTAGTAATTTCAACTAAAGAAAAGTATGTTGCATTATCCATTACTAGTTTAATGGGCATGTCAAACCTAACCAGTATATTCTCTTTTATGAATTCACAAACTACTTCAAAGGTGGTTTTCTTGGTTGCCTTTGCCTCTACCCACTTCATAAAATAATATGTCACAGTGATGATATAGATGTGACTAGTACTAGATGCAAGTTTAATAGGACCAATGAAATCGAGACCCCACTATTGGAATGGACCTTCAATTATCACAAGCCTAAGAGGTAATGCGGCCAACTAGGGTTTACCTATGAACATCTTGCATTTTTTGCATTTTGACACCTAGTGATAAGCATCTCTAAACATTTTGATCCAATAGTAGCATTGCCACAATATCTTAAAGTAGTGACTGAGAATGAGAACTGTCTATCACATGCTTCATCGTAAAACATTTTCAACAATGTCTCTTTTTTTTGTTTATCTATGCATCTGAGGAAAGTTCCATCTATGGATCTCTTGAAAAGTTTATCATCCCAAATCACATACTTAGCAGCTTTTAATTTGATATCCCTTCTTTATTTTATTATCAACTCTTTAATACATTCACCATATGTCAAGAGGTATGTAATATTTTCAAATCAATAATCCTATAGACTCACCACCAAAACTAGTTGCTTTTCACCTGATTATTCAACGTTTTCATTTTTTGCTATAGCTTTGCATAAGGTGTTACCTCTTACTAGCTTTGTAGGCTTAATTTCAATATCATACTCTTGTGTTTTAGCTATCCTTGTTCCTCTAGTATTGTACCCTACATCCCATTGGGTCAACATGCTCTTTACTACCATGTCAGGTACATGAACCACAGAATGAGAGTGTAGACTATAGAATCTAAAACTTTTCAAAGCTTTAACCACAATGAAGGCATGTTTTTCAATTTGAGACTATTTCAGCTCATGACTCTTTAGGGGTATACTCATGAAGGCAATATGGGCTTGCACTCCTTCTTTCTTATTATGCATGAGAATTGTTGACAAGTTATGCTCAGAGGCATAATAGTAAATTATGAAGTCTTTCTTATAATTCAAGTGGGATAAAACAAGAATGTTAGCTATAGCTTCTTTAATATCTTTAAAAGCCTATTTTTCAAAATTGCTCCACTTGAAAGTTGGATTTCCTTTCATCATATCTATGATGCATTTGGTGACTTTAGAAAAGATTGGAACAAATATCCTAAGGAAGTTTACTTGACCAAAGAAGGATTTGATTGCAGTCTTATTTATAGGCAAACTTAATCTTTATATCACTTTGACTCATTCTGGATCAATCCTTATCCCTTCTTGAGACACTACGTGGCCAAGAAGCTTCCCTTTGGTCACACAAAAGACTAACTTCTTAGGGTTCAGAGAGATCCCATGTTCTCTGCATCTTTGTAATACTTTCTTCAAATCTCCCATGTGATCTTTCCTCTTTTTGAAAACACCATTAAGTAACCTAAAAATATGACAATAATCTTACCCTTCATTTCTTTGAAGGAAAGTTCCATAACTCATTGAAATGTGGCACCGGCATTGATGACATTTGAAAGGCATTTTGTGATATGCAAAAGTTCCCCATGGGGTGATGAAAGCAATTTTAAGTTGATCTTTCAGTTTTACCTCAACCTGATTGTAACCCAAGAAGCATAGACATCATCTCTACACCTACCACCATCTGTAATAGATAATCCATGTTAGGGAGTGTATAATTATTTTTAAGTGATGCTTGATTTAGATTTCAAAAATCTACACATATCTCTCCATTTTTCTTCCTAACTAGCACTATGCTATCTATCTAGGTGGAATGATGAATCAAATATATGATTCTTTCCTTGAGCATTTTATCTACTTCTCTAAATATGGCATCAGCGACCTTTGGATTATACCTTCTTTGTTTCTATCTAAAAGTGACAGTGTTTGGTTTTATGGGGATTTCATGCTTGAATTCTTTGTTCATGAAAGTTTTCAAGTCTTCATAACTCCATGCGAATACTCTTGATATTCAAAAAAAAAATTCTTAGCTTCTTTCTTTTCTTCAGGTGTGCAACATTTCCTAATATTGATCATTTTAGGACTCTGTTTGCATCCGATGTTTATCCCTTTATACTCGCCAGTGGTAGGCCTTTATCTACTCTTTTATTCTTGATATAAGTGTCATGGTGATATAGAATTTCCACTTGATACTTCTTATCTTTGAAATTTGGGTGAGGTAGTAGTAGGGAGGTGGAGACTACTAATGAATTTGCTTCGGAATTCATTTCTCTTGGTATTGATTTGATGGAGAATGCATCTAGCTCTTTAATCTCATCCCATAATTCGTTCATGTAGTTTTTCAATTTATGGTTTTTAATAGAGTATTGCCCTTTAATTTTTCATGCAATGAGTTCTACATCACCCCGAGCCTTCAGTATTTTTATTCATTTTTCTTTTGTAGTTATTATCCCGAGTAACAGGGCTTCATATTATGTCTTTTTGTTTGTGTTCCCAAATTCTAACTTGAATGCCATGATTTGAGGCTCTCCCTTAGGTGATATCAATACTACCCTTGCACTAAAACCAGATGAGGAACAACTTCCATCAAATTCTAGTGTCCATATTGACGGTGATTCTTCTTCCTCAATAACAATTTGATCTCCCAACCCTCTAACATCTTGGTCATTTGAGACCTCTTCAGTGAACAACATATAATTACTAAATTCTAATTCTTGGTAGAGGATTTAAGCTTTGGGATCATCTGAATTTAGAACCATAAACTTGGCTTTCTCTTTAGGCTCTAACTTTACTTTCTTGCTCCCTATGAGTATGATCTCCTAGGACCAATCTAGTTTTATTTCTCCTCTTAGGTCTCCGTAGAAACTTGTTCTTAGAAGAAAACCATAGTTGGCTAGAATATCTATGACTAGGATATTTGGCAATAATTTATTTTCTAGGTGGAAGGCCAATGCTACTTGAGTGTCTTTGATTTTCTTGAGTAGTGGGACTTGTTTGGCATCCATAGAATAACACCTACCATGAACTTTGGTAAGAGTGGGGCCTAGAGCTTTAGCTACAAGATAAGGCATCACATTGTCTAAGGCACTCAAATCAATTATACAGTTTCTTAGTTTGCACCCATTAATGTATAATGACATGTAAACTGGGTCAAGTTTCTGTCTGGGAAAGGTTTCCAAAACTATAGATTCATCTTGGTCAAAAAGATTAGATATTAAGGATTCATCTTCTCTTTAGTTGTGAATTAACGTTTAGGTTTATATCATCTCCTTTGCAGTAATCTACCAATCTTTTTAATTCCAAGAGATGAGATTTTAAGTAGTCTGTAGGAGAGATTTGAATAATGGAATCTTTACAAAATTGAATGAAATCAAAAGAGACTTTCTCCTTACTTGACTGAGAACTCTTGGCTCCTTGATCCACATTACTAGCACCTAAAGTAGAAGCCTCTTTACCACCTAGAGGATGACACCAGAAATCTGATTCTTTTTTTTTTTTGCTCCTAGTCAACATTGTATAGGAGGTCCCATTAATAGTAGCATGGGATTCACTTGGTCCTTGTGAATCTAATTCATACTCTAAAAAAAAATTATAGAGTCACCATTTGAGTATGAATCTGACTTAGGACCCAAATTTGCAACATTCATCTCATTAGTGGATAGTAACTACATCATATGGGTTATCTTAGGACAACTTTCATTAACATGATCCATGGTTAACTGGAATACACACAAATATTTCCCTTTTTGGGTATAGCTTCAATAGCCAATCTTTGTGGTAGATCAATAAGCTATAGCGTTTTCCCATCAATATTTCTCCCAGTTTGATTTTGGAAAAAAAATTGGTAAGTTATTGAATCTAGGGAGTTGCCTCTTCATAGCAACTAGTTCATTTGATAATTTTTGCAACATCTCATCAGACAAATTGGTGTTAGTAGCACTTGCTTTAGTCTAAAACTCTCATTTCCACTTTCTAATGGAAATTAAGTTATCTTCTAATTTGACTGCTTTCTTCTGGGTATCTACCAAGTCCATGGGGTGGCATCTCCTCAAATCATAGTTAATATTAGGTGGTATCACACTTACAAAGAAATTTTTTTAATTATCCACAATAGGTCTATCAGAAATAGGGATTATATTAGTGATCTTATTGAAATTAGCAACAAAATCCCTCATACTTACAATAGCCTATTTTTTGATAGATTTCAACTGGGCTAGCAGGGCGTGTTCATCTTCTGCAATTTTGAATCTTATTTCGAAAGTCATTCTCATCATAGCCAACTTCTAATTACAGCATCATCTAAGTGATAAAACCAATATGATATGCTTTCTGTTAGAGTTTCCACAAATAATCTCCCAACAATATCTTCGTGTGGTACTCCTAAGATATGAGTTGTTGCAAATAAGGCCTTGATGTGTTCATCGGTAGTAACTTTCCCGTCACCTAAAAACTTGGTAAATTTCTTTCTTGATCCAAAAAAAAGTGGATGATAAGCTATGAAATCCATTGGACTAGTCTCTATAGCCTAGGGAGCAACCATAATTGTCCTAGTGAGGTATGGCATAAAATTGACAACAAGAGTAGCAATTACTTTGTGTAAATCCAATAACTGACAAGTAGTGTGTGAAAAAATTTGATTTCTAGGAGGTGAAGATGGCCTACTCTTACTCTTCTTGTCATCATTACATCAAGGTGTTTCTAGGATGAGAAAACCAAGTTCTACAAGTCTTTTCAAAATAGTGTCCCATCCACCTTGATCTTGGGTGCTTCTTAGGAATCTTCCTTGTTCTACGATTCCTAATTACTCTAGCTCCACTTTTTTTATGCTCTTCAAAGCTCTTTCCTCTTAATAGCTCTTTCTTGCACTTTGGCTCTAGCTTCTTCTTCTTCTAGTACTTGGCTAGTGTTTCTATAGTGTTTCATGTTCCTCCTATATCTCCAGAAAAATGTATTTAGGGATGAAATGATATCTTCTTGGTCATCTTGAAATCCAAGGTTGGGTTGGAGTACAGGGAATATGTTCTCATGAGGTATCACCATCTTTCTTATTACTATAGCTCTTCTAGTCTAGTGATTATTCATCTCCCCAGTAGGGTCACCAAAAAAAATTTGGTAAATAGATTATTCTTCTTTAATTAACTCTTCAAATGCCCAATATTTCTAAACAACAATTGATTACAATAGTTTGGAAATCATAGCTAAACAACTAATTTCCCTCTAAATTTTATAGGTACAGCTCCCTTATGGTTGTGATATGCAACAAATATGATTGTTCCTAATTCTAAATGGGGTTTGTTCTTGACCAGAGAATAGGAGAGGTAAACCAAGTTAGGCCTAAACAAGAACTAACTTAGGCAAGGATTTAGGTCTTAATACTAGTAAAATTTGTGAACTCCTACATCTTATGAACCCATAGAATTTGATGATACAGTAATGAAATCTGTTTATGAATTAGCTATTTTAATAGAATTCTTCTAACTCTAACATGCAAGAGACTAACTTAAGGAATAATGTGGGTCATAATCTCTTTTAAACTTCAATAACACTATTATTATCTTTAGTTTGATACATTGAATAGGAGAAGAAAACTTTATTTATTCCATAACTCAATTCAATTGAAAGAGATATCTTAAACTATCGTAAACAATGGAATAGTAAATAATTGATAAAAAACACATTCAACATGTTTTTGCAACATGAAGTATTTCACATCAAAAATTAGTTGACCTTTCATTAATCTTTCAATTAGGTACATATAGGATTCTAAGATGACTGTTACAAAAGGAACTAAACCAGTTCATCTCCTCAAAAATAACAAATGGCAAGGAGCCAATTATAAGTTACAATTTCTCCTCAAAATACAAAAGGGTGGGAGAGATGTCACTTCGCCTTCTTTCCCTTTTATGACTTCACCTTATAGGCCTTGGCAGCAACAATGATTGGAATAAGATCTTCATGTTTGTGAACATGAATGTTGGTGTATCTCAAGAGCCACTTAGAGTGTCCTTGGGCAAGGTCTTTAATTACATTAAATTGTTCTTATGTTTCCTCCATCACCACATGTATACACTCACTAAGTTGTTGGAGATCTAACACTTTGTTCTAATGATTAGTAGATTTCTCTTTAGGTTATCTAGATTACTAGAGAAATTCTTTTGCATGACAGCTACTACTACTCCTTTTCCTTGTCCATGGGTTTGGGAGTCAGTATGCAAACCTTTTAGCAATTCATAGTTCATGTCTTGTTCCTCTTTAACCTTTCTCTTTGTTTCTTTTAATCCTTCTTCCACTGCTGAAATCATTTTAGCTTTGAATTACAAAATCTATTGCCATTCAAATAGGGGCTCATCTCCCTTTGGTAGAATTTTTCCTTCCACTACTTTTTTATTCTTCATTTGGATGATCATTTTCAAGAGGGAGATGAAATCTTCTTTCTTTGCCTTTTGTATTGACAGAGTAGCTCAGTTAGCCAAGATATTATCCTTTTCCATTTCAAGCCTCATCACTACATTATCAAGTTTCTCTATGACTACAAGTCCTTCAAACTTAAGTTTTCCACTCCACTCCCTACCAATTTTCCCAAAGTGCTTGTCTTCTTACAACTGGGAGATAATAACCTAAATGTTTATGGTCGTAGGGTCACTGGTAGGTGACATTCCTAAAATACTTGTTAGTAGGGTAATTAGTTGAATGATCAAGCAATTAAGTTCATGGATCTCCACCTTCATTCTAACTTTGGCTAGTTTAATACCTTCGAGTTGTCCCTCTATCACTTCATTCATTGATTTTTATAGACCCACTTTGGTGTCATGCCTAACTTCTCTAAGGTCCAGAGGCTATAATGTGAAGTCATCTATACTTAGGTCTTCAATTCTCCTCTCCTTAGTGGGCTTAGCAATCTCCATAGTTAAGTGTCATGTATCAAGATCTTGGTTGAGAAAATTAACAAATTCTTCTACTTCATAACTATACTCAATGTCGACCAAGAATAGATAGCTAGAGATAAAGTCTCTTTGTTTGGGGTTCCCTCTTCTTTCCTTTTCCTCTTTCTATCTAAGGTATCCTTGAGTCATGACTTAGCGCCAATTACCTTAGATGTTGTCCCTAATGTATCTACACTAAACATTTTCCTCTTAATAGGATTCAATATCTTTAAAATTAAAGAGAAGGGATTCTTTGGAGCTAGGGAAATGAGTTTTGAAGCTTTGAACACTTTCTTCACTTCAAATGCTTTCTCCTCTCCAAATGTTTTCTTTTTTACTTCGTCACTTCATCTCACTCCATAGATTCACTTTCACTACTTCCTCTATCTCAAAGATCACCCACTTGTATTTGGTGCCTACTTGGTAGGATCAATGTGACACTTATAGATGAAATTGGACTATTGTGGGGTGAGAGAGCCACCATGACTACAATGTCCTTTAATTCTTCTGCCTTATTCTTCTCAGACTCTGTCTTCATTCTAATCACTGGCACTAAACCATCCTGACAAGTTTTATCAAGTGGTATGTTCTTGTTAGGAGGTTGATCACCTCCTCCTAATAGCTAAGCAAGTCCTTGAGTGAGAGGTAGGATTGTACCTAAAGCACCACTTTGAGAAGATGAAGCTACTACTACACTTGGGGAGGACTAGGTGGGTGTTCCTTTTCTCTTGCTTCATCATGTCATGGTCCACTCCACCCACTTCCCAATTTTCTTGTAGATTTTGGCCATCATCAGATCCAGATCCTCCATAGCATCTTCAAAAGGTTCTAAACTTATGGGAGTGTTCCTCAGGTCAAATAAGTATTGCTATGCATGTTTTGACCATCATCTTCAACTCCATCTACCACTATATTCACCTTATACATTTTTACTTGATCAACTATTAATCTGGTGAAAGCTTGATCACAACTCTTGAACCCATCTTTGCAATTGGCCCAATAATCTTTGATCATGGTGATGTGCTTTATCACACTCCTAGTTTGCAAAACATCTCTAGAATACCCATTTGGGTTAAACATAGGTCTTAGGACTTCATATATGTCTAAGTTATATTTCTTCTTGAAAACCTTCATCATGTTCTTGGCATCAGATCAAGTGTCACAACTAAAGGCTCCAACCTTCATAGGGAAATCATATCCTTTCTTCTTCAAGATTTTTCTCAGGATATTCACTTGTAGAGCTTGTCGTATAATCTTGATCAACATGTTCATGTTGCTTGGATACCTCAAAAACTTCAAGGGGAACCCATCAAATGCTACAAGATGCAAATAAGAAAATGATGAGAACTAAATAAAGTAACATCAAAATTGACTGATGGTGGCCATAGCTTTGGGGTTGAATCTTCTCTTCGGGCATCTTTGTGGTTCCCTTCAAATCTTCATGGTAAATACATCATTCACCTTAACATAATCTGCATAACTATTCTATAATTATAGAGATGGGTAAAACTCATAAGACTTAACATCATCATGGAAGTCCTCTAATCTAGAAGGCCTAGCCATAATTGCAATGAAGCCAGCATGTAAATCAAGAAGGAAGATATGTAGAATGTATTGTAAAACTTAGCCACCTGGAGAGCATTGGACAAAATCTCACTTACCTCTTGCACCCAGTCAATGTACTAGGTGTCTAAGCATATAACTTGAACTAGAAAGAAGTATTGCTCAATGAAGTATAAAGCTTCTACTTCACCTCTAAACATATGTCGAAGGACCAAACTATCAATTATTTTTGGCTTAAGATTAGTTTTGAACAAAGTTTTAGGTACTTTTCTCTTATCACTTCATGGCTTCTAGAACCAAGTTCTCATGATCCCCTTCCTCCAGATCCTCTTCTTTGCTAAAAATTCTAAGGTGGCCCCATCAAAATTCAAGTCAAAGAACTCCTCTCATTCTGGCACAGGAAGATAATTTACCACCATCTGCCTATCAATTGAAATTAATATTGTATCATCAAGTAGAGCGATTTGTCTAGTTTTGGGATTGTTGCAATGAATGCATTCATAAATAAGCTCTCGGGCTTGGACTGCAACCAAAAAATCATCGGCCTCAACCAAACTAGACCCTTGAAGCTTCTCCATGATAGGATGAATCTGTTTAGATTTGACCCTCCTTTAGAAATCTACCATGTCATAGAAGTGGAGGGAGGTGTCTGTGAAATTTTGTAGTTAGGACTTGATCCCAGTCAAACTATCAAAACCTACGAACTTGGTTTCCATAAGCTCATGAATAAGATTTTGAATTGAAAAGGTGAATAAAACTATAAATGCAATAGTCATAGGCTTTCAAAGAGCTATGTGTATCGATTGAATGAGGAATCAAAGAAATAAGGTAACTGTTTCAACTACTTGTGTGTTTTTATATCAGAGCCTCAATTCATCTATTATTCTTTAGAATTCTTGCCACATGGATGAAATTTAAGGAAATACTCATTGGATAGTAAATGAAAAATATTTAATGGATATTTAGGGGTCTTTTCACTATATTGTTGAATGCAACGATAACTTTCTATAAGCCCATTATTTACTTTCCATTTTCATTTAAGTTTTGGAAAGTTTCCATTGGGGTACTCTGTTGATGACAATCCACCGTGTGAAATTTTGACTATATCCTCTTTCTATAATGGTTCAATCTATTCTAATATCATTCTAACATACTCTAACTCACTTGTTAACTCAATCTTTCTTGTATAAGTGGAAAATTGCCTGCATGGGTTGGGAACCCACAGAGGAGAAGTCAGCTTCCATTTTTCCACTAACACTTTCTTATAGGTTGAATCTTCGGCAACTACATTCCTAGTCATTAAGGATGCTTAATTAAGGTGTATGGATCTATTTGAGTAGCATTTAACATCATGTTTTTATCTTTATCTTCCTTCTGGAAATCTGTCTTCATGTGTTAAAAACCCGCTGTGGAGAAGACATTTTTAGGTTTTCTACCAAGGCTTAATGTTTGAGTGATGATGATCTAAATCATGTTTAAGAGATTCACCTTAGATTAAAACAATAATTTTATGTATAATTTTGTGCCATTTGCATGCTTTTAAGCTATATATGTCTCCAAGTGGTCTTTTGCAAGAAATTGCGTTCATGGGTTGGAAACCCATTGAGGAGAAGGCAATTTCCAAATTTTGGGCTTGTGCTTGTTTATCAAGAGATGGTATGCCATTAGAAAATAGAGAATGTGTTTGAGATATGATGAGTAAATTTGACCTCTATTAGACTAGGTACTAAATTATTCAACCAATCACAAGGTAAAACAAACACCCACCTAACTATAAAGAGAGAGAAGAAAAAATGGGAAAATTCGATAGAGATCACCTAGCCTTCAGGGATCTAGACCTAGACTCAAACATTTTGGGGAAAAGACTAATCTCATCTAAAATAAAGAACTCAATTTTTCCAATAGACTAAAAAAAGGTGGGGCAACATATTACAAACATAATAGTACTCCCCATATGCCTATGACTCAGTTCTTATAGAACTTCAAAAATCTCTTATACAACACAGTATACAATTTACATATTTTACATGACTCAAAAATAGTCTCATGTTGCTTGGCATACCTTGTCTAGCTTCTATCATTCTAAACTCTGATTCTTTGATTAATCAAGTGAGTACATTAAATCATCTTGATCTCCTTGATTTATTTCTTATCTATCCCCTGTCACTTGTCTTCCTATCATCTATCCCTCTTGTTTTTGCCACTTATGTCTAATGTTGGGGCTAAGTAGATGGAATCAAACCATACTTATCAATGAATAGTTTATGATTTTGAATGATCATGGCAAGAGCATGAACTCATGTGGTTCTTACCAATTCCAAAACATGAATCTTTATCTCCATATTTGTAGCTAAGTCAATTAAGTTTTCAGCAATAGAAATATTCCATATAATCTCTTTGAACTGGATCCTTTGCAAAATTAGCTCTCATTGCATAACCTCCAAGTGAGGTATCAACATTGACTAGATGGAGATAAGCTTGTCCCACATTCTACTATCTACTATGTGTATCTCAAACAACCTTCCTTGTGCAAATAATAATCTATTATAATGCATGGAGCTTGATTCCATTGATTCAGAGATAGAATTTCTTGATAATTTCATATCAACCTGAATCTTCTAGATGTTTGCCTAAAACTCATTTATAAATCTTGGCATGTCACAAAGAATATTGTACAGATTTTGTATTTTCTAAACAAGTTCTTCAAAATTTTGTACTAGTTTCATCAATTCAACTTTTCTTACTACAATCTCAATAGAAAATTTTTCCAATACTTTCTTTTCAAAAAAATTCTCAGACCAGGCCATTAGTTTGTCATTCGCTTCAATATCCTCAGTGTTGACTTTTTCAAGTATTTTCACTAACTAAGAGATAATGGGGGCCTTCTCATCAATGGTCTACATTCAAAAACATCAACAAATATATCCTTGATATCATGCAACACTTATCTTTGTTGATGTTCTCTCTTCATCTCTTCTTGTCTTTTCTTTCTTGTGAGAATGTCTTGCAAGATGATATTATATTCAAATGTGAGATTCTTTAAGTCCCAATTTGGTAGCTCAATAACTTCATCCAAGGTAACAATAGTACTTGGAGAATTGTCCTTCTTCTTCTTTCCTTTACCCTTCTTTGGAGTGTTGTTGCTTGACACATCTAGAGTTAGAATAGGTGAGGAGTACCACCACTCAATCTAACTTGTATTGTAGTGCTAGAAAAAGAAATGGTAGTATTGTTGGAAATATAAGAGGAATAACTAAGAGGGGAGGTGAATCAGTTACCCTTAAAACAATTCCAAATCCCTTAGATGTCAATACAAACTTCCTTGAAACTCACGGCTTGGTTAGAATTATAAATCCACTATAACTCGATTGACAAATCAATCTTGAAATATTAATGTGCCTTAACCTTTAGTAACTTAGTTGCAGAAAGATAAAGAAATATGAAAATAACATTAACACATGAGACATCAAGATTTAATGTGGAAACCCACTTTGGGAAAACCACCAATGCAACTAGATACAACTTTTCACTCTTTTGAAGTGAGTCCTATTAGGAGGCAACCCTGTTAAAGGTTACAAAACACACTTAGGTGTGACCCTATTAAAGGATTTAAAACACCCTATTAGGAGTGACCTTGATAAAAGTCTTAAGATACTTCAATCTAGAAATGCCACCTTGCTAGAGGATTTATAAAATGACTATTAAGTCAACTATATTAAGAGATTTCTTCACTACTACAATTGTTAGAGAGTAACAATGATTGGCCTAATTTATGAACCAATTGGATTGCAAATTTAGATCACTATTCTAGATTATCTTGTGGATCCTTCTTGATCAAAATATTCTTTGCAACTCCTTAGATAGTCTGCCCTTAATCAGATATCCTGTTGTATTTACATCTTATCTTCTTCAACTCTTACAAACTATGTAATCCACATCTTGACCTTTCATATATATGAAATACAATGTCAAGTTGGCTTGAATATTCTTACAAATAAACAAATAGCATATAGAGTTGGCTTGCATAAATAAAATAAATAAAGAAAATTATTCTGATGTATATCTACTTGAACTGAAACTGAGTCACTCAATTACCACTAAGTTTTTTGGTAACCGACCTGACTCAGTTTACACTGAACTTCTAACTTGGTTACAACTAAAATCCTTTGGTAACCGACCTATCTTAGCTTCAACTGGACCACTAAACTTGTCTTATTCTCTCTATATATGAGTCTTCTAAGCTTGGTTCCAACTAGCAGTGCTTGTTAGAGTATAACATTTGTGTAACATCAATGATAATATATAATTGAATAATATTTATCAACAATATCCCTCTTTGGCATTGATGGAAACACAACATGTCATCATGCAAAGAAAACTTAGAGAAATATATTGATTCATAAGATTTTGTAATATCCTTAGTTTTATTCTAATTCTCTATTTTTTCATGAAAACTCTCTCTATGATTCTCCCTTTTCCATCTTATCTTTAGACTACATCAGATCAAGTTCTCCCTCTTTCTAATATGTAGATCGCTTCCTCTAATTAATCTCTCCCTCAATGAATATATGACATAATTCAATCTCTCCCTCTTTGACATGACATGCCAAAGACTTGACACTATACTTTTACAATTAAATTGATCAACTAATTCATATGCAATGAGATCTAACTTATTTTCATCAACTTGATAGTTCTTCAATGAAGCTTGGTTGATGCATCACTAATATATACTCTAGTGAGTATCAAATAGGGGAATGATCCTTATCTTTCCCCTTAGATACAAAAATGCATCCTTAGGTAATTGTTTAGTAAATATGCCAGCAACCTACTCCTTGTGTTAACATATTCCAATCTAACCTCTTTATCTTGAACTAATTCTCTTAGAAAATTACATTTGATTACAATGTGCTTTTTCTTGGTGTGCATCACTGGATTTTTAGATATATTGATTGCACTGGTGTTATCACAATAGATAACCATTGGATCCTTGATTTATTCCTTCATTTCTAATAAAAGTAGCTTGAACCACATTATGTTGGAATAATTAACTGTTGCAGCAACATATTTAGCCTCTATTTTAGACTGAGAGATGTAATTTTGCTTCTTACTTGTCCAAGATACTAACCTCTTCCCAAGAAAAATGTTCCTCCAATGGTTCTCTTTCTATCACCAATACTTCATGCCCAATCAACATCAGTAAAGGATTTCAACTCAAATTTCCCTCCTTTCTTATATCATAGACCATAGTCTTGAGTACCTTTTAGAAATCTCATAATTCTTTTAATTTCCATCATATGATTTTCTCTAGGATTTGCAAAGAACCTTGCAACTATACCAACTGCTAATGCAATATCAAGTCTTTTTGTGAACAAAATATTGAAGTTTCACAATCATAGATCTATAGGTAGTTCAATTTACCTCTTTGGAAATCATCATCCTTGGATAACTTGTGTCTAGTAGACATAGGTGTTCCAACTAGTTTGGAGTCCTCCATTCTAAAGGTCTTCAATATCTCCTTGATATATTTTGATGGAGTAATGTAAATGCCATCCTTCATTTGATGAACTTGTAAACCAACAAAGAATTTTATTTCTCTTAACATTGACATTTCAAATTATTTCCTGATTTTCTTCAGAGAATGACTCTCATAAGTCATTATGACCTATAAATAGGATATCATCCACAAATATTTTTACTAGAAAAATTGTGTTTTGTGGTCCCTCTTTAATACATAGACTGTTGTTGTCATTGGTTCTTTGAAAATCAATCTTTATCAGATATCCATGAAGTATCTCATACCATTCTCTGGGAGCTTTCTTCAAACCATATAAAGCCTTGTGTAACTTACAGACCATGTCTCTTTTGTTTGGATCAATGAAACCTTCAGGATAATCAATGCAAACTTCTTCTAGAATTACATTCAAGAAAGTTGATTTCACATCCATTTGATACACTTTGAATCCTTTAAATGCAACATATGCAAGTAGTGTTCTAACTCCTTCAAGTCTAGCAACAAGAGCAAATGTTTCTCCATAATCTATACCTTCTTCTTGAGTGTATCCCTTGCATACTAGCCTTGCCTTATTCCTTGAGACTTCTCCATTTTCATTCAATTTATTTCTGAATACCCACTTTGTACCATTTACATTTTCATCCTTGGGTCTAGGAACAAGATCTTAAGTATTGTTCCTCTCAATTTTATCAATTTATTCATTCCTTGCCTCTATCCAACTTTCATTTTTCAATGCATCATTAATAGTTCTAGGTTCAAATTTAGTAAGCAAACATGTACCTTTTAGTCTTTCCTTTTCATTTTTCCTTTTGTCTAATATCCAATCATTTTCTCAGTTGCATGATACCTTCTAACATATCTAGAAAGTATAGGTATCTTACTTCTAGATTCTAGATTGGATTCACTTGATTCAACCTACTCAAAGGTTCTATGAATTTCCAAATTTTGTTCTATTTTTGTTGTTTAAAAGTTGATTCCCACAAATTGTGACTTGGGTTCCTCTATCTAAGACTCAATTCAAACTATTTCCAAATTGGGTTGTACTAGCTACAACTTGGTTGACACTCCAAACTTGGGTGACTCAGGTGGGGTAATTTAGTTGAATGTTGGGTAATGTATCAGGTTCAAAGTAGACAAACTTTTTTTAATCTTCACATTCTTTATTTCTTTATTCTTCACTCTTTTCTACAAACTCATCAATTTTTACATGTGCACTTTCTATAACTTTGTGAGTAGCAAGATTCAAACATTTGTATGCTTTGCTCTTGTTGGGGTATCCGAGGAAAATGCCTTCATCACTTTTTACATCAAACTTTCCTTTTCTTGACTCTTTTAGGATATTAAATTTGCTTCCAAATACTTTGAAATAACAAAAATTAGGTTTATAGTCATACCATAATTCATAAGGTGTTTGATCTATACCTTTCTTTAGTTGAACTCAGTTCAAGGTATGAATTGTTGTGCTGATTACTTCCTTCCAGTCTTTGGTTGCAATATTTTTCTCTATCATCAATGTCCTTGCACAATCCATGATGGATCTATTTCTTCTTTCTACTATGTCATTCTGCTAAGTTGTACCAAGTATAGATACATGTCTTTTTATTCCTCTTTCATTGCAGAATTCATTAAATTTATTAGAGATGAATTATCCTCCTCCATCTAATCTTAAGAATTTTAACTTCTTACCTATTTCTTTCCCAACTCTAGCCAGATACCAATTGAATTTTTAAAAATCTTCAGATTTATCCTTTAAGTACATTATTATCATCATCCTAGAATAATCATCAACAAACAAAATGAAGAATTTGTCTCTAGTGTAGCTCTCTATACTTGTTGGTCCACAAAGGTATGTATGGACTAGTTCCAAGACTTCTTCAGTATTGTAATTCTTACTTTTGAAGCTAGTTTTCCCATCTTTCCAATCTAACATTGTTTTCATATGGCCATTTTAGGTTTTTTAGATTTGGAATACCTCTTACTCTTTTGTATTTTCTTATAGTAACCAGATTATCAAAGTTTACATGACACATCCTTTTATGCCATAACCAACTTTCCTCTACATATGTCAAGAAGCATGAACTATCAAAGAGATCAAGATAGAATAGATTACTTTTTATCTAATTTCCAATTCCAACTAGGTTTTTTTTATCATCTAGAAGCCTAGCCTTCCCATTCATGAATTCTACCTTGAATCCAATGTTGTTCAGTTGTGCCACTCTTAGAAGATTGTGTCTCATTCCTTCAACCCAATAGGCATTATCACATACAACTCCATTATTCAATGCAATGCAAGCTTTTCCCTTCACATAACATGGTTCATTGCTTCCAAATTTGACACTTCCACCATCATAGTGCTTCAAGTGTTCAAACTTTGTTTTATCACCATACATGTGATGAGAACATCCACTATCTATTATACATGTCTCATTCTTTCTTACATGAGAAATAAGTGCCACCTTTTCATTATCCTCATCATCTGATTCATCCTTAATAGAAATATACACCATTTCATCTTTATTATCACTGTCAGAATCTTTAGCAATATAACAAGATTTCTTACCTTTGTCCTTGTAGGCTTTGTAGCTTATGAAATCTTTCTTTCCTTTGAACTTGCTAGATTTTTTGTCATCTTTACTTTCCTTTTTTCACAAGAGAAATAAATCAATTGAATTTTGCCTCTATATTTCCCTTTTCCTTTTGGTAACCTCCTTGCAAGTAGGGATTCAATGGCTTCAAGATCATCATCAGATTCTTCATCTTCTTCTTCACTATCAAATTGTTTTCCTTTAGAGCTTTCTCCCTTTCTGCCAAGGTTTAGTTTGGCTTTGAAAGTTGATTCCATTTTTTGAGACCCAAGATGATAGTTATCAAAGTTATCCAACTCAAAAGTTGTTAACCTTCCCACTAGTGCATCCCAGGTTATATCATTTTTGAGATCACATCTCATCTCTTGAATAGCTAAAACTTTAATTGCATAAATAGGAAGAAGAGTTCTTAATACCTTGCTGACTATTATTTCATCTTCTATTTTTCCTCCTGAGGCTCTAATTGCACTCACACTTGCTTTGATTCTTTCATTGTATTTTGTAATGTTTTCATCTTCTCATTTTCATCTAATCAAATTGACCTCTTAAACTTTCTACTTTGGCTCTCCTCACATTGTCATCTCTTTCATAGATCTTTTCCAACTCGTTCCATATTTCATGAGTATTAGGACAATCTTTGACTTCTTCAAATTCAAAATAGTTGAGAGCAAAAGAAATTTCAATCACCATTGTGTTGTGATTCTTCTTTTCTACCTTTTGATCCATAATCAAAGGATCAAGAGGTAACACATACTTGGTATTTAGGAATTTTAGGCCAATCTCTCCAATGGTTCCCAAATGCAAATTCATGAGATCTTTCCATGCTTTGAAGTTATCTTTGTTCAACTTATGGAATCTCTCTTTTGTAAGACATCTTGATCTTTAGCTTAGGTCCTTGAAACCTTCTCTACAATCACCAATAGCTCTAATACCAATTGTTGGAAATATAAGAGGAGTATCTGAGAAAGGAGGGGTGAATCAATTGCCACTAAAATAATTCTAGATCCCCTTAGATGTCATTACAAACTTCTTGAAACTCACAGCTCGATTAGAACTAGAAATCCACTGTAACTTAGTTAACAAATAAAACTTGAAATATTAATGTGCATTAACCTTTAGTAACTTTGATGCAAAAAGATAAAGAAATAAGAAAATAACATGAACACATGAGACACCAAGATTTAACATGGAAACCCAATTTGGGAAAACCATGAATGCAACTAGTTACAACTTTTCACTCTTCTAAAGTGAGCCTTGTTAGGAGCCAACCCTATTAAAGGGTACAAAATACACTGTTAGGTTTGACCCTATTAAAGGATTTAAAATACTCTGTTAGGAGTGGCCTTGTTAGAGCTCTTAAGACACTTTAATCTAGAAATGCCACCTTGCTAGAGGATTACAAAATGATTGTTAAGTCAAATTTGTTAAGAGATCTCTTCATTGCTACAATTGTTAGAGAGTAATAATGATTGACCTGATTTATGAAGCAATTAGATTGAAAATTTAGATCATTGATTTGGCTTATCCTCTTGATCCTTCCTAATCAAAATATTCTTTATAGCTCCTTGGATATTCTACCCTTAATGAGATATCCTTCTCTATTCGTATCTTATCTTCTTCAACTCTTACACATTATTCAATATGTTAGATTATGGTGACTGGTCAAGGAAGTACTATACATACTTCATAATTCCCCAGTGGGAGAAAAAAAAATTGGGGCTATTTTATCAACATTTATGGCTGACATGTTGTAACTAATTTTAACCCTAAAGTGGAAATGATACTTGTATAAAAGGGCTTAGGGTTAGAAACTTTTTTATTATATGTGATGTAAAATTGTGTCTTGCAATGATTTTGAGCTATAAGGGATTACAAATTGTAATCAGGTTGTAATCATTGGATTGTAATAATATTAGAGTTGTTGTTTGGTGGACGTAGCCCAGGGTTTTGGTGAACCACATTAAATCTTGGTGTCTTGTGTTCTCTTCTATGTGATCTATTATTTTCTAATATTGTTTATATTTGCATGTAATTGTTATTTGTGTTCATGGTTAACCCTAACACAATCCACATGTTGACCTTTCATATATATGAAATACAATTTCATGTTAGCTTAAATATCCTTACAAATAAACAAATAACATTCATTGAGTTAGCTTGCATAAACAAAATAAATAAAGAAAAATATTTTGATGGAGGTTGGCTTGAACTGAAACTAAGTCACTTAGTTACCAAGGAATACTCAGTTACCACTGAGTTCCTTGATAACTAACCTGAATTGATTTATACTGAACTTCTAACTTGGTTACAACTAAACTCCTTTGGTAACCTACCTAGCTTGGCTTCAACTAGATCCCTAAACTTGTCTTCTGCTTGGCTAATACAACTGAGCTTGGTTCTAACTAGCAATGCTCAGCTAGAGTATAATCTTTGTGTAACATCAATGATAATATAAAGTTGAATAATTATTATCAATAATACTCGGCATAATTTTATATGAAGGGTCTTGCACATGTTGTGTAGAATCTATCAATGTTGGGATCAAAGTGCTTGTTGATACACTCATCTTAGTTTGTGAAACTTTATTCACTTTCTCTTTGCCCTCTTCTTTCTATACTATCTCCTTGTTTGCCTCATCCAAATGTCCTTAGACTAGTGGTCCTTCTTGACCTATAGTAGATTGGTCTACATTTGAATTCTTATCTTGCTCCTTTTATTCTAGCTCCTTTTTTGGTTCCTTAGTTTCCAAATTTTTTGTTTGTTCATCGACAACTTGGACTTGTATTTCTCCTTCCTTATGATAATCCTTTTTTTTTTAGTACATGAGTGTCAAGTGTAATGGCATGAATAGGAGATATATTACCTTCTAGGCTCAGTATACCTAAATCTTCTTCATAATTGTGATCATCTTCAATAGTTATAGTGTCCACTTATTTCTCATGTTTATCTCCTCCTATAGTTAGTCCAAAAATGCATTTCCACAAAAATTCATTTTTTTGTACAAAACCTCAACTTTATTTTGTAAAATCATGAATGTTCTAAATTTAGGAACAAATATATTCCTATACTTCTCCAAAAATGTTATATTTTGCTTATTTGTTAGTTTAGGAATGATTTTGGCTAATGTGCCTTCTCTTATTGTCTTTTCAATTGTAGTTTCCTAGTGCCACCTTCCATCAATTCTAGTATACAAAGCATTAGGAATCTTATTTTCCAATTCTATAGGTGCTATCTTATGCTTAGACATCATCTCTAACATTTCCTCCTCTACTTTAGACTTGTCAGCATCACTTAATGTTCCATATTTGACATATCTAAAACCTAATAGGCCTATAGAGTTTATGATGTTGTCACAAAAATCATCAATAGTTCTAGGATTTTTATGCACAGTGACTATGTTCATCAAATTTTATTCTCTCTACATCTTCCTCTTCAATGTCTCTTTGCTTTTCTCTTTGCTTTATTAACCTTCTTCTCTTTGGCTAACTATTAGTGGCTGGCATTTTCTTCTTAACTACAATTGTGCCACTTGAATCTTTACTCGGTTTTATAATCTTTACCACACCTTTCTTCAATGGTGGCTTGGCACTAACTACTATTGTTTCCCTAGTTCTCAGTCTTTGTAGTGTAGGACCTGAGAGATGGGCTTTGGTGTTACTTTCTTTGCATATTTCCTCACCTTAGGCCCAATGATTTTTACAGTTTTGTCCTTCTTTTCCAATAGGGTGATAAGTGTTAGGGTTTTTCCTTGTTTTTGTACACTCTCTTCCACTTCCTATGAATCCCTGTCATTTTTTTTATCCTCTCCAAGACCTTGTGTCAACATTAAAGGTTCTTTACCTTTTGTTTGTGTACCTAGCTTACCTTCCAGGTCTTCAATCATTTTCTTTCTCTTCCTATCAGTAGAAGCAATTTTGATTTCCACAATTATTCTAGCTTTTGCTTCATCAAATTTTTCAAAGGACCCAAGATTTGCATCAATTTCTTCATTAATTAGTGTAGTAATGGATACACTCACATCATGAATCTCAATTTCATAACCAAAAGGTTTAAGCCAGGCTACCCTTGTCTTAATTGCATGTACATATGTGTAATTAGTATCAATTAGAAAATACACATCATTATAATGCTTTTCAAATAATGATGTTGGAATCTTTGATCATTTTCTCTTTTTCTATTTGAATTCTTCAATATATCCATCTAGAACATTCTAAAAAATCTCTCCCAAATTTGCAATGTGCTCACTGATCTTCTTTGTAGCATGTTTGCCTTGTTCCCATACAATATTCCCAATAATAGGAAAATAACTCTGAGTATAAAAGAAAATGCACATGATCAATGATCCAAACTTACACATTTAGTTATTTTCTTTCCTAATTGATGCCAGGTTCTCTATCATTTGCAATAATTGTAGCTCGATAAGATCATATTCGTGATCTTTCACCACAATTTTCCACACCTAATCAACAACCATACATAGCACACTATTCATTGGCCTGGCTAATAAAATTTATGAGAGATCAGTCTCACTGCAAACTCAATCAATAGATCAGTGATGGTTGAAATAGACATGCCAAGTCCATTCCACTTGGCCTTAGTATTTGCCTTGATAGCTTCTTTGTTTTGACAATGCATTGTCTTCTTCTTGTCAAATTTTGGGTAATCACTAACAACATGAATCATCTTTTTGTAATCTTGATTGGCCCATCCTCTAGCCATAACTCCATATCATCAATTCTACTCAGTACAACCTTGATCCATTCAAATTTTAAATTTCGCAAAAAAATCTAGGCCACAAGTTAACCCTTTTCTCTCAACAATCTTCAACTCATCTTTCAATTTTCCTTCATCACATAGCTTTTGATATGCCACATGAATCTCATAATCTCCAACTTCACCAATTTTACACATGTAACAACTCCTTACATCATGAATCATTATAACCCTAGGTGGTATCAATGATAACGCACCCGTTGAATCTTCTTTCATAGAAATTTCACATATAACATGATAAGTAGGTGGAGGACAAGTGTCACTCTTCACCAATTGAACATGTATTACCTCTTCTTCTTGATTGTTTAGTGCTGATGATGATGATGAAATTTTTTTTATTTAGGGTTTTGAAGCTTTTCTTTCTAAACAACTCGACACAAATTATGACTAATACTTGATTACACTTCAACAACAAAATCTAACTTCAATCACCTTAACATTTCTTCACAAATTACTCAAATCACTTTGTGTTCTTGAAATCTAAATGCAAGCTGTGTAAAATACCTTCAAATTCTTGATATATACCTTCATTCATTCAACTTAGGGTTCTCATAAATGTTATGTCCTATGTTAGGTGGAATCTAGTTGTATCAGTCATCATTAACCTTTTGAACTTGGTCTTCATAATACAACTCAGACAATACCATTTAACTCATCCTATACATCAGTTAGTCATTGAGGATACTTGGTCCATATTTCAATACTCAGTCACTATCAATAGTGTTAGTGATGCTCAACACCCATAATGTAAATGATTATGTTGCGGTATCTTTTTCATAAATTTGTTCTAATGCATCTTTTCTCATGTGGATATGAACTTTGGCACATTTATGTTAGGAACTTATGTAAGATATGTCATTAAATATTAAGTTCCTCACATACCTTTCTTGATCAATTTGAGGTGGTGTGATCACCTACTTCATTAGATTGGGTGATCTTAACTTCATTTGTTCCACCACTTCTAGCTTCCACCTTTTTCTTCCATGTTTGATTCATCTCCTTCTTTGTTTGTTCAAAATCCACTTTGTCTTTGCCTTTGATGTGTTTATTGTTTGGTACTAGTTCTCAAGTCCTACAATTCTTGCTCACATGTCCAACCTTGTGATAATTAGAACAAACTCTCTTAGGTGCATTGCCCTGCCTTCTAGGTGTCCAGTTAGGCTTTGTTTGTGATCTACATTCATATGTTCTATGTCCATACTTTGGTTGTCATTAACCTTTTGAACTTTGTCTTCATAATAAATCTTGGACAATACCATTTAACTCATCCTATACAACAAATATTCATTAGGGATACTTGGTCCATATTGCAATACTCAGTCAATATCAACAATTTTAGTTATGCTTGACACCCATAATGTAAATGGTTATGTTGCACTGTCTTTTTCATAAATCATTTTTAATGCATCTTTTCACATGTGGATATGAACTTTGGCACATTTATGTTAGGAACTTATGTAAGATAATTCATTAAATATAAAGCTCCTTGTATACCTTTCTTGATTAGTTTGAGGTGGTGTGATGACCTGCTTCATTGGATTGGGTGATCTTAACTTCATTTGTTCCACTGCTTCTAGCTTCCACCTTTTTCTTCCATGTTTGATTCATCTCCTTCTTTATTTTTTCAACATCCACTTTGTCTTTTCCTTTTATGTGTTCAATGTTTGGTACTAGCCCTTAGGTCCTATAGTTCTTGCTCACATGTCCAACCTTGTGACAATTACAACAAACTCTCTTAGGTGCACTGCCCTGCCTTCTGGTTGTCTAGTTAGGATTTTCTTGTGATCTACATTCATATGTTCTATGTCCATACTTTTGATAGTTGTAGCAATATACCTAAAATTTAGGTGTATTAGGTGTATTTTTCATCTTTGATCTACACTCATGTACTTGATGTCCTTGCTTCTTGCAATAAAAATAGTTACCAATAAACTTAGGTTTAGGGTTTTATATACCATTCCTGCTTCTATAAATGTTTGCAATATGTATAAGTTTACCACAATGATAGCATGTATATTTTCCCTTTGGATTTTTCATTCCTTAGCTCTCTACTCTTAGATGATTCTCCTTTTTTAGTAGATGAATGTCGCTTTATATGCCCTAATCTAGAGGTGTTTCCAAATGACCTAGGTAATCTCATCAATTCTTCAAAGTATCTTACTACTTCACTAGGCTTATTCATTATTTCCACAAGTTCTTTCTCAAATCTTAACTCTTTCTTCAATAGGTCACTTTGTAATCTCGGATTTTCTACCTCCATGTCCTTTCTATTTAGTTCTTTATTTGCAAGTATCAGTTGATTCATCATGTCTAGATGAGTTTTTGTAAAATTTTGTACACTAGATGACCTTTCTTCAAGCATGATACTCATTTTTCTTTTGTCTTCTTCGGCCACAACTTCATCTTCTTCAACTTTCTTCTTTTGTTCGATCATTTCACATAGCCTTACTGACTAGATTCCATGTTCTCTATTTATTCCTTTGACTTCTTCATTCATAATATTGTTCTTCTCCAGTAGATCTCCAATGGCTGCATCACTTTCATTGGAATTTCCATCATCAAGCAATCCTTGAGTATCAACTTCTTGATAAAGTGTGTCATTCTATTGAATAGCCATATCTTTTCTTTTTCTTAGGGATTTCTTCAATTCCTCTATTGCTGCTTCAAGTTTTTGTAGTATGAACTAGACGTCAATCACTTGATTGTCAATAATCTTTCCCAATTTGTAAGCCTCCATCTCTAAGATCTGAACTCTTAAGTTGTTAAACTTTTCAAAAGAACTAAGATTTGATACCAATTGTTGGAAATATTATTGGAAAATTGAGATACTAAGAGGGGGGTGAATCAAGATCTATAAAAAAATTATCCTTCAAAACAATTTGACTACATTCACCATGTTAACCATCTCATATGTAGCTTATGTATAGCATAACTTGAAATATCAAATGTTGGAATAAATCTAACTATGTATCATATCCATGAAATGTAAACACATTACACAAAATATTTTGGTAACCCAGAAACCCTCCAAAGTGAAGGTCAAACTAGGGTGGGGATGACACCCACAAATCTTCACTGCTGCAGTAACAAAGTTAGCATGTTAGGACTACAAATCTAATTTCTAATTATCTACCCTATGAAGGGTCTACCCTACTAAAAGATTTACAAGATTGTTAGGTCTACAATAATTAAAGGATTTAACACTTAAATGAAGTAAGGACTCTATTAAGAGATTTACAAAGGTCTTTTAAAACCACTTTGTTAAGAGATTTACCCTGATTCAATCTATCAAAACTAATTCAGTACCTGATCCTTCAGTTTGTACTTCCAATTGCTAATTATAGATTTCCTCTTTCCAATCTCTTATCTGATATATCTTTACTTTTTCCTTCACTACTTCATTAGGTTGGTAATTCTATTACTTTACAACTTTCACTTGCAACCTCCAAAACCTAACTCCTTTACATAATACTTCACTTTTGTTGCACAATTCACATTATCATTTGTGTAATATGAAATAGGGTTTGGATCTATCTATTTAAAGACATTTGTAGAGTCTTCTAGATGTTTCCCCTTTTGCCATTTCATCTAATTGTTGCTCTCCCTTCATATAGATCAGTGATCCACGTAAAAATGTGTAACAACCATTATAACAAACTCTATGATCATTAAATGTTGTTTTCATGTCAACTCAAAATGGTTTACCTCAAAGTTTGTACCATTTTAGACATTTTTGTTCTCTCAGTGTTACTCGACACATACTATCTCTGATGCTTGGTCCTAACTATTCTATCTTTTTTTGCTCAACCTTAACTAACTTAGATCCTTCTATATAACTCAACATCTATGTGCTCTGTCTACTTGGAATTTACTGAACTTGACTTGTATGGAAGTACTCAGTGACCAAAGACTTTCTTGACTCCTATAGAGCTTGACATATACATGATTATTTACAAGTCTTTACATGACTCAACCTACATAGAGTAACTCAGTCAGAGTGATGACTGACTAACTCTGCCAATAGACAATAAAAACACATACTAGTGTGTTTGTGAATAGATATAAATGTGATACTAAAAAATTAATTTCTTAAATGTTGATTAAATGTAATTTTATCTTTGAAGGAAATTTGAAAAGATATGTAATTGTTTTATGGCAATTGACTCTTGATCCCTTGCCCAAAAATAATTCAGTTTCATTATCTATAGATGCAAGTGATATGATTGAATTAATTAAATAATGTAGGAGAAGTAATATTATTTCATAATGTGTGAATTATCTTTCATTTCATGTCTTCTCTTAGGTTGTTCTGGATGTTTCATCTGTTGTTTGTCTTGGTAACCAAGATTGTCTGATTTTCCTAGGTTTTGTTATCTTGAGTGGAGACTCAAACAATTAGGTCTCAATAATCTCTAAGCTCCATCATTTTTAGGCCTCATCGAGAGCTTTCTAATGCATTTCAAATGGAGTCAATTGGAGTCCAGATGTGAAAGTTATGGCCTCCAAAGTGAAGGCAAATTTGTGTTATTTTGAAATCTCGCACAAGTAAACAAGTTATGCATTTTCTCACTTGGTAAATGAATTTAATCTCTTGGATATGTGAGAAATCTCATGCAAGAATATGGTAATGAAAAATGTCACTTAGACAACAATGAGCACTTTTCACACTTCTGGAAGGTGTAGATTGATGTTTTAGATACCCTTTATCGAGTAGAGGCCAATTCAATCATGACATTGTATTAATGGTCATTGGAGAAGTTTAACTCTTCATGTTATTTCTTAATGGATTATCTATTAGTCCTCCATGACCTACTTGATACTTAGTTAGGATTCATGCTTGGATTTACATGTTTGTTTGACACCAATCCACTTTTGTAATATGAAATGTAGATTGCGAGTGTTTCCTTCATGGTGTAGATGTAGCCTTTGGTCAATGGGGTGTGACTTAGCCCACTCTTGAGTTTTGACCCCTATTTTAGGTTTTGATGTTGGTACATCACTTTGTTCCTTCCTCTATTGAGTGAGTAGGAAGTGTTGTTACACCACTAGTGTAATTAGTGTCCAGGTGATTATTTTCAAATGGTTGGTGGTATTGCGAGGTTTCCCAACTCATCTAGGGCTAGCTTAGTGCAAAAGTTGAGAGGGACTTCCTCCTAGCCTTAACTCTTTATAGTTCTATCACTCTAAGCTTGTATCTTTAGGATGATATCTCAGTCAAGTTACTCTTTTAGGATCAACTTGAGGATTGGAGATTGAGTTTAGTAGTAGGTTGGGTGTAGTATTCCCAACATGTTTTTGGAGGGACATGGTATCTTTGGATACATATTACCATCTTGAAAGTTGGTGTGAATTTATTATATGATTTTGCCTATTAATGAAACTCTTTGTGACCTTGTGGAAAGGTGATTCCTTGTTGGGTTGACATAAGTAACCCTAGTTTTCTAGTGATAGGTGAACTTTATGTAGACTAAGTTGCCCCTAAGCATGGTACGTGCATGTTGCAGTTGGGCACCTGTTGATGAGGTCGAAAGGGCTTGTCCCTTGCCTTGTAGGATTACATTTGTGGCTAGATGAACTTTCCTAGTGCACATGAAAAGTTCCTTATTGAAGGACTTTGTGTCAATGTGATACCTTTTCTCTCTTGGTTGACCTATTTAGGGGTTGACAAGGTGGCTTGTGAGCATGGGATTGATTTGGTTCAACTTGTAGAGAATTCTGTGAATCATTCTTGTTTTGATGGTTTGATTTTGCACTTGGTGTGCTTGGCTTCTATTCTTGGACCACGGGCTTCCAGTAGTAAGCCTAATCTTTGGGGGGAATGATGTAGTGTCTCTCCCATTTGATTTATGTAAGTCATCCTAATGGATGCAACCTTGATGATCTTACCTTGTGAGTGGTCTATACCCTTGGGGTGATTTTATTATGTTGTTGTTTAAGTTGGATTAATTTATGCTTATACCTAATTTTTGTGTTTATGATGTGTTAGATGGTTTCATTGAGAATTGTGCCAGTGGTTACAATGATTGATGTGGTATCATGATGTGTTACGTGATTACCCTGAGATGTGAATAGTAGTTACAGTATGTATTATTCATCTTGTTGCACTTGACTAGGTTCCTGTACCAGTGTATACTCATGTGTTTGACCATGTTGACATATATGTTTTTAGTGCCTTTTTCTATAGTTGAACAACTATTATTAATTCCATTATTAAATGCTTAAAATATTAAAAATGATTTATCCATGTTGGATTCATTGGTTTATCATGCTATGGATAAATACCTTGTCTTTTTAGTAATTTATGCAAAATTGGCTCTTTAAATGATTACTTAAATGAAATTAATTAGATACTTTAATTATGTGATTTTGCATAATTGTTGCTTTGGTTATTATATATTGTACATCTATACTTGATTGTGTTCATTTATTGGGCAGTAATTATATCCCTGGCAGTGACACATGGAGTTAGTGATCAGACCATTCATGTTGAGCCAATATCATCCATGTATGGGTAATGTATCTTTTTTATTATTTTAACCCTCTGGTAATTGGTAAATCCAAATTCATTATGCATTTTTCATTAGACTTGTGAGCATGTTTGTGCATTTAGGAATATGCAGTGGTCACAGAAGTTATTATAATATTGTGATTTAATAAGTTAAGGGGATTTTTATATTTGATTTAATTTATTTTAATTTACTAGCTAACTGACGTAGTTGAATTCCAATTCAATTGGAATTGCCTAATTTAATTTAGGGAAAAGGGTGCAAATAGAATATCAAGTGAATTATTAATCTATTTTATAAGTTACTTGATAAAGTGCATGTATTATGCCAAAAGGGAGTTTCTAAAGTCACTTTTCTATTTTCATGTTTTTGAGAAATGAGGAATTTCCTCCAAAACTGTCTTGGAGAAATTCCTTCATTTGTTTGTTGTGATCGATCTGTTTGGTGAATTCAAGCATGGAGCGGCTCATTGGTTTTTGTTAGAATCGCTCCACTTCCCTGATGGTTTCATCTATTTCAACGGCTTGTTTATTTTACTTTCACTTTTCCCATTTTGCCCACTTGGTTGTGCGGTAGGGCTTTCCCATTTAATTTTTTTGGCTTCATTTTAGTTCCCTTTTTATCGTAATTTGATTGGAGGTTGAGAACTAGTATTCCCCTCCATTTTGGTATGCTAGTTCTACTCAGTTGAGCGAGTATGAACATTTTAGTATTTTCAGGGGTTTTAATTTGAAGTTTTGTGTTGTTCTTCTAGTGATTTTTGCATAAAATCTTGGAACTTAATTTTTATTTGATTTTTTGGAGTTTGGAAACTATTGGGATAATGGGTTTTAGTTTCATTGATTTTTGACAATGTTGATTTTTGAGCAATTTTTACATTGCCTTGTTTTGTATACCTAGTTTTCTTGGATATTTCTTGGCATTTATTTTGGTCATGGATTTAGAATGTATGCTTGGTTTCCAATTTTTCCATGTTTTTACTTTAGAATTCATTTAGAATCTATACTTCTAGATTTAGATCAGTTGAGTGAGTTCACGATGTTGGGTGTTTTCTTGCCTCCTTATGATTCATGTCGAATCCATACTCCCACATATAGGTTGGTTAAGTGAGATTGTTTTTCTTGTTTCATTTATTTCACTTCTCATATCCAACCCTTGCATTAGCTTTATGTGATTACATTAGTGAATATGGTTATGCCCACACACGAGCATGTGCGTATGCGCATATAACAAGATTTTGTGAGACCCAAACTCTCAAATTTAAGCTAGCTAAGAGATTGTTCATTTGGGGGTTGTGTTGGGAACTTGCATTCCATTTGGGTACTCTTAATTTGATGAGAATGGGTATGTAGGGTAGGTGGTGGAGTGGCTTCTCTTGTTACCCTAAACTAGGGCCAACAAGGTAATGTGAAGAGGTTTTGAATAATTGATAACCAAATTAACTTATGGTTAATAAAATTTAATTAAGATTAAGGTACACCTAAACATTCTTTGATGTGTCTGTGTGAGGGTTTGTGATGTTTGTGAATTCTAAAGTCTTCCGTGGAAGTTTTGGCAAGGACATGGTGTAACGGTTTCCCAAGGGATTCATTCCTCACCATATATAGCTTGGGCTCTTTGATGCCAAGCAACTTACACTCCACTTGAGTCCCTACATACTTATCCTTAGTAGATTTGACCAATGACCTAATGTACTATATTGTCTTCATGAGCATATAGATGTTGGTATCTTATTCTTGATTGGTGTATATATTAGATTGTGGTTGTTGATCTTAGATTGGTTTTGACAAGTGAGTGTCAACACACTTAAGATATTTACTTAGTTCATGCTGAACTATTAATGCATGTCTAGCACAACATGTAAATATTAGACAATACCGAGTCAGAGTGCGTGTCGAGCCAGTCATGTGCCGAATCACTCAAGTGCTGAGCAAATAGACCATGCCAAGTGATTCAGGAGGCGAGTAAATAGTGGATGTCGAGCAATACAGGTGTCGAGTCATAGCAAAAAGATTAGTGTATGTCAAGCATCTGAGACTTTAGATGCTAAGTAAGATAGTTTTGACATATTTGTTTGTAATGGCACAAACAACTATGTAAACTATTTTTGAGCTGACTTAAGGATGAATTGTGATATTTTGGAGATAAGATCGAATCTCTAGTTGGATTCCCTATGCAATTACATGCAGCCAATTAGAAAATGGGAAGGATTAAGAGATAAAATGGATGAATCTTAGTCGTAGATTCATATGTAACCCTAAGCCACCAAAGTCTTCTTAAGGAGGACAAAACCCCAAAACCCTATATGAGTGTGTAGGGTATTGAAGGAGGGAAGAGAGAAGTTTGCATACACAAAATAGAGCATTCACGGTGACTTAAAAGTTATGAGATGAAACCACATTGCAGAATCAGTTAGAGCAGAATAGAGAATAGAGAAAAGGATATAGAAAAGAGACATCTAATTGAGAAGGCTCAAGAAAGCATTATTTAGAGGTGATCTATTATCAGGAAAGCAAGTGTTAATCGTAGGATCTATGTTGAGACATTCTAACAAGTGATATCAATCAAATATCTTAATAGAGTAGTTGTAACAGGCTCTATGAAATCCTTTAACAGGGTGCTTACTTAATTTTAAGTTAAAGTCCTCTAACAAGGCACACTTCTAATAGGGTGTTGAAATCCTCTAACAAGGTGAGACCTAATAGTCTTTGTAAGCCTTTAACAAGGCAAACCTTTCATAGGGTAGGTCATGTTTCCTAGTCAAAACATTGTAACCTTCATTGGATACACTTTATTGCTATAGTAGTGAAGATTTGTGGGTGTCATCCCCACCCCAATTCTACCTTCTCACTTGGAGGGTTTCTGGGTAATCATATCTAGTGTTATGTGTGTGAATGCTTACATGTTTACATGATTTAGATGTATATGCTTTACATGTTATTTTATCTCACTCATTGAATTCATGAGATAAATATGTGGTGAAAGTTTTATGGGTCCAAGTTTAAACTACTGATTCACCCCCACCCCTCCCTCAAAATTTTACCATTCCTATTGTATTTCCAACAATTGGTATCAAAGCCATATTCTCTGAAAGAGAAGCTTTCTAGCTTTGAGAAGAGATCTTGAAATGGAAGTCTACAAGTTGGGAAAGACTATTGAGAACTAGGAGATTGAAATACATCTCATTCTACATCAACTAAATCAAGCAAGAGAAGATCTAAATAATTCCTTGAAGAGAAGGAAAGAAATTGCTATTGCAGAGAATAACATACAATACAAAGAGATAGACACTACTAAGCTATTTGCAGATGGAGACTCAAATGAATTTAATGCAGTAGTTGCAGATCTAATGGAAAAGAATAAAGTCCAAGCTGAAGAAATCAAAAATCTCAAGTTAGAGCAAGAATTGCAAGCCATACCGTTATGTGAGGTGACTAAACAAAAGAAGAAAGCCATGGAAGAAAAAGCCATGATTGAGGAAGACAAAAGGGTTCAGACTAGAAGAGAAATCATTAGAACTTGCCAAGATTTCCAACATGCAACTAGACACTCTAAGTCAAATGATGAATGTCAACTATAAATTAAATGTCAAGGACATTGAGATAACTACATTGAAGTTGCAGAATGAACAATTGCAAAATGACCTAAAGAGGGAAAAGGAATTTGCTGAAAGTTTCAAAAAACCAAATGAAGCCATCAAATACTTTGAGCAATTATTGAGATCCCCTAGATCCAAGAATGATACATCAAGACTAGGTTAGACAAGCACTGAAGAAGGAGAATCGTCCAAAAATGTAGAAGAAAGAAACAACAAAGATAAGAACTCCAAACCTACTTGTTTATAATTGTGGTAAGAAAGGACATACTGCTAATGTGTGCAGGAGCAAGACTATAAATTAGAATGCCAAGCCTAAGAACATGGTTTACTATAATAAGTGCAACAATCAAGGTCATCAGGAACATGAATGCAGAACTAGGACCATGCATACACAAAGATTTGAAGGATATTGTTACAACTATCAAAAGTACGGACATAGAGCTTTTGAATGCAGATCCAAACCCAAGTGATCATCAAACAAGCAAATAAAGGTAAGGAACAATGACATCTCTTATAGCTGGGATTATAATACAAGATATAGCTATCATTATTGTCAAGAATATGAACATGTTCCTGAGGATTGTATTAGGACACACTTTAGTGGTAATTACAAAATGTGGTTAAGTCAAACCACATGTTTCATCTATTTGAAAACTGGTCACATCAATAGATATTGTCCAACTAGGTCAAAGGCACCAAGTTGTGAATTTGATAAAGACAAAGGCAAGGTAGATGTTGAACACATTAGAGATGAAATGAACAAGACATGGAAGAGAAAGGATGATTGCAACACATCAAATGGAGAAGAGATCACTTCACCCAATGGGTCAGGTGATCACACCTCATTAAACTAGGTAATCAAGAGGTATGTGGGATTGATATTTAAAGGCTATGTCATACATCAGTTCTATTAAAAAAAAGGAGATAGTACTAAAAATATTACATTAGCATGAATAAATATGCAAGATGTTGATAAGAATTCAAGATAAATCTTTGAGTTTTTCATGTTGTTGATGAGCATGAAGTATTTCCTATGTATGTCGAGTGGAATGCTAGAAGATGTCGAGCTAGTAGTCTAGCTAGTTGATGTCGAGCTCATAGTGTTTGATGAGTGATGGAAATGTAAATGGATGCTGAGTGAGCCTAAAATTGGTTGATGTTGAGCTTACAGTTGTGTAAGAACTTAGCATTTATTGCAAGGTTTTTAAAGGGTATTTGATCAATTTTAGCTTATTTTTCATCATTTAAAATTTGAGAAAGAGTGAGCAGATTAGAAGGCAATCTGGAAATCCATTCCAAGTAGTTGCAGAAGATTCTAGAAGTGATCTCACATCCATTCGTCGGTTTTCACAAGGTATTTATCAAGAGTCGAGCTACACAGTTTTGAATTTTGAAAATCGTAGTTTCACATAATGGCATCTAATTAAAAAAATGTTGAAGGGAAGGAAGTCTTGAATGTTTAGTTAGTAAGTAATGAAGTTAAGCAACCCATTTTCAAAGCTATTCCTGACATTGCATATGAGCAAGACCCTTCTAGCGCATTATCGATGATTTTGTCAAATGTAATAATGGTGCAAGATGTAAGAAAATGCTATAACTGTAAGATAGGAAGCACTGGGGATATGGAAATTAGGGAAGCTTACAACATACTTTGTGAAATGGTGTTTTGAAGGAAGAGTTCAAAATTGTTGAGAGAAAGGGAGTAACACGAGCCCTAGATTTTCCAAATGTGTTCAAGACAAATGGATCAGAATAGTGGTTAGTCAAATTCATGATAGTTCATTATGGCTGGACGATGGACCTATTTAAATTACTAAGAGAATAATCCATAGGGTTACTAGCTATCCAACCCTAGATCGACCTAAGACACTAAGAAGTGATTCGAAGGAAGTGATTGAGAAGAATACTGGAGTTGTCTAGAATAAGAGAGGCATGACAATAGACACAATCACTAATCCTCTAGTAAAATTTTCTATAAGGGTTATATCACACAAGTTCTATCAATCTAGTAGATTGAATAGTGTACCTTGTATAGCTATGGATGTTGGATACAAGATTGTTAAGAAAGATCATACATATGATCTTGTAGAGCTACAATTGCAACAACTGATGGAGAACCTTCGAGCAATCAAAAAAACTAAGAGTACATACTGTAAATTTGGTTCAATTTTGATTTGTATATTCTTTTATGTGCAAAATACATTCCCCTCATTTGGTACTATGGGATAGAAGACCAATAGATCAATAGCTATACGAATTGGTGAGTATATTGAGCAACTAGGAGAGAATTTTGAATCTTTGATGACAAGTTATTTTGAAGACTTCAAGAAGTCAATGAAGGAAAGACTAAGAATACCAGTATCTTTAGTTGAAAAAAATTATAATGATGTATTTTTTCTTGTGGATGTTGATTATACTTTTGTGCAAGTTGACACAGCAAGGGTAAGATGGTTGAGACCCTTAGGCTATGAGATAAATGTGGATGAAGCCTCTGCAGCTATAATAGCTCTATTAGCAAAAGAGGTAAATAAAACTGCAAAAGTTTTTGGAAACTATGAAGTGGAAAAGTCCAAAATCAGCATGGAACTAAAAACCACTTCAGTTATCAAGAAGAAGGATAGGCTGGTGAAGAAATTGAAAGCCAAGTTTGGAGAGGGTGCCGAGGAGGAAGAAGAAGAAGAAGATGATGAAGAGGAAGAAGGAACCCAAACACAAGAACCTCTAGCACTAACTTAAGGCATGGGAGAAGATCAAGAAGAGGAGGAGACTAAAGGGGTTGAGGGAGAAAGAGCCGAGGAAGCACCTACTCCTGCTAAGCCAAAGAAGAGGAAGGCCAAGGCATAGCCTATGGCAAGGACTAAGAAAATTGCTAAACCAAGTCAGCCAAAGCCCACTGCACCTACAACAAGAGCCAGCACACATGCTACCTACAAAAAAGGCCAAGGAAAAGACAAAGCAAATAGAACAAGGAGGTCAAGAGAAAAAGAGACCAGGAAGGAAGTATGTTGCACAACTAGGTTTTGAAGAGGAGAAAATAGAGTCAAATGACAACCGATTTACGGTGATGAGTCACAACCCTCTTTCAGATCTTGAAAATTTATGTGAAAATGTTAAGAATAATGTAGATCTATTAGGATTTAGTCATGTTGATTTTGATAAATTAGATAAAGAGGAGAAAAACCAAGTGGAAGAGGCCCTATATGCCATGATGGAAAAATTCAAGACAATTCCACTAGAATTTTCCAATATTGTACCCAAGAGTCTATATGACATATTTGAGCAAAAATAGTATTATTGTTTGAATCTAGAAAGACAACTTAGGGAGACTACACTAGCCCAAGTGATGCTTGAATTAACTAAGGGACAAATTGTTAAGGTTGTAAAGAAGTATGCATTTAGGTTCACACCTAAATACAAAGCCTTTAGCATTTTACAAAATAATATTGAGGATGTTGTCAAAAAGTCTACACGGATATGGAAACTCATTTATGGGTTCACCCCAGTAAAGAAAGGAGAACCTGAACCTTTTGAGGTCAAGGATGATGATGATGAAGAAGATAATGACAAAGATAATATTGTTAGAGGAGGAACATAAATGAAAGAATATGACAAGGCAACAACTAAGTCTGAGCAGCCAGAAGAATAGAGTGTGCATGACACATAATTTTTGAGTGTCGATCCTCCACATGACACAACTGAGAGTAATATAATAGTAACTATCAAGGATGTTTATAATCTATCAGCTCAGAACATCAATCTCCTTATTGAAAAAGATTTGAAGAAGATATTAGATTAGTCTACACTGCAGGCCAAACTTTGTGGCAATCATATTTTGGTCAGTGTAGATGAACTACAAAAGCAGTGACTAATGTTGCAAAGGAAAAGGTGAATCCACAAGAACCACCTTCTATCATCCCTTCAGTCATGAATGTACAACCTTTGGTCCAAATTCCAGAAGCTACATCTACCAAGGTTGATACAATTACCAAGATTGATATTGTTGAGAAGAAGACAATAGAAGAACAAGCCACCACTATAGAATAGCAAGAAATAGGTCAGATAGACTTATAGCACCTATAGCACAAGGACAAGGTGCAATTCAAGTCATAGTAGCACAATAGGGCAAGCCTAAAGAGACAAAAGTAACACCTAAGGTAAAGGAACAAGTTGTCATTCAAGCTCTGGTAGCCTTACTAGCATCTGGTACTCCTTCCACACAAACTCTTCAAAAGCCGAGCATAGAAGCTATTCCATCACAAATTACAGTACCAAGCCCAAGTTCATCAAAGGCTGAAAAGGTAATTCAATATGGAGATGTAAGCATTAATAAAGAAATAATTATACTCAAATATGATTATGATACCATGACATTAGAACAAACAGGCATATTACAGCAAGCCATAGAAAGGAAAAAGCATCAAGAAATGCTTAGGAGAAAACATAAGCAGAAGCAGACACTACAAGACATTAAGGAGATCTTTTTAGATGCATTTAGTTTGCCAACTCCTGAAGAGACCAAGACACTAATGGAATAGCTTACAGATATAGTGGAAAAGGTTAGTAATGAAGACTTTGATACTAATGCCAAATTATTAGAATGGTAAGAAAAGAAGTTCCAAAACAAAGTGAATGAGAAAATATCTAGTGACATAGCATTCACACAAGTTGCATTGGAAACTAAGGTTGAGGATGTGGAGAAGGTATTGAGAACATATTTTCATTGTACACTAAATTGTGCAACCCATCACTCTTCACCCAAGAGACTAGAAGTCACATTCTGAGTCTGGAGAGCCAAATTTTTGCATCAGGTGCAAGACTACCAACGAATCTAGCTCAGAGTGACAAGCATTTTAGGAAATTGCTTCAAACACAAAGTTAGTTAGTTGTATTGATAGTAGATGAGGCTAACATAAGAGCCAAATTGAAAAGCATCCAAGCAACCCTCACCCCACATATGGAAATACTACACAAGGAGCTAGGCTATGCTAAAACTCTACTAAAGAAAGACCTCAATCTTTCTACTTTAGATGGTCTAGTTCACCTTGCTATCGAGATTACAATCCAAATAAAGTCATTGGATGTTGCATGTGATAACTGGGATGCAATCCTCAAGATAATATTGGATGTCCATAAATATTTTTTGGACAAACACATAATAAGCGTATAGCCCATTGACATAAGTGTCAAAAAGGGGGAGAATAAGAAAAAGTTGGAGACATATAAAACAAAGGGGGAGGATGACATTTTTGAGGGAGAAATTGAGAACAATAGAGCAAAAGGGGGAGAATGAAACAAGCACAATCAAATGAAAGAGTATCAGTAAAATAGAGCATGAAGTCAAAGTGTATCAGTAGAGACACATTTACTCAGAAGGAGTATAGACTTTTGGTTATAGAACAGACATATCAACTCAAGGGGAGTTATCAGATTTTGAGGTATCTAAAGTTACTACAAAATTTTGAATTTTTGAAGTTTTTTATATAACCCAAGTTATGGATATGTTATGCTTGTAAGATTAAGGATGATAATGTATACTCAAGTATTTTTCACACTCATGTCAAAGGGGGAGATGAGGGAGAAATTGAGAGCAATAGAGAAAAAGGGGGAGGATGAAACAAGCACAACAAAATGAAAGAGTATCAACAAAATAGAGCATGAAGTCAAAGTGTATTAGTAGAGACACGTTCACTCAAAAGGAGTGCAAAATTTTGGTTACATAATAGACATATCAACTCAGGGGAAGTTATCAAATTTTGAGGTATCTAAAGTTATTGCAAAATTTTGAAATTTTGAAGTTTTGTATATAAGCTAATTTATGGATGGATGATAATGTATACTCAAGTGTTTTTGACACTCATGTCAAAGGGGGAGATTTTTGATCTCATATTAGTTTTGACAAGTGAGTGTCAACACACTTAAGATATTTACTTAGTTCATGTTGAACTAGTAATGCATGTTGAGCACAACATGTAAATATTAGACCATGTTGAGTCACAGTGAGTGCCAAGCCACTCATGTGCAAAGTACATAGACCATGCCAAGTGATTCAGGAGCTGAGTAGATAGTGGATGCTAAGCAATACAGGTGCCAAGTCACAATAGAAAGATTAGTGTATACCGAGCATCAAAGACTTCAAATGTCGAGTAAGAAAGTTTTGAAATATTTATTTGTAATGGCAAAAACAACTATGTAAACCATTTTTGAGCCGAATTAAGGATGAATTACAGTATTTTGGAGATAAGGAAAAATCTCTAGTTGGATTCCCTATGTAATTACATGCAGCCAATTAGAAAATGGGAAGGATTAATCGACAAAATGGATGAATCTCAGCCATAGATTCATACCTAACCCTAAGCCACCAAAGTCTTCTTAATGAGGACAAAACCCCAAAACTCTCTATGAATGTGTAGGGTATTGAAGGAGTGAAGAGAGAAGTTTGCATGCACAAAATAGAACATTCATGGTGACTTAGAAGTTATGAAGTGAAACCACATTGCAGAATTAGTTAGAGCAAAACAAAGGATAGAGAAAAGGATACAAAAAAGAGACATATGATCAAGAAGGATTGAGAAAATGTTGTTTAGAGGTGATCTGTAATCAGGAAAGCAAGTGCCAACCATAGGATCTATGCTGAGACATTCTAACAAGTGATTTTAGTCAAATCTCTTAATAAAGTAGTCCTAATAGGCTATATGAAATCCTTTAATAAGGTGCTTAATTTGTTGTAAGTTAAATTCCTCTAACAAGGCACACTTCTAACAAGGTGTTGGAATCCTCTAACAAGGTGAGATGTAATAGTCTTTGTAATCCTTTAACAGGGAAAACCTTTCACATGATAGATCATATTTCATGGGCAAAACATTGTAACCTTCATTGGATACACTTTATTGCTATAGTAGTGAAGATTTATGGATGTCATCCCCACCCCAGTTTTACTTTCTCACTTGGAGGGTTTCAGGGTAATCATATCTGGTGTTATGTGTGTGTAACGCCCTGCCAAGGGATCCAAAAGAATTAACCTAAAGTTTCACTAAGTTTTCTAAACATTTTTTTTTTTAAAGTAAGAAAGTATAACATACACATCAAACACATAGTAGCGGAAGCAATAACATGTAATCATTGACAAACATACATTCCAAGTTACATTTCTTAAAGATCCCAAGACATTGAGTCATGTTTAAATTTAATTAATTCTAAGTCTAACAAATATCACATAAATATGAAAGAATAATCAGAAGTCCCATGTCCATATTATACATTTGTTCTGAATGCCTCTTGGCAAATTAATTCGGAATGCTCAATCATCCACTATACAAGTCACAGGGTATGAAAGGCTTAAAAGAATATACATATGTAAAGATCAAGATACAACATCCTCAAATCCATGATACAAAGTAAAGTAAAATATATGAAACTATTCACCATACATGATACATCCATAATGATAAAACATCTATCATAAAATCTAACCATCCATCATAATAATCCAAGAACATAGTGAAGGTAAATGCCAATCACGAAATCTCTAGCCACGGTGACCACGGAACGGATCTCAATGGTAAGAGTAAAAGCATTACCACCCAACCGCGTGGAACCTAAATGGTCCACTCCCACCGCGCTGAGGAGATAGTCTCAAGTCCCAAATAGGATAACAAAACCTATAATCATAAATACTCTCTAAGTCCAGGAAATCCTATAAGTATGCTAACTCAAGGGTTCCTAAAAAGATCGACATCTAAATCCCAGAGGTACCACAAGACACATAGGAAACCTAATATGCAAGCAGAAAAGTGTCATCGCAAAAGTCATGTAGAAGTTACCCGAGCAATCCCTTAGGAATCCCGGGTCCCTACTGATCCTGCGGCCACTAGTATCCTCTCGTACTGACGAGGCCTACTATGGAATGCAAGGTCGTAACCAAGCATTCTCTCTACCCCATCCTAGTCTGTACTAGCACTCAAGGCATGGGAGAGAACATACAATTATCTTGTTAGGTTCATTTTCTCTCATTTAGTGTAAATGTTTTCACTTATTAAAAATGACTTACAATGGGTTTCTCAAGGCAGCCTCTTAGGGCTTCGACCCCCATTGCAAGCCACTTCCCGACTCTACACATAGATAACCTACCCTAGGCTCATGAAATCATAAATCAAAGAATCATAATAAAACCACCTCAGTCCTATACAAGCAACTGAAAAACATCATAAAAGATAATCCACAAAATTACATCAGTTCTTCATGAGCAATAGATAATATCAAATAGTAATCATATGATCACAACAGTTCTCTATCAGCAACTGAAGGCATCAATGATAAGTCACAAAAACCAATGGTTCTCCAATGAGCAACTAGAAAGTATCTCAATAGTAAATTATAATACTGATCGAAGACTCCAAATGGTCAAGTCAACACATGACATCATCAAGAATATAACAAACATTTCAGTCTAAGCAACCAGAAGGTAATACAAGTATAACTGATCGAGACTTAGAAATGGTTATCAAATATAACTAATCGAGACTCAAAAATGGTTAAGTTGGGTATCTCAAATACATACACCTCAGCTTCACACAAGGAAATTGGAAAGCAATAACAAACAGTAAATACATCCATCATAGAGCATACTATCACATTACCTTGGTTGGTTTGAAAAGATCGAGAACAAATCATCCTAGCCTCACATTCACAAACCCCGAGCCTCTGGTAACATCCTAAACTGGTCAAAGCTAAACCAACCCCATAACACTAAAAACATAGACAATATATAGAAAACATCATAGTCTCACAATTGGTGTTGATTTGAAAACATACAGATGAGTTAAACAATAAGGTTTCAGTTTTCAGTGTTTATATTCAAGTAGAAAGTTTTATAGTTCAATTTGATTGATAATATACTATTGAGTTAATGTGAGATTTCCATTTCCAGTTGAACGTATGTTTTAAACAGATAGAATCCATAGTTCACTTTTACAAATTATCCCGTTCCTAACTCCAAATGAAACACTTAATTACCCCTAGTTGATTTAAGTCAAAGTCCTAAAACAATCTAAGGGTAATATTTAAATTAATAATAATACTTGTTGATCTTTGATTATAATGATCTACACTTTCATTAAAAATAGTATTATAGTATTAAACTTGCTTAAACAAATTTTTGATTTAATTAAATCTTAATTTAAATCAAACTTTAAATAAAGATTAATTAATAATACATAAAGGACCATATTACATTTATTAATAATTTATTTATTTATAAAATTATTAATAAATATTAATAAAATTTCAATATAATTTAAAATTTAATAAAGTTTAAATTAAATAATAATTATATTAATTAAAACAATTTTAAAACATTTTTTAAAAAAATCAAATCATTTTTATTTTCTTTTAAATAAAATATTGGCGTGTTTAAAGGCTCGTCGGCCTACCATACCCTGCGGCCGCAGGTGTTACTGCTGCCGTAGGTAGCAGTACCACCTGTCGCGGCAGCGTGGGTGTGGGGCGTGGGAAGTGGTGGCCCCGCCCCACTCCAATATATATTTTATATTTTATTTTATTTTGTTTTAAATTTTCATCATTATTTTAAAAACAAATTAAGTTTTATTTTTAATTAGTTTTGTTTAATTTTATAAATAAATAAAATTTCCTCCAAAGGATATATATATATTTTTTTTTTAATCTAGAATTTTCAATTTCAAAACAAAACCCTTACCAAATTAAGTCTTAATTTCTTAATCTAGAAAACAAGGGTTTCTAATAACTCTTCCAGTCTCCATGGATATAGAAATTATTGAAGAGCAATTAATAAATTTGCAATATTGAAAAGTTAAAACTTTCATCATAGAGAATTCAGATCTACAAACCCCAGACACGAAGAAGACAGGAAAGGATAATTGCGTAATAAATCAATAATCGAAAACATAAGACCCTACCTGATCCTGATGCTATTATGCAATCTCCAGGAACTGTAAAGGAATTCGCTCCTCTCAATAACCTTCCTTTGGGAAACTTTCTTGGTATTAGCTTTCTGAAATTCGCTTCCAAAAATTGTCTCCCAAAAATTCCCGTCCAACTTCGTATATCCCAAAAATGAACCCCCAAAGTTGTGATAAGCAATTTCTCCTCAATTCGGGGCACTAATTGTGCGTTTACCCGAGAAGACTCTTTGCACAACTCAGTTAACTCCAAATTAACCTTTATTATCTTTTCTTATTCTTTTGCATTCAACTTTCATGCACATTAAGTTGAATTATTAAATAACTTTATTTAATATTCCACTTGACTTCTATTCTTAATTAATTTATTACTTTAATCTTATGTGCACTTTTAAGAAATTAAAATAACATTATTAATTTCTATAATTTAATCTTTTAATTTAATTCTCATATTTAAACTCATGTTTAGATCATGCGATCTAGAATTCTTAATAATTTAATATCTTTCAACTTTTAATTTATTTTAGAACTTAATTGATAACATATTTAATTAATTTAAATAACAATAATATTTAGCATTTATTTAAAAATGAACTCCAAATATATTATTATTAAATTAAATAAATATTATCCTGTTCTAAATTTATCTTTGAACTTTAATCTCCAAATTTAATTCTTTTATTAATTAATTAATTAATTAAATATAAAGATATCATAATAATTCTCTATTAAATTAAATCATTAATTAATCTTTTTAATTAGACTTAATTAATAGAAAATACACCAAGGACTCATAAAGCAATATACGAAAACCCATCATAGAAAAATACATACCAAATCATACAAAAGGGTTATAATCACGAAATTACATCATTTGATGCATTCAGAGGGTACTTAACTCAGATACTTGTCCTAATTATCAATTAGGACAATTGGCTAAAGGGTTTAGGATTTGGACTTAAGAGTTTATCTCCCCTCTCTTACCATTGAGACAGTGCGATAGGGTACGCTCATCCTGACAATTCAGGGAAGTCGATACCTGGTACCTGCAACCTGCATAAAATTCACACATGTACAAACACAATATTCTAAGCTAAACAGACAATGGCAGGAAGTGGTGCATCGTGTAGATCCCGACTAGCAAGTGACTACGACTCCCTTCCTTAACCACATCAGAAACACCATACATAAATAAAACAAACGCACACCATACACATGCAGTATGGGGTAAGTATCCATAAGAAGCACATGGAATAATAAACCATCTAACTAATCATCATCGATAACTGAAACCATTGAATAATCATCATACATGCATGAAATATAGAGTACCAAGTAATCTCATCATATAATAAACTGAGTGTAAAACAACATCTAATAATATCTAAAATAATAATACTAATCATCAAACATAAATTGGCCTAAAAGAGTTTGGCAATGATATCAGAAATGTAGCTCGAAAATGTAAACTAGGGGCAGGCACTACAGTGTGTGAATGCTCAAATGTTTACATGATTTAGATGTATATGCTTTACATGTTATTTCAGCTTACTCATTGAATGCATGAGATAGATATGCGGTGAAATTTTTATGGGTCCAAGTTTAAACGACTAATTCACACCCCCCCCCCCCAGCAGTTTACCTTTCCTATTGTATTTCCAATAGTGGTTGTGTCATTATCTCTATGATCATGGTGGGTGTGGGCCTATGGGTACCACATGATTGGGAGGTGTGGCTACCTATACCACTATTGGGAATTGGTGTACAGAGATGGTCTACTTCTAGTTTGAGTATGGTGCTAGATATTCACTTGGTGCTTTGGTGTATCTAGAGGCTTGTGAGTTATTCTTTACTTTGGATGCATTTGATATCATGTTTAAATAATGATTAGTATGCTACTATATGCATTTCTTTATCATGATGATTTTAGCTTATTGTTTTGATGATGTTTCTTACCACTTCTTTGGATTCGTGATGCTATTGGTAGATTAGCATGTGTGGATGTACTTGTATTTTATGATGTAAAATAATTATTTTTGGTAAGAATGATCTCATGAGACAACTCCAACTATCTTGTTGGAAAATTGAGATTCATTCTTGGGGGTATGGTTAGGGCCCTTGAGGTCTCATGATGCCAATATGGTAGGGAGGAAACAAGTACAGTTGATTTTATTCAATTATATCACATGTGTGTTCTTTCCTTCTCACTACAATGTTCCTTATGTTTATTTTATATATTTATGATGTAGATTAGATGGATGTAGGTTATTATAATGTGTATTTTAGCTTCATTCAAGTTCTTAGATCTACTTTTATGTACTCGAGTGATCATTCCTTGATTTACATGGACCTGGTACTCCTCAGTGTGGAGGTTTCATGCTTTAGTGCATTTGTCCTTGCTTTGTGATCTTGTTGTTCAGTTTTTGTCACCTAGGAAAAGCATTCTCTCATGTGACTAAGAAGATTCTCACATGAATATGTACTCTCTTGCATAGCAATACAAAGTCTCACAAGAGTGTGTACTTACTCATGTGGTGGAGCAAAGTCTCACATGAGCCTAGTGTAGAGTCTCACCTGGTTCATGGAGGAATCTCACGTGGTAGCCAATCCTATCTAGTGTGAGCATTGATGTTGTTTTCTCACATGACAAATAGTGAGTGTTTGCATAGAATTTGGAAAGATGTGCATTATAGTTTTGAATGCCCTTTTGGATCTTGCATCCTCCTAGATCAAAACAAATAGGTTATAGAGGGTATAAAACATATTGTTTAAGTGGCATTCTCTTCTTCCTTTACTCTTCTTCTTCTTCTTCCTTGTACTTAAGATATATTTAATATGTGTGTGTGTGTGTGACAATTCATTTGAGATAGGATCCAAACCTCTACGTGATAAGATAAAGATTCTAGAAAATTTCAAGGCTTTAGTACATCATTCTTAGTCAGATTTTAGAGCTTTAGGATATCAAACTTAGCCAAATTTCAATGTTCAATAATTGTCTTTTAGCATGGTGTCTAATAAATGAATGGTTGTAACCTTGAGTCCTCATCTTCTTCTTGATCATTTTAGGGTCTCTGCTTATAATTCTTGATTATGTTATGGTTAGTTGGAAATGGACTAGTATGTTTAGCCATGCTAGGAACTTTTACTTTGGGTATAAAAAGGACATCTCCTTGGTATATTCTCATGATTCATGTGATCTTTGGTTTGTAAGTTATGGTTTAGTGCTTGGGGATCTTTGAAAGTATTTGTAAGACTTCCGCTTGTGTAAGTGAACATGTTAGTTTAGTCACATTGCCTATTTTATTACCTTGTTTAGATGTTTCATTCTTGCACTTGGTTACTTTATGTTGTTGTTAAGTAACTTATCTTTTTAAAAAAATTATTCAATGCATGTTTTATCATTGTGTTCCAAGGATCTTTGGGTTGGGCATTACATTCCTAGTAGTATTTTTAGGCATTTTGCTCCTCCATTTGGAATTTTATGAAGAAGTACATATCACTAATTACAAATAAGTTGTCATGGAGCCTAAGAAATGGTGAACAAGATCTCTTGTAGGATGATTCTTAAGAAGGTTACCCGATTCTGGCCAACTATTTTCAGGATAAAAGGCCAATTCAAAGCTTGAAAGAAAGGATAGGGGTGTGTGTGGTAGATTACATTATAAAATTTGATTCGAGGCCCCTAGACTTCAAGTAGCATCTAGATTGGGATTATGACATCCCTACTGAGTTTAGATATAGGTTGAGGGATATTTTGGAGTCTAGAATGGGGGTTAGTAATATTAGACTAGATAAGGTAATCTGGAATGGGGCCCCATCTAGTATATATATATACTCTGCCAAGTTGGGATATGAGATTTTATATAGTTCCAATTCTTTCCCTAGATCCAATAACCCTTTGGATTTATGTTGTGATAAAAGTTGTCTATGTAAAGTTGGGTTGTTCTCTTGGCTAGCCTTTCATCACAAGATTTTGATAGTAGAGAAATTTTCAAGGATGGGATACCAAGGGCCTTCTAGATGTGTTATGTGCCTAAAGGAATATGAGTCATTAAATCATATCCTTTTAAATTGTGAATTCTCCAACCATTGTTGGCTCTAGCTTATGAATAAGTTAGGTCAAAAATCTTCTCTTCCCAATAGTATGGTTAATCTCTTTTTAATCTAGCTAAAGCTACATCAAAAAGATTCTTATTGTAGTCTATGGATTGTAACCCCTTCCCTCATTATTTGGGAGTTTTCGAAGGAAAGAAATAGGAGGATTTTCAAAGATAAATCGATGGAGTTGTCCCAATTATTGATTAAACTAGAATTAGGCATTACGAAAGTAGTAAATAGATTTCTTAGCCTTAAAAAAGGTTTGAACCATTTTACCCCCTAGTATGAAAGAATGAGAAATAAATAGAATGGTTTAGTAATGCCTAATTTAAAAGATCAAGACAAATCTGCCTCGATAGAAGAAAGGAAGAAATGTGTGTGGAAGGCCGGAGGAGGGTTGGTTCAAGCTTAATTTTGATGGGGCTTATAAGGGAAACCTTGGACTAATAGGCATAAGATGTTGTATACATTATTGGGAAGGAACTAGAGTTTCCTCTATCACAAAACCGATTGGGATAATGACTAATAATGTCACAAAATTCTAAGCTATTAAGGAAGGTCTGAAAAAGTGCAATTGGCTAGGAATTGAGAATCTAAAAATTGACGGAGACTCTTCTCTTGTTATTAATCCCATTAGGAAAGGATCCACTCTTAATTGGAAACTGGAAAGTCTTTTGCAACAAACAAAGGTATACCTCTATAACCTTAAACATGATGTCGCTAACCACATTTATAGGGAGGGTGATTGTGTACCAGATCTTTTAGCTAATCAAGGGATAAAAAGGAACATGGCTAGTATAGGTTAGCTTTAACAAATCTACCTTTATGTTTTTAGGTTCTTCTTTCTCTGTTTAAGTTTTTGATTTCTTAGGCTCCTCATCTCTCATTAGTATTTTTGGGGTATCATTTTGGATTTCTCTTTCATAGTTGATATTCGACCATTACCTTTTCCTTTTCTTTCCCTTTATTTTGTCTTTCTATTTTCTTAAGTTGGTTGCCTTTAAAGCATAAGAAAATTCCTATTTTGATTAAAGGATTATAATTGTGAAGTGAAGGACTATATAGATGATCATATTTTATAAGTTTAATAATGCATTTAAGTTGCAGTCTTTTAAGGAATTTAAGATCAATATTTTTTTTCAAAGGTTAAGTCTTTATATACACTAATCTCGATCTTGGTCAAGGCTCTACATGTGGGTTTAGTAGGATTATCTTCAATCGTTCTATGGAATCAAAGTGTAAAGGATTGAATCAAGTGGGGTATATATATATATATAAAACCTTGGAAATGGTCATTTCCTCTAAACTTTAGACTTTTTATCAATATTGGGGAAAACCCCAATCAGTGTTGTATGTAAAACTAGGGTATGCCCCTTTTATTTTTGTAAGATCTGATTGGACATTTGTACAAGGAAAATCTAGAGGTTTTCTTCTTCATTATTTTCTACCAGTGTCAATTTGAGTGAAGTCTTTGTAACATTTTACTTGTTATTAATATAATCATCCTAGCTTTGACCTTTTACCGATCAAAATAATAATAATATGATACTAAGATCTAAAAAATAATAATCAATCTCATTACATTAAATTAAATAATAAACTACAATCCAAATAGTATTAAATAAATTTATAATAAATAATGATCAAATATTATCATTATCATATATTAATAATAAATTATGTTATTATTAATAAATAATAATATAATAATTTTTTCGATTGAAAAGACACATCTTCTCATTATAAAGTATATAGGGGAGAAATATGAAGAATAATTGGGGAGGGTCAAAAAGAAATGGAATGAGAAAATTTAATAAAAAATAATATTTGATAAGGATCATTATAGATATTGTTCATTATATTCCTCATTTCCCCTAGCATGGGGAGAATAGTTGTTAATGTTAAGAGTGTCTCTGCATTACTTAACTTTCGAAGTAGCTCACAATATTTATATATGCCATATCATCACAAGTTGACTCCATTATACCAATAAACAATGTATATATCAAAAAAGCTCGACACGCTGGTGCATCCAAAGTGATCCATCTGGTATCATTATCCTTAAGAAGCTTGTTCCCATTCATTAGTCCTTTAGAAAATTGTTGAAATTCCCTTAATCATTTTGGAAGTTAATCTAGAAGTGTTGGTATATCTCTTTGATTAAAACCTCAACTTTGTGTACTTGTAAATAATTGCTGATAATTCTAAAAGCTAGATTTATTATCTAGGCCATGTAGCAAATGTCAACAATGTAAGGTGCAAGAATTTTCTCTCTTTGTGTCAAGACCATTCTTGTGGGCTTGCATTATTGAAGCTCCATCTTTTCCAACACACACCAACTTTTTGGTAATCATTATGTCATATATACCTCAATGTTCAATTAGAGAACTCTTTACTAGTGCAACTGTGTTTTCCTTGTTGTATTGTCCTTCATTTTAACAATAATTAGTAGATTAGGATGGTGGAAAAAATAATGCATAGTATAAACATGCATGCATATTGAGGAAGTATTATCTATTGTTGTAACCTCATCTAAAGATAATACAAATAAATCTACTCTTTAATTTTTGCCTTTACATTTTCTTTTTCAACCTTGGAAAGACAATATGCACATTCCCATCTACTATTACTAACCAATGACTCTTTAGATACTTACAAACTTTTTTAAAGTGTAATAAATTACTCAATGATGGGTAGTCTATCATAGCATGCTAGTTGCTCAAAATATAAAAGACAACACTTAGTTGAATATTTTTCACCATTTTTCCTACTTCCATTGCTTTTCCATGAAAAGACTCAATTGAGCCCTTTACTTCAACAAGATTTTTCTATATCTTCTCTTAAAATTCACATCTTTCTACATTCTTAACAAGTTGACATTACTCCTTGGTTTTCCATCTTATCACTAATTGTTCCACTCCATCTATGATTTTCTTCTCATTAATTTTATCCATACGCTTCTCTATGGTGTCATTTTTTGGTCACAACCTCTTTTCCTTTTTGTTTATCCTTATGCAAATCTTACATATGCATTCTACTAGAGGCTCAACTTTAATTGGATTATCCATGAGTTTAATGTATAGATACTTTGTGGTCCATTCAATTTGAAAAATCATGATTGATAGATCCCACTTTCGATCATTTTTGGATTCCATATCATTATTTTGCTTTGTATTTCCTTTTGCACTCCCCTAGTCATGATCCATCATCATCTTTGGAATTATCATCAAAATTTATTATATTATTTGGATACTCTAGGTATTTATCTATAAATCTTCTTCCATTTCATCATGATCAGAGATATCAGGTTCACCAACTTCTTCAATATGTGACAATGGTTGAGAATCTTGTAAATGTACTTCTTGTAATCACCCCAAAATGGTCATCTAAATCATGAGCCCCATTTTTTGCATTTTAATCTATGATCACAATCTATGCTTAATCAGATTTTCATATTTATTTAATCAATTATCCTTGATCAAATCATCTCAATTAACTATTTTATCTATATTACCTTATATTTAACCACCTTATCCTAAGTTTTATTTACTTAAAATAACTTGTCTACTTTTAATTAAATAAAATCCCCAAATTTCATTTAATTCTTATGTGTACACATAAATATATTTTCCAATTTATTTTTATTTATTTTTAAATGAATTTTGTCTACACATGGAGGCACACTTTCTTATTTGAGAGGAATCTTTATTTTTTAAATAATTTTAATTATCTTCCACACATATTTTTCCTTTTAAACATATCCATTGATTTTTCCTCCTGGAAGCTTGTGCACAAAGTCAACATGAGGATTCTCCTCCATCGTAAATTTTGCCTCTTAATCTCTATCATCCATTTTTCTTTATAAGGAGGCTCTCTCCCCACTCTCTCATATCCATCTCATGTTCATGCTAGTGATATGTTTTTGTTTTATTTACTTGCATTCTAGAGCACTTGGAGCTCTCATCACACTCTTAGAATATTTGCATTATGGAAGCACTCTTGAACTCATCTTAGCTTAATGATAATTATAGCTTAGTTCTTGCACTATAGCTTAGTCTTTTACTTTCATTGTACTTAGATTAGATTTGTTTTCTTGTACTTGCACATCTTTTAGATTGACTTGCATTATTGTCTTAGATTTCTTTGCATTACATTTGATTTCACTTGATTCTTGGATATTAGCACTCTTGATTTTGTCTTTGAATCTTCTATTCTACGGTGCATCTTGAAAGGGTCACTACTAGGTTAATTTGAGATCCAACCCATTACATCTATTTAATTCTTGCACACCATAGATAGGAAGCTATAAGTCGCCTCTCCAATCTCTCCTTCCATTGGATTATTTGAGAATAATGGTTTATAGAAATGTGCATACATTTTTTGGCACCCATCATGGGGCTAGAACCAAATTTTTGACTTGATTTTCTTGCATTTTTTGAGTTTAGTAGTTTAATTTGCTTGCATTTTAGTTGCATCTCTCATTTTTAGTTTTTTACATCCACTTATTGGATCTAATCAAATAGTTTTGCAGGATTCTCACTTTAGTTTTTAAGGCTAACCCTTGTACAAATTGACTTGAAGGCAAAAACCCTAGGTTTTGAAATATTTGATCATATCTTCCAAACATCCTTGCATAAACAATTGATATTTGCATCCTAGTGATGGATCAAAGATGACTTAGTCCAAAACTTAGATTTTTCTAATCCAATTTTTGTGAGTTATAAGTTTTTCTTCTTCTTTTTTTATGGAAAATCATTTCTAGTCACAAATCAAAAAAAAATTAAAGATTACATTTTTAGAAAGGTCTAAAAATTATACATATGGTTACTGCTTTGAGTTTTTAATTTAGATACAATAAAATAGCTCAACAACTTGATTTACGAAATTTGAACTATTTTGAAAAAATGGGTCCCTAGGGCACAAATCAAGAGATATTGCTAAAATTCTTGCATCTCTATTGTTTTTACCAGGGGTCTCTTCTTTGCATTTCCATTTTTAGGGCTGAAATCACATCATGCAAATCTAGTCTTGATTACTTGGTCAAAATAGCTAAAAACAAAAAAAAGGAGCATTTAATGGTTAGCTTACACTTTATTTGAAAATGGTTCAATGCATGATATGAGTTGTCATTTTGTATGGAATCAACTAATTCAATTTGAAGTATCATATTTCTTTATGATTTCAAGCACTTGATTGAAGTTTGTGAAGGCAACTTCGAGGTCAAAGGAGAAAAAAATAGAAAAATAATAATTGGAAAGCATGAAATCAAGCTACACACAATCCAAGCCTTCTTATTTGTATTGTGAAAAGTGATTATTGTCTTCTTTTCTGTCATCAAATCATGTATTTCTTTTTGTCAACTTGTTTGGTATGTCTTCCCAACATTGAAAAAAGGGCTTAAAATCAATCATTCACATTTGTATTTGGGCTTAAAATGAACCCCTTTGTCTTTTAATCCCTAAGGTTTTCTTCTTGCATCCTTGTTAAGGAGTTTGAGGGGAACATAAATAAAGGATCTTGACTTTTTTTTGTTTTTAGAGGGCCTACCTAGAGAAGTGATCACTCTAGAGGATGACCTCAACTCTAGTATTTCAGCTTAGTATAATAGTAGGGCTTGAATCTAAAGATAGGCCTCTTGGAAGTAGAAATATTTTCAATCTTGGATAATCCCCAAATAAATTTATACCTTTGGTAAGTGAAGGTTGAGATTGGGTTATCATTTCCTCTTGGGTTTTGAAAATATTCTCTTTCATCTATGAATTTGGGCCTCATGTACGTTGTGTATATCAAGGGCATCCCCTAGTTGGAGCTTGTGCATCATTTTAGAAACTTGAATAGGTTATTGGTGTATTTGATGTGCTTGAATGTTTAAAACATTCCCCACTTGGAACAAAAGGAGACACATCCATCAAATTGAGCCTTTGGATTATTTTCCCTTTTGCATGTTTTCATTGTGTGTTTTTATTCAAAAATTCAAAAAATTCAAAAAACTTCAAAAACACAAAAAAATTCAAAAATATCCTTTAAAAAATTCAAAACATTTTCCTCCAAGTCAAAACATCAAGTCTAAGCATTTTTCTTGTGTTGCTTACTAGGGGAGTTTCATCATTTGACTTTGCTTTTCTATGTTTCTAGTGTTTGAACTTCCTTAAAATGGCTCTTTAGTCCTACCACTCTTGACCTTTTCCACCTTCTTGGTCTATATCAACATATTAGGACCTTCTTTTTGTTGAAAATATATCTTGAGCTACTTTACTACACTATTATTTAGTGAATTTATGACTTGTCCATCTTGGCTTATTATCTCTTTTATTGATCTTTTATCTTATCTTTGCTTGTTTATAAGTGTTGTACATAGGGTATTTACCTGCAACTTGGACATCTTATGACAAGTTATCTTTGCTCTCTTTTCACTTTGGACAAGTGAATACTTTGCTTACCTTGTTTGGAAATCAAGGACTCTCTAGTTCTCCTACCAACTTCTTTTATTATCCTTCATGGTTGACTTTCCATCAACCGCTATGGGTTCCAAATATTTACTGAATCTAGATGAGGTAAGTGATCCTCTATTCTTTAGGAGCCTTAAAAGATTTCAAGACATATACACTAATTACTAAAAAATGGAAAAGATAGATTATCTTTCTTATCTTAAGATCATTAAGGACATCATAGAAATGAAGTCTTACTTTGAGGAGGGGTTAGGAGAAATAATAACATCCTCACATGAATCTTCCTCAAGACCTCTACATGCATATAAGTCATCTTCTTTAAGGTCACATTCACCTTCTTCTTCTAGGTCCATACACTCTATCCATGACTCAAACAAATCAAATGACTCTAAAGGAAAATTTTGGGCACCTAGATCTAAACATGACTTTACCCCTTTGGGAGACTCATATGATGCGGTGCTCAAGAACTTACTTGCAAATAAGATAACCATTTACCAGACAACTCTACACCTTGTGAACCTGAAATCAACCTCCATGGTGGAGAGATGATCACCTTTGCAATTATCATTGAACCAAAGGCCATAAAATTGAAGATTGTATAAAATTGAAACATAAAGTCCAAGATCTTATTGATGAAAAGGTAGTTGGTATGTAAATCCCTAATGAAACATGTGATGATGATACTTCTCTTGAGAAAGATCATATTGATGAACCTATGTCTAGTAATGTTTCCCTTGCAGCCTCTAGTTCTTTCCAAAATCATGCATCTCCTAAAACATCAAAGGTTACCAGCATGCCTATACTAAACAAAGAACCTAATTCTTTTTTTATTGACTATGTCTACCCTTAAGGGATGCCTCTAAAAGAAACCCAAGCTAATTCATATTTGGGTGCAAACCTTTTCAATGCAACTGTTGTCACAAAAGTTTGTACCCTTGCCTAAATTTTTTACCTAAAGGCAAACTTGTGAAACATGGAAACAACCTCCAAGTTATGGGACTTGAACAATGAGGTTGAGTCTTCAGAGAAGGTTGGCTTCCTTTTTTATTAGGATGCACCTAAACTACACTTGGAGAGGAAAAGGGAGAAGGAATGCATGAAAGAAAACTACCTATTCTATTCTAAGGAGGTGATGCACCATAATAGAGTGTTCAATCCAATATCTACCCATACATGCGTATTCAAAACATTATGACATCAAAAATTATATAGATTCAGACTTGTTTAATCTATCAATCACATGCAGATCAGATAACTAGACAAATGACACAAGGAAGAAGAGATTCACTTTATATCATTTATAGGCCAAAAGAGATACAATTATGTGAATGATAGACAACCAAAATACATTGAAGAGAGGCAAATAGACCTTGCATAATACATCAATGCCTAAAAGAGATAAGGTAGAATATCATGAATAGTTCAAGGGCAAAGGGAATTTACAATGTGCATGCCAAAACATGCCAAGGAAAATAGAAAAGAATCAACCTTTCAAAAGATTAAAAAATGTGTTTTTATAGCTTAAGCATAACTCAAAGATTTCTTCACAACTTTATTATGCATTCAAGACTGTCAAAGGGTGATCAAATGAAATCTGGATGATAGATTTGATCTAGTACACTTTTTGAGGTATGGAAATACCCTGACTGGAAGAAACCTTGATCTTGATATAATAGTACCATTAATGCAAAAATCCATCAAATGGATAACCAAGAGGTAGGCAACATGTCCTCCATGGCTTTTTAGCATAGCCATAACTCAGGAGTGGTTGGGATCAATCATTGGGATCAAAATACATAGAAAATAATTACTTCTCCCATTCTTGGCTCAACAAATCAATGAAATCAGCAAGTCCACTGGGTCAAGAAACTAGGATAAGCCACATGGACCAATAGTCTTATTTCCTTTTACCAGCTCACAAGGTCCTCCTAGGTTGACCACCTTAACCCAATTAGAACTTTGCCACCTTTCTACTTCTATTTACCGTTTGTCCCATGAACTCAATTAGATTAACCATTATTGTTGCGTCATGGCTTGTCCCCAACATTTCTTACTAACTATTATGACCTGACGACTTCATGATTCTAAGCTTTCACATTTTCATCGCAGTCTTCTTGACTAATAGCAAATGCCAGTGACCTTGCAAACCATGGAGACCTAACTGCCAACATAGAATTTGCGTCATCACGGTCTAAACCTTAACATGAAATGCTTGCAACTTTGCGAATAAGATCTTAACCGCCACCACCAACTGCTTACTCTCCACCTAAGCCCACTGAGACACATGTCTTCCTATCGCATTCTCACATTATTTAAAATCTCTACATCTTTGAAATGCAAGAAAGTAAAAACCCTCATTTTTGAAGGATCTAAAGGCCTAGGAATATGTAATCATCTATTATCCATGTCAACACCCGAACCAATCATAACTGCATTCGTATGCCAACTTTTCTTACACCTTTCCACCTTGCCTATGGCCCACAAGAAAAGATATGACCCACATGCCACATGTCATATTATTGCTATCTCACTATGATAAAAGGATGCACATTTCTGCATAGTGACATAGCGACAATCATTGATGTTCCAAGATCTGACAATGGACGAAAAATCCTACCAACAAACCAAAATAGAACCAGAGAAGGGGGCCTATGGTACTACATGGTGTGATGTCATTTTTTAACATAAAATAAAATTTTCACAACTTTTAATAGCGATAAAGCAACATTCGTTGATCTTGGAAGATTGGATGATGGACAAGATGCGAGCCTGTTGGGGTATTAATAACATGTGACCACATAAAACTTAGGAAATAAAATATAACCCAAGCTTTAAAGTGGTATTTTTGCATGCCCTAATATTTGAATATCCAAATATTTGAATGTTTAACCATGTTTGAATTCAAGTCCTTTAATTTTGGCAGAAGGCGAAAATAGCTAACAGCTACTAAGAGTAAAGATCCCAAACCTTCATGTGTTTTCATGCCTATAATTTCTACCCCAATTATTCCTTCATTACCTCTTCAAGATCCTATTATTTATCCCTTGTTCATAGAAGTGGCTCCATGTCAAGAGGATTGTCAAAAAATTAAAGAAACAAATGTCAAGAAAAATCAAGATCAAGATCTATCCATCCACTTACATCCTTCTCAAAATGTTATTCCCCCTTCTCAAGAAAAATGTATCCCTACATGTCATATTTCTTGGCCCCCTCCCAAGAAAAATAAGGATAGTACTTCCACCATTTCTACTAAGCTTGTTGGAAATCAAGAGAAATGTGCTCTTCCTATGCTATCCAAAACTACTTGTTAAGATCAAAGTATCCCCTCATAGTAATTCTTCATATCCACCTAGTACATACCCCACTTCCTAACCCTTTCCATAAGAATAAATAACTTTAATATTTATTTGATCCTATCAAATAAGTCTCTTCTATCAAATCTACTCATAAGTATATTGGTAACCTTTGCCATGTTTCTCACTCTAAAGATGTAGATATCCCTATCCATTTCCCCTTTGCATATTAAAATTTTTGTCCTTGGTCCTTATGCATCAAAGCTAAAACCTTCAAACCTTCCATCTATACTGGGACCTTATGTTCCTCCATCTCATATACCTCTCACCTTGAGCTCATCATACACTTTTTCCATCATACCCTAAGATCAACAAAGGCACTCATCCTTGAAAAATCTCCATCTATCTAAACCTGCCATATTGACCTCATTCATCCATAAATCCCAAGTATTTCGGAAGCAATTTGGATGTAAAACATAAGAATAAATGCAAGAATCTATTTACAAATGAAGATCACCATGTCCTATCTATTTGACATGTGAATGCAAAGAAAGAAAAAATGTTCAAGAGACCTCAAAGGTCCACTAACCAAAGAGTGAAATAAAATAAAATACAAGTTCCTAAATTCATCATTAAAGAAATGTGTTCTAAAGCATCCCAAGGAAAAGAAAAATCAAAAGCTATATGGATTTTCAAGTCTCTCTTAAAAGAATTGAAAATTGAAAATAAATCAAAGTTGACATTCAAGCTTCCAAAGGCTTCCACTCCATCTTCTTCCAAACATCTTCCTCTAAATATTCCAAAGCCTTCCACTCCATCTTCTTCCAAAAGTCTCCTACCATTTCATACATCAAAACCTCAAGCTATTTCATCCATGATTCCTCCATTAGCCAATCACCCTTCAAGGTGTGTGTCAATGTATATCTTTTCCACTTTCTCACTACCCTTATACAATTTTTTCAAGCCTACACTTACCTACTTTTCATTCTCCTTCTAGCCTTCCAAAACATAAGACCTTTTCCTCCATCATCGTATTAGCATCTTTGATCATACTTATCTATGGCCTCGGCCTATCATAGCATATCCTTTGAGAGGAGAATTATCCAAAGAGAAAAATCTTGAATACTTTCTAAAAATCTAAATATAAAAATTTTGAAAAAGAAAAAGAAAAATATTTTAAAATGAAAAAAGAGAGGAAAAAGGAGAAAAAAGTGCCTTGGTGAAAACCTAGTAAACATGCCCCTTGGTAGCAAGAGTAAAGAGAAATAAATTCTTCCTATGGTGAAAACCACTTCTTGTGGCACCTTGATTGAGCCTTGGATAAGTACCATGATGAAAACCTGGCAAACATGCATCATGGTAATTCTTCCATAATCATCCATTCCATCTTTCCCCTTCGATCTTGACAATATTGAGTTCTCCATGAGCATTGGTTATCATGTCCATCAACTACCCTATCATGATCTCACTTACCCCAAATTATTCTCTTATATCTTTATAATGAGCTTCATCCTTATCATTCTACCCCATCACTACCCTATCCAATTAACCCCTTGGTCTTGATCAAAAGAAGGGGGAAAAAAACATGGTTCTCAGAAGCCTCTTGACATGTCCACTCTTTTGGTATATATTCTTTCATGACATCAAGTCATTTATCTTATATTCTACCTCACTTATTAGCTTCAATTTCTTATCCAAAATATGCTTTCTATGGTTATCTTTTCCTCTTTCCCCAGCTTGGGAACTCTTGAAGAGACAGTCCTTGAGGATCACATTCATCCTCATCATGCATCATTGCCTATTATGTTGGTAGTGGGTCATCATCCCTCGTAGGATTCACAACATGGCTTAACCACCTCCTATGGTTCTATAAGACTATTGGCTGTATTGGGCATTAACAGGTCAATCTTTTGGTGCAACGACAACCTTATCCTTTCTAACAATTGGTATCAGAGCTTGGTCACAAGTTTGAATCTCGTAGGTCATGGTGAATGACATTGGGAGGGGGATTTTTGGCAGTGGGCCAACATCCCTCACAAGATTCGCAACATGGCTTAATCGCCTCCTATGGCTCTATAAGACTATTGGTTGTATCGAGCATTGACATGTCAATCTTTTGGTGCAATGACAACCTTGTCCTTTCTAACATATTCATCTTATCTATCATCTTGCTAATACATCATGTCCTACACCTTGCTAAACATCAGGACAAAATAATGTAATCTTTCTTGAGAACTAACAATCTATAATTCATTCTAAAAAATCTTTAAAAATTATATATATGATACTAAAAAGAAAAAAAATCAAATATGGTCCCAAAAAAATCCATAAAAGTATAAAATATCCTGAAAAAAATTTATCATCTCAGTGAAACCCTAGCAATGGGTGCTTTGATGTATCACCAAAAAAAAAATTAAAAAGAACAAAAAGTACAAAAAAACAAAAAAAAAAAAAACAAAATAAAATTATATATATATATATTCATGAAAAAATCATAAAATGTCATGAAAAAAAATCCATGTGGTGAAAACTTGGAAATAGGTATTGCTTGAGACCTATGTACCTCTATCTATTAGTTCATAATTTTGACACTTAGTCATTTCATTCCATCTTACTTATCTCTTGGTTTGGAATTGGTCTTTGTCTAGGTCTAAGGGGCCTGAACTATGTCAATGGATATGCTAGTCTTTGGGGACACCACATAAACATTATTTCTCAACACTTTCCTTGACACTTGGTGTCTTTGAGCTTACACCTTGTTGTTAGTCTTGGGTCACAATATTTCTCACTTGTGGGCATGAATCTTAGAGAGATAGAATTTTCTCTTTCTTTTTCTCTTTCACATTGCACTTGAGCTAAAACTAACTGAGACATGCTTGAACTTTTTTTCTTTGTATGTTTCTTGTGCTAATTTTCTATGAGTGTTTCCTCCTTAGTCTCTTTGAGATGTCGCTAAACTAGAGGACTGGGAGTGTGGGGCATGTTTTCATTGATTTTTGCTTGTGGGTATAGCTTTGATGATGCTTGGTGTCTATTTCTTTAACCCCTTAGATACTTAATATGTTTGGGGCATCATCCTTGTCTATTACATTTTTGGTTTCTCATGCAAGACCACACTCAAGGTTATCTTGGAACTTATGCCTTAGTATAGGTGTAATCTCACAAAATTAAACTTACAGAATCTATCAGCGAGTCATCTTGACCTCTTTGTCTTTTATGCTTGTGATAGGTTCCCACATTTGGCTCGATGATAAAATTGAGGATGTAATTGACCCTTGCAAAGTGTCACTGTTGCATTTTATGTTAGTTTGCATCCTTAGAGTTTTCATTCTAGTTTTAGTTTGCATGTGAGAGAGTCTCCTTCATCTTTTGTGGACATATCAGTCAACTGCATTCATCTTCTTGATTCTTCTTGATCATGTCTTCATCTTATTTTGATCTTTTCTTTTCATTTCATCAAAAGGGTTAATCTCATCACCACATCTATCTACCCTTTTGGATCCTTTATATAACATTTTGACTTAATTTTTCAAAGTCTCGTATTTCTAAAAAAAAATGCACCATTAGCTAATTTGGACATCCTGGATCCATTTTTGGGATCAAAATTTAAATCGAACTTCATCTTTCTTGGCAAAATTACATTTTAAATTTCCTTCTTCTATGCATAGTTGATTGGCCCTTTTGAGGTTAATCTTCTGAATCTTTTGAGGAAAATTATCATTCCTCCATTTCTTCATCATTTCTACTTGTTTCACCTCTATTTTTCTTGTCTCGTTCATTCCATTTTATTTCATTTCATCTTTCTTCTTGGTTTGACCTAATTCTCATGATTTATCTTCATAGTCAAACTAACTAGGGCATATTATCAATGCTTGGTGGTCAACCTTATCTCTTATCTATCATCATGGACTTTATCTTATCTCTATTTGATCATATCTATCTTGTTTCTACATCTCCTTTACCTTATTTTGATTTAGATCTTGAGGGGGTGAGAATTCTATATCTATCTATCTAACTGTTTGATCCTATATGCTATTCACTTTTTGTTTCGATTGGGGAATAATCTTGATCTATCTACTTTGATGTATCAGTTCTCATCTTATCATTATGGATTTTGATTCATCTTGACTTGACTATCTATCTTGAATTTATTGGTTCTCATGCTATCTTTATGGGTTATGATTTGTTCTTCTTATCTCTTTGTGCTTTGTTCAATTAGGTTCGAAGTCATATCTCTTATCTATTAGCTATCTTGACATCATCATTCTTTGAATTAATGTGTTACTAGATTTATTGCACATAAATAAAAGAGGAGAAAATGTAATCACCCAAAAATGGTCATCTAACCATGAGCCCCATTTTTGCATTTTAATATATGATCACAATCTATGCTCATCAATTTTGTATATTTGTCTAACCAATTATCCTTGAACAAATCATCTCAATTAAATATTTAATCTATTTTACCTTATATTTTATCACCTTATCCTAAGTCTTATTTAATTAAAAGAACTTGTCCCCTTTTAACTAAATAAAATCCCCAAATATCATTTAATTCTTATATACACACATAAATATATTTTCCTGTTTTAAAAAAAATAAAAATAAAAAGGGATTTTGTCTACACATGGAAGCACGCTTTCTTATGTGAGAGGAATCTATATTTTTTAATAACTTTGATTCTCCTCCACATTTTTTTTGCCTTCTAAACATATCCATTGATTTTTCCACTTGGAAGCTTGTGCACAAAGTCAACATGAGGATTATCCTCTACCATAGATTTTGCCTCTTAATCTTCATCCTCCATTTTTCTTTGTAAGGGGTCTCTCTCCTCACTCTCTCATATCCATGTCATGTTCATGCTAGTGTTATGTTGTTATTTTCTTGTGTGTAAAAAATAGATATGATCATGTAAAAAAGGGAGCTGATTACATAAACCATTGAGCGATGGCCTCGATGCTGCAACCCATTTTTTGTAAAGTTTGGGTGACACATCCTACCCCATATGTTAAATAATTCATCAAATTTGAGTATGCCAATGTGTGAAATTCCCCAATTGGAAAATATTTGCCTCTAAATATAACCTTGGGGATGGATTATACTCAATGTGAGAAGGGATTTTTTGAATTGACATTTATACATACCTATTCCAAGTTTGTCTTAATAGGATCAAATCAAATAAGAGGGGTTGCTTTGTAAAAGTGGCTTTGTAAAAGTGGCCTAATTGACCAATTAGGCCCATGGGAAAAATTTTCATAAGTGCCAAAAGGGTATTCTAAATTGTGTTTTGTTTTGAAGGTTATTTGGGAGTTCTGTGAATTGTGGGGCAAAAATACTCAAAGTAGGGCTAGTAGCAAACTAGGCCTCTACTAAGAAAATGACCCTTACAATTTGGTGTGGTTCATTTGATGGTTGTTTGGTATTAATCTAGTGCTCTAATTTCAGAATGTGGAGAGATGAAGTCTAATCCACCCCCTTGAAGTTGGAGTGAAGTCACCCCATGTAGGTAGGGTGAGGCATAATAGGGTTAGAGACTATAATAGGAGCCCTTGAAGAGTAATTATATCATCGAGAATGTTGGAAATGGAAAGGAGTAACTAAGAAGGGAGAAGTGAATCTGTTACTACAAAAACAAATACAAGTCCCTTTTAGAGATGTCAACAACATATAAAACCAAATCATGTTTTAACTTGGTTAATACTGAATATTTTGTTGTAACTCGGTTAACACTGAATATGCTACTATCACTCGGTTAGCACAAAGATAATTAGATCTTAAGATATTAATGTGTTTTTCCTTTATTAACTTAGTTGTAGAAACATAAAAGGAAATAACATGAACACAAGAGACACCAAGATTTAACATGGAAACCCAATTTGGGAAAACCACCAATTACAACTAGTTACTATTTTTCACTCTTCTAAAGTAAACTCTATTAGGAGCCAACCATGTTACAGGTTATAAAACACACTATTAGGTGTGACCCTTTTAGATAATTTAATTCACCTTGTTAGGAGTGGCCTTATTACAAGTCTTCAGACACTTCAATCTAGAAATGCCACCTTGTTAGAGGATTTTTTGAATAGTTGTTAGGCTAACTGAGTTAGGAGATTTGATTCACTACCACAATTATTAGAGAGTAACAATAACTTGACCTGATTGTTGATGTAACTGACTTTGTTGATTCAAATCTTAGTTATGGTTGGATTACTTAATCCTTCTTGATCAGAATGTTCTTTGCAGCTCAGTCAACTTGGATACTCTACCTTTTACATATATCCTTCAAATTTGCTTCCTTAATTCATCTTCTTCAATTCCACACTTCAATCCTTAACTTGACCTTTCATATATATGATTCACCTTGTCAAGTCAATTTGAATACTCTTTTAATCATATAATTATCATCCCTTAAGTCAACTTGGATTAATCAATAAAATTATTAGACTAAATATGCTAATACTTGGCTAATACAGAATTGAGTACTCAATCAACACAAAGAATCCCTTTGTTAATTAACCCAATTTGGTTAGAAGATGAGTTCTAATGTTAACCAATTCAACTCGATCAATATTGACTTCATGTTGACTTTCCTTTGATAACCAACTGAACTCGGTCAATATAGACTTCGCTTCATTAACCGACTAGCTTGGTCAATACTGTCTCTAAACTTGGTTATAACTGAATGCTCGCCATATACAGGAAACTTCCTTCAATTCTTGAGTGAGCTAGGCTATCATTCACTCCTCGGTAAAGGCTTGACATTTTGTGTAACATCAAAGACAACATATAATTGAATAGTTGTTTTCAACAGTCTCCCTCTTTGGCATTGATGCGAACAAAACATATCATAATATAAAGAAATTTTAGAGAAAATAGAAGTAAAGATAATATCCTTAGCTTCATTCTGATTCTCATCCATGAGAACTCCCTACTCTCCCTCTAGAATGATTTTCTATGACTAAAATCTCTCCCTCTAACTTACTAATATCCTCTTATGCAAAATGAACTTGCTAATACAAAATTTCTCTAATATGACAAAAAACTCTTCCTCTTTGACATCTCATGCCAAAGACAAAAATCAATGTATATGCCATATACCTGATGTATTGATTCATATTCAATCTTCTCTACCATTTCTGCATCAACTTGATTGATCTTCAAAATGCTTGGTTGATGCATCACTAAACCTTTTTATAGTGAGCTTCAGATAGGGGAATGACCCCTAGCTTACCTCTTAGAGACAAAAATGTATCCTTAGGAAATGGCTAGGTGAATATGTCTACAATTTGTTCCTTTGTATTCACATATCCAATCTAACCTCTTTGTCTTACACTAATTCTCTCAAAAAATGATAGTTTATTGCAATGTGCTTTGTCTTGGTATGCATCACTGGATTCTTGGATATGTTAATTGCACTAGTCTTATCATAGAACATAACTATTGGATCCTTGAATTCTTCCTTCACATCTAACAATAGTTGTTTGAACCAAATGATGTTGGAACAATTAACTATTGCTACAAAATATTATTCTTTTATTGTAGATTGAGAGATGCAATCTGTTTATTTTTTGTCTAAGACACTGGCCTCTTTCCAAGAAAGAATGCTCTACCACTAGTTCTTTTCCTATAATCAATAATTCTTGCCCAATCAACATCAGAAAAGGCTTTCAATTCAAATTTGCCTCCTTTCTTATAGCACAAAGCATAATCTTTAGTACCTTTTGGATACCTCATAATTCTTTTTATTGTCATCATATGATTTTCCTTTTGATTAGTAGAAAATCTTGTCACCATACCGACTACTAATGCAATATCAAGTCTTGTGTATACCACATAATAAAGATCTCCAATCATTGATCTATATGTAGTCTGATCTACCTCTTTGGAATCATAATTTTTGGAAATCTTATGTCCAGTAGACATAGGTGTTCCAACTGGTCTAGAATCCTCCATTCCAAATTTCTTCAATATTTCCTCTGATTGCAACTCAACTTCTTCAGACTAAGACTCGATTGGAATTGTTTCTAACTCAGGTTGCATTGGCTGCAACTTGGTCTCCTCTATTTGAGACTTGGTTCCTATAGTCTGTGACTCGGGTTCCTCTGTCTGAGCTAGTAAACCCGTAGTTTTAGTGAAGTCTAGGTAAAACAAATTACCTTTTGTCTGATTGCCAATTCTAACTTGATTTCCTTTCCCATCTAGCAGCTTGGCCTTTCCATTCATGAATTATACCTTGAATCCAATGTTGTTCAACTATGCCACACTAAGTAGATTGTGTTTAAGTCCTTCAACCCAGTAAGTATTGTCACATCTGAGTTCATCAGTCAATGTAATGCAACCTTTTCCTTTTACATAACAAGGTTTATCATTTCCAAATCTAACACTCCCATCATAATAGTGTTCTAAGTGCTCAACTTTTAATTTATCACAAGTCATGTGGTGAGAACAACGACTATTAATAATCCATGTGTCATTCTCACTAATATGAGAAATGAGGGCCATCTTATCATTTTCATCATCTTTAATGGCAATGTAAACCATTTCATCTTCATCAGTACTATTAGAGTCTTTAGCCATGTAACAAGATTTCTTACCTTTATCCTTGTAGTCTTTGTAGCTTTTGAAATCTTTCTTGCCTTTGTAATTGTTATGCTTCTTTTCTTCTTTGTCTTCTTTGTTTGGACACCTTGCAGCAATGTGACTAAGTTCTTCACAAGAAAAATAGATTAGGGTCATTTTACCTTTGTACTCTCCATTGCCTTTAGGGATCTTCTTGCAAGCAAGGATTCAATGACTTCAAGGTCATCATCAAAATTATCTTCATCTTCACTAACATAATTTTTTCTTTTAGATTTTCTACCTTTCTTCTTTAGTGATAGTTTAGCTTGAAATGAAGACTCCATGATACCGGAGTTGGGAACATAGTAATCAAAGTTATCTAACTCAAAGGCTATCAAGCTTCCCACTAGTGCATCCAAAGTTATATCATTTTTGGGATCACATCTCATTTCTTGAATAGCTAAAACTCTAATTACATAAATAAGAAGAAGAGTTTTGAGTATCTTGTTGACCATTGTCACATCATTGATTCTCACTCTTGAGGCTCTAATTATGCTCACACTTGCTTTGATTCTTTCATTATATTGTGAAATGTTTTCATCTTCTCTCATCTTCATTTGATCAAAATGACCTCTTAGACTTTATGCCTTAGCTCTCCTCACATTTTCATCTCCTCTATAGATATCTTTCAGCTTGATGCATAGTTCATGAGTAGTAGGACAATCTTTGACTTCATCAAATGCAGCATAATTGAGAGTAGAAGCAATGTCAATCACCATTATGTTGTGATTCTTATTTCCCACAATTTCATCTATAAACAAAGGTCCAATAAGTGCCACATACTTGTTCTCTAGATATTTTAGGCTTGTGTCTCTAATGGTTTCCAAATGTAACTTCATGAGTTACTATTATGCTTCGAAGTTATCTCTATTCAACTTAGGAATTTCCCTTCTATAAGACATCTTGATCTTTAGCTTAGGTCCTTGAAACCTTATCTGCAAGCACCAATAACTCTGATAGCAATTTTTGGAAATGGAAAGGAGTAACTAAGATGGGAAGGGTGAATCAATTACTACAAAAACAAATCCAAGTCCCTTTTAAGATGTCAACACAATATAAAACCAAATCTTGTTGTAACTCAGTTAACACTAAATATAGTTACTATCACCTGGTTAGGTCAAAGATAATTAGATCTTAAGATATTAATGTGTTTAGCCTTTATTAATTTAGTTGTAGAAATATAAAGGAAATAATATAAATACAAGAGACACCAAGATTTAATGTGGAAACTCAATTTGAAAAAACAACCAATTGCAACTAGTTACTGTTTTTTACTCTTTTGAAGTGAGACCTATTAGGAGCCAACCCTATTAAAGGTTACAAAACACACTGTTAGGTGTAATCTTGTTAGAGGATTTGATTCAGCCTTTTAGGAGTGGCCTTGTTAGAGGTCTTCAAACACTTCAATCTAGAAGTGCCACCTTGTTAGAAGATTTGTTAAATAACTATTAGGCTAACTCTGTTAGGAGATTTGATTGACTACTATAATTATTAGAGAGTAACAATGGCTTGACCTGATTGTTTATGCAACTAAATTTACTGATTCAAATCTTAGTTCTAGCTTGATTACTTGATCCTCCTTGATCAGAATGTTCTTTGCAGCTCGGTCAACTCAGATACCCTGCCCTTTACAGATATCTTTCAAATTCACTTCCTTAGTTCATCTTCTTCAATTTCACACTTTGATCCTTAATTTAACCTTTCATATATATGATTCACCTTGTCAAGTTAGTTTGAATACTCTTTCAATTTGATGCAATGCAAGGTAAGAGAATCCCCAAAGGAGATGTCCTAGCCCCCAGCAAATAACCACACAGTGGAAGATAAACAATAATGCAAGATTTGAAGCCAAGTCACAATAATATATTCATAGATATAACTAATTACATGCAATGTTTCGGGTTGTAAGGCCTTCTCGGTTACAACCAAATATAAAGCAAGTAATAGTTTTGCAAGATCCCTCAAGATCTAATCCAAAACCTAGCTAGTCCAGAATCCACACTCTGGTAAAAACCACCAAGATCTCAACTTGTACTTGCAAGCCACTAACCAATCTCCTTATTTCCCAAGCCTCAACTACTAGCTCTCTTCAAAATTTGCTACTCTACCACCTCCTCTTCTCCAAGATGGATGAATAATGACTAAAGACTTCACCACAACCCATACTTATACCAATCTAAGCCACAAGTTGGCCTAGTATGCTACAAATTAAATATCCCTTACATTAACTACTTGAAGAGCCACAAGTCAACCTCCAACAGGAATTAAATACCAAATGTCTTTAAAGGCTTACATTAATTATTAAATACATCAAAATTAACTACCCAAGACCCAAATAGGTCCACTCAACCCCACCAAAATCCCTTAATCATGCAAGATAGCCAACTACACCAGGATGCTCCTGCATCAGACTCCCTAGGTATGAAAAGATGTTCTCAATAATTGGAAGAACACCTTCTAGGATTTAACACATAAATCCCAAAATGATTCTTCACATACATGTCTTCCAAGTCTTCAACTTGTACACTCTTTCCTTTGTTCTTCTTCTACTTTTCCATCCTCGGTGTTCGACAAGTTTTTTGTCCACACTGATTGTTAACCCTCTCAAAATCTGCCAACTCAACTCGGCTACTAATACTCAGGTTCCTTCTATCAACCTCTTCATTCTATAAAGGAATCAGGGAATGCTACCTACCACCTTTCTCAATTGTAAATACATTCTTGAAATAATCATGCATAACCTTGCAATCATACTACCAAGGTCCACCAAGCAACACATGACAACTGTTTATGTCCACAATATCACACAACACTTGATCCTTATACTACCCAATCTATAAATCAACAAGGCACTACTCCCTCACTTCCAAAGAATGATAATCTGATCAAAATAAGCAAACATAGAAGAGTAAGAGGTATTCCTAGTTTGAAGAAACCTGACATGGGTCTATGCAAGAATTGCCAAATTAGTAAGATGGGAAAGACAAGCTATAGAGCAAAGACTATCAGTTAGAAGAAGTATTAGAAATTTTTCATACAGACTTATGTGGACCTATTAGAATAGAGAGTTATAGTGGAGAAAAGGTTTTCATTCTTTTTGTTGATGACTACTCTAGAATGATTACAGTAATGTACCTAAAAGAAAAATCAGAAGCCTTTCAAAAATTCAAGTGGTATCTGGCACGAGTAGAACAAGAAACTAGAAAGAATTTGAAATGCTTAAGATCAAACAATGGTGGTGAATTCATCTCCCATGAATTCAATAAATTTCTACATTGAAAAAGAAATCAAAAGACAAGTATTAGCCCCTAGTACGTCACAATAGAATGGGATAGCTAAAAGAAGAAACAGATCTATCATGGATTGTGAAAGAACCCTAATGATTGAAAAGAATGTTGCTCTCAAATACTAGAAGGAAGCTATTAGCACACTAGTTCATACCTTGAACAAAGTATAGTGGAAGAAAGATTCAAACAAAACACCTTATCAACTATGGTATGACTACAAACCTAATGTAAGTTACTTGAAAGTATTTGGTAGCAAATGTTATATATTGAAAGAATCTAGAAAAGGAAAATTTTATATAAAAGGTGATGAAAGCATATTTCTAGGATACTTCTACAGAAGTAAAGCATATAGATGTTTGAATTTGTCCACTCACAAAATTATGGAAAGTGCACGCATCAGAAATGATGAATTTGTAGAAAAGAGTGAAGAAGAAAGCAACAAGGAACTTGAAGATTATAGAAAATTTGTTTACTATGAACCTGATACCTTGCCAAATCTATCTGAGAGAAAAGAAGCTTCATCTCCCAAGTCCCTATTGCAAACAGTGCAACTCAAGCTACAAGGACCCAAGTCACAATCAAAGGCCACCAAGCTAGTTCAAACTGAGCCTGATGGACCCGAGTCATAGACAAAAGGACCTGAACTTGAAACTGAAATTCAAGAAGATGGTGGAACTCATTCAAAGACCAAGGAGCCTATGTTAGCAAGATATGTCAGAAGGCATCATGCACTTGATTAGATCATTAGAGACAAATCAGATGGAACAATGACAAGAAGCAAATTAAAAAGGTACATGTTTACTTGCTGAATTTGAACCTAGAAGTGTTCGAGATGCTCTAGAAAATGAAAATTGGATTGAAGCAATGAATTAAGAGATAGAGCAAATAGAAAAGAACAAAAACTAGACTCTTGTTCCTAGACCTAAGGATAAAAATGTAATTGGTACAAAGTGGGTATTTAGAAATAAGTTGAATGAAGATGGAAAAGTGTCAAGAAATAAAGCAATATTAGTGTGCAAAGGATATTCTCAAGAATAAGGTATTGACTATGGTGAAACTTTTGCTTCTATGGCAAGACTAGAAGGTGTTAGAACTTTACTAGCATATGTAGCACATATAGGATTTAAAGTATATCAAATGGATATCAAATCTACATTCTTGAATGGAATTCTTGATGAGGAAGTCTACATTGAGCAACCAGAAGGTTTTGTAGATCCTAGCAAAAGAGACATGGTTTGCAAATTACACAAAGCATTATATGGTCTCAAACAAGCTCCCAGAGCTTGGTATGAAAGACTACATAATTACTTGGTATAGATTGGTTTTCAAAGGACAAATGACAACAATAGTTTGTATATCAAAGAAGGACCAAATAAGAAGATTGTGTTGGTAGAAATATTTGTTGATGATACTCTATTTATAGGAAATGATGACTTATGCAAAGCATTCTCAAAAGAAATGAGTAAAGAATTTGAGATGTCCATGTTTGGTGAAAAAAAAATTCTTTTTTGGGTTGCAGATACAATTGAACAAAGATGGTATCTACATCACTCAATCCAAATATATCAAGGAGATATTGAAGAAATTTGGAATGGAAGATTTGAAACTTGTTGGAACCCCCATGTCTACTAGACATAAGCTTTCCAAAAATGATGATTCCAAGGTAGTAGATTAGACCACATGCATATCAATGATTGGAAAATTGCAGTATATAGTGCATACAAGGCCTGATATTGCATTAGCAGTTGGTATGGTGGCAAGATTCTCAGCAAATCCCAGAGAAAATCACATGATGGCAATCAAGAGAATCATGAGACATCTAAAAGGTGCTAAAGAATATGGCTTATGGTACAAACTTGGAGGCAATTTGGACTTGAAGGTGTTTATTGATGCTGATTGGGCAAGAAATATTAATGACAAAAAAAGCATTAGTGGTGGAGCATTCTTTCTTGGTAAAAGATTAGTGTCTTAGACAAGCAAGAAGCAAAATTGTACATCTCAATCCATAACAGAGGCAGAATATGTAGCAACAACAGTCAATTGTTCTAACATTGTTTGGTTCAAACAACTGTTGGAAGGAATGAAGGTAAAAATCAAAGATCCAGTTGTCATATATTGTGATAACACCAATGCAATCAACATATCAAAGAATCCAGTAATGCATTCCAAAACAAAGCGTGTTGCTATAAAATATCACTTCTGAAGAGACTTAATGCAAAATAAAGAAGTCAGATTGGAATATGTGAATACAAAAGAACAGATTGTAGACATATTCACCAAGCCATTACCTAAGGATGCATTTCAGTATCTAAGAGGTAAGCTAGGGGTCATTCCCCTATCTGAAATTCACTAAATGAAGTTTAGTGAATGCATCAACCAAAACCTGTTGAAGATCAATTAGTTGATGTAGAATTAGCAAGGGCATATTGCAGATGAATTAGTACTTAAGGTACATTGGTATTTAAAGAATCATTATTTTTTCATGTGTTGTCAAAGAGGGAGAAGTTTACTATCATATCTCTGAGAAATTTTTTGAACTAGAATAAAGTAAGGAACCACAAAGGGAGAAGTTTTCAAAGAGGAAGTTTGCTAAGAGGGAGAATGTTCTGAATGAACTTGGTAATAGTTGTTGTAGACAGAATCTAGTTAAAGGAAGAGCTCATACTGATAGAGAGAGTTCTCAAGGCCAAATCCAAAATTTCATTGTGGTATGACACGTTGTGTTGCTATCAATGCCAAAGAGGGAGATTGTTGGATACAATTGGTTAATTATGTGTTGTCTTCGATGTTAAACAAATGTCATATCATTATTAGTTAGTATATGCTGAGCTCACTCAGGCAGTGAAGACAGTTCTCAGTGTCTACTAAGTGTTCTTGTGTTTGCCTAGTTTAGAAGGCAGTGTCTACCGAGTTCACTTAGTCATTGAAAGAAAAGTTGAAGAAAGTGAGTGTTAACTGAGCTCACTCAATTAACAAAGGAAAGTTGGATGGAACTAGTGCTAACCGAGCTCACTCGATTGCCAAAGGATTTTTGTGAGTTTGCAATATTAACCAAGCTTCTGTTGGTTAATAAAGGAAATTATTTCTGAGTCAATTTCTATCAAGTTGCGTTGACTAACAAAGGATTTTCTTATTTTGTTGTATTAAGTTTAATTGATTTATCTATTGATTCTAGCCAACTATGGTGGTGAATATTGATTATTCTAAGTTGCATTTGAGTTGACTTGACAAAGTGGAAGATATAGGTATAAGGTCAAGTTGTGATTTCAAAGTGTGAAAGTGCAAGAGGTGATGATGTGATTTAAGATCTAATGATGAGAAGAGGAAGCGAATTTGAAGGATAAGTAGAATATCCTTGTAGAGCAGCAAAGATATATTCGATTAGGAAGGATCAAGTACAAGCTAGAACAGAGATTTGTAATCAGCATTTCAGTTGCATTCAAATCATTTCATCTCATTTTTACTCTCTAACCATTGTAGCAATGATCTAAATCTCCTAACAGAGTTGGCTTAATAGTTATTTGCAAATCCTCTAACAAGGTGGCAATTCCATTGAATTGTTCTCAAAACCTCTAACAAGGCCACTCCTAACAAGGTGATTAAATCCTCTAATAGGATCACACCTAATAGTGTGTTTTGTAACCTTTAACATGGTTGGCTCCTAATAGAGCTCACTTTAGAAGAGTGAAAAATAGTAACTAGTTGCAATTGGTGGTTTTTCCCAAATTGGGTTTCTATGTTAAATCCTAGTTTCAAATGTGTTCATGTTATTTTCTTTTATGTGTATGCAACTAAGTTAAAGTAATGGTAATCATAGATAACATCTAAAGGCTTATTTGTTAAATGAGCTAATCCAGTCCTTACTGAGTTACAACATTTTGTATGTATTTACCAAGCTTCAGCAGTATTCAGTTATCTATTTGCATTTTGTACTGACATCTAAGGGATATGGGATTTTTTTGTAGTAGTAGTTGATTCACCCCTCCCCTCTTAGTTAGTCCTCTTATATTTTCAACATTTTAGAATGCTACAAACCATAATATTCAATGAAAATAATAGAAATAACTATTGTGGTCTCCACAACACACGTCGATTCCTTACTATGAATGGGGACCCCCTACTTTTTTGACTCTTCGACTCATAATTCGAGAGTTGGGAGAAGAAAATTTGGTTAGGAGTTTGAATTTTAGAGTGTGTGTATATATATATATATATATATATATATATATATATATATATATATATATATAATTCATCTAGCACGTGCATCGAGGCACAACGCGCTTGCAAAAGGGAGAGAGGGTTATAAAAACCCTCCCTCCCCTTCTTCCTTATTCATTTTTTTGACCAAAGAGCGAGGAGGGAGAGGTAAAACACTCCCCCCCCCCCTTTTTCTTCAACCGTTGCATGCCCATGAGGCGCACACGCGCTACCATGCGCTTTGCGCACAAGTGGCGTGCTGCTGCGATGCCCCTCGTTGCACCCTTTTGGGTGTGTGTTGTCGTGCACGTGACGCCATTGCAGTGCCCATGCCTAGCCATGCCCCATTTAGGGCACGTGTGAGTGGCACTGTCATGGCGCCCACACCTGGCCGTGCCTGTTTTGGGGCGCGCGAGGCGCCGTTGCGGTGCCCACGCCAAGCTGCACCCCAAAACTGCTTGCGCAAGCGATGCGTGCAAGCAAGCTGTGCCCCTTTTGTGGCGTAAATGCACTACCTGTGCCACCACACGAGTGGTGCACGCATGTAGGCTGCATGAGCGAGTGCCCTCACCACCATGCGCAGCACACGCACTCCCCCAATTTTTTATTTTTTTAATTTATTTTTTTTAAAGCGAAAAAAAATTGAAAAAAAAAAAACTAATAAGTTCCCTTGGGGTTTTTTTTTTTCTCTTTTATGTTTTTATTTTATTTTATATATCCAATAATTAATCAAGGTCTTTTTTTTTTCATGACACGCAGGTAATATAAATGGCATCCACATCTGAATCAGCAGAAAAACTAGTTGTGTACAAGTTCCAAGGCATTACCCCAAAATCACAGTTGCACGATGAATACTCTGAGATCAAAGACATAGAACTTGGACACACCGACTTGGGAGAGTTCTTGAGAGTTTGTAACAACCCAACCGAAAGACAATCTTTGAGATCTACCCTAATCTATTCTGGATTAGTAAATGCAGCATCACATATCGGGACTGTGCAGTCAGCTGAATTGATTATGACCCTATCTCGACATTTTGTTCCTGATGAAAGGGTGGTCAAGAGCATCACTAGGGAAGTGGTCTTGGATCTACAACCTGATAATATCGAGAGGGTTTTTCATCTACTTAGAGTCGATCAATTCATCAGGCTTTCATATAAAGCAGCTGAGAGGTGGCATAAGGATCATTACCAAGAGGCTATCGACATCATATATTCTTTGTACTTCATTGAGAAACCATCTCAAGGGAAGATAATCAGCAAAGTAGATATGACTCGAGGATACATGAAGGATGACATTGGATATTCAATCATTCTCCTGAGCAGAGTTATGGGATTGCCTGCAGCAGGTCATCTCACTCCATTCATGGTCGACTTCATTGAGACCATCAGACACGCAAAGGTGCCATTGGATTGGGCCACCACACTTAGTGAGAACTTGTGTGACAAGTTGCAGACAGTAAAGGACAAGAAGAAGTTCTACATGACTTCTTATGTGGTATATCTACTTGCAGAAAGGACCACCGACTATCCTAGGTTGTACAAGAAGGGCAGTATGTAGGATCCTAATACATGGTCGTATATAGTCTATCCTCAACTAGTTAAGAAGAAGCTCTCACCACAGAGAAAGGAGTACAGAATTGTGACTGATGCCTTCATCTTTGCCATCATTCGATTCATTGAAGGGGATTATGGAAAGAGATTGTTTGATGAGGCCAAGACACAGATTACAACTCTTGGTGCATATTTCATCTAGTTCTAGACATTCACATACATTCGAGTTGGTGGAGCATCCATCAATCCAAAGAAACTCCCAAGGTACCCAAGTGACAAGTTGGTTTTAATGGAAATTTCTCAGCAGCTTGAGTCAGCTTATGAGAGGATCAAAAAAAAACGAAGGCCTTGTTGCGATTGGCCTTTTGTAATAGGAGCATACCAGGTGAAGACAAAGCATGATATCTTGACTTTTGAATGGGAATGGGAGAATTATCCTCTTGAAGAATATAACTCTCCCCGACCATTCTTTGACAATGTTGGTAAAGTGGAAAACCTGCAATGAAAAGAGTTCTATCACGAAGATGCCATTGAAGATCATTGGATGAATGCCACAAATGACTACGATGTTCGTATCGGAGACTATTGTAGAATGACTCTGTATTTAGCAGAGAAGGCTCTCCATTTGACCATCCCGGATGAGATAAGGCTACAAGACTCAGAGGAGCTACTGGATCCCTTATTCAATACAGATAAAGTTGGCGAGAGGCCCATCATGAATGTAGAAATTGATAGAGAGGAAGGAGATGATATTAATCATCAAGCAAGACATGTCATCATAATGATAAAGAGTTGGATAGAGAAACCCTTTCCACTTGATCCAATTTGGGATACAGTGATATTCCATGCACATGCTCGCCCAGAAAGGGTAAAGGGGAAGAAAGTCATAGTTCCTATCTTTGCGCTCCAGTCTCCTATAAGGCTAGAAATAGTCTACCAGCTTGATCGTCCAGTAGGGTACTACCATCCTTCAAAGAAGAAGAAGGAAAAGAGGAAGAGAGCCTCTCCTCAGAGGATTCAGGTGGAGCATGTTGAAGAACAGGCCCCTTCACAGCGATAGGAATCTACTCCCCAGGATCCCTAAGACTCTGGAATTTCTCATATCCAAGTTGATTTTCCATTGCCTCCTGTTTTGTCAAGCCAACAAGAAGAGGGAGAGATTCCAGAGACATCCATTCACCTGATGCATGAAGAGCTTGCTTCTCCTATGGTTCCACAGAAATAAAAGAGGATCAAGGTTAGAATGAACAAGAGGCAAAGAGTTCGTAAAATATTAGTGCATAATATGTCTATTCCTGAAACCATTCCTGAGGAAGAATCAAATGAGTGGGAAATATAGTCAAATGAGGAGGAGGAGCAAGTGCCTCTACAAAGGAGAACTCGATTGGCCAAAGCCACAGAATTGAAAAGAAGGAAGAGTGTCAAAAATACCCCACCACCCACCCAAGCTAAAATGGTAGAACTCTCTTCTTCAAAAGACAAAGTACAACAATGGGTGAATGAGCAAAGGGAGCTAGGTGATGATGTTCTCTCCATCCCTGATTTTGATTTCATGCCAGTAGGTACATAATTGGTTGGAGATAAGATTAGAGATACTCCTACAGGTGAACTTTAATAGCAAGATTGGATGCAGATGCCACCCGAGACACAAGGTCCTCATCCAACTCCACCATCTTCACCTCAAGTTATGATGGTAGATAAGGTTTCAGTGTCACCTCCAGCTCTGCGTTTCGAAGAACATGTTCAGAAGGAATCGTCATTACAAGGGGAACTAGAACCAAGGGTTACTGGTGAGCCATCAAAAGAGGCATAGGTAGTAGAATGCATACAACAACCTTCTTAGGAAGTTGAGGATCAAACTACGAGATCTACAGAAATAGAGACTACAAAAGAAGAACCCTCACAATAGGAGACTCCAAGCAAGAGTGATAGAGGGAAGGAGGTAGTTGAACACATCCCTTCATCATCCAAAGCCAAGGTTATAGAAAGACATATCCCAAGATGGTTTTGGAAAGAGATAATGAGGAGTGCCAAACATTAATTCCTTGCTTTAGAGGATGATATTTGTGACATTGCAGAGATTTTGAACAAGCCTGACTCTCCATTACATGATGCAACACCATTTGCATTTATTACTACTACCCGAAACCAGGACTTATTTGCAAAATTGGCTCACCCTCCAAAAGGTTCAGATGAAGAAGTTGTTAGCCTTCAGGACTATGAAGTGAAAGATATCATGTTAGGAAAGCCTACACGAGATACTTCCCGACAAATGATGACAATGGGAGTCAAGGAGGTTCTCAACCATATGGAACAGGATGAGATTGAGATCAGAACACTTTGAAGGCAAGTTGAGATATTAAAAGGATATTTACCTAAAGTTATTGGTCCTCTTGATTCTGAACACCCTAAGGAGACTTTGAATACCATTCTTAGAGAAGGGGAACGTGTATGATTTAGTCCATTTTTGAAAGCTTGTTAGGATTGGTGAGACAGCCTTGAGGATAGGGGTGTTACTATAATCATAGGAAGTCTGAAGTTATTGCATGCTACAAAAGAGAATGTTGATAAGATGATGGCAATTTTGAGGCAGGACTTCAGTATTATGGATGAGGTACGAGTATGGAGCAAGGATTTACAAACTCTACAAGCCATAAAGGGGCAAAGGTACCACATTCTAATTGATGTATATACCCGAGAAGAGTTAGACATGATAGATGATTGGATAGAAAAGATTATAGATGGAAATAAAGTGTTGGAAACATTGCATGATGAGATACATAGGCTCAAGGACCAAGCTCGAGAGAAAATTTTGGAAGCAGAAAAGTTTTATAGTGATGCATGCTTGGACATTTTTTAAGATGAAGAATGAGAGAAGCTTTTACTAGTTGAGGTAGTTGTGGATAATTTTAGAAAGACTTTAGAGGAAGCATCCAGTGATGAAGACATCAGACAAGCCTTTAGGACTGAGGAAGCACTGTTAGAGTTGGACACCAAACTCAGAGATTTTGCAGAAACTCAAATTGAGGTGGACAACTATAGACAGAAGGTCAAAGACAAGTATGAGGCTGTGGATCTTTCGGATGCTGCTAAGATTACTCAGATTGTAGAGAAATTCAAGGGCAAACATCCAAACATATCTTTAGGATAAAGATGAGCAAAACCCAAATGCCAGAATTTCAATTTTGACACTTAGTAAAATTTTGAGATTTTTGAACCAGACGAGGTTCGTAGCTCCGCAAGTTCACAATTTAGAGGTGCGCTGATAGTTGACTACTAGTTCCAAAAATAGCACTTTCCATGCATTGGGAACGCATTTTGACGGCAAGTTAACTCCGACACACATCAAGTGAAGGGCCAACTTCTATTTTTGGTGTCTCCATGCACTTCTACTTCGACTAAAGGCTTCCTCCTACTTTCTCTCTCATCCTTTCATTGTTTTTGACATGTAAAGGGCACATGCATCCAATTAATGAATAAAATATGGATGGAGTCCCTCTAAGCACCAGTTAGATTATCAGTTTGTATATATTTAGTTTGTTTAAATGTTTTAAAAGAATTTTATTGCATCAAGATATCTCTCACTCTCAACACAAATTGAGAAGACGATTTCTTATAAATACCCCATTGTAAAATGTAACAAGGGCCGCCGTTATTATGCAATAAAATTATGCTTTTGATGCTAGCATTCGGAGTGTAGTTATTCTTGCCTGAATTTGTCATTGTTTTGTGGATTTTATTCATGAGATTGTGATTGATCCAAAGGTTTATTGTGTTGAATCTGGTTGTGCGATATTTTAGTTCTGGTGTTTGCTACAGATTTATGAATTTCGCTGATGTAACGAGCTTGAGAAGAGATCACCCGATTGTGTCTACATAGTTTTTTGTCTCACATTAGTGCACTTTTTGTGGTCTTGCAATTTGATGAAGAGTGACATATCATTCGATTTGTTAAAGATTCTCACCTGCAATTGCATTAGTTGATTCTAGGAAGTGTTGCTCCTGTTTTCATTGGTTTTCTACCGATTTTTTCGAAGGTTTAACTCGCAGTGTGTTGTGTTCTGTAGCTTATGTCCATTTAGGAATTTCAATTTCAAGTTATTTGATTTCATGTTATTTTCTTTTAGTTTCATTATTTACTTTGCTAACCCCCTGTTAGAATAGGACCTCATAGTAGTTGCATTATTAGAGTTGCATTCATTGAAAAAATAGAAAATACAAAAATATTGTTCTTTTGGTGTGATATTTTGAGACAACAAACAGATTTTACTTCAATTCCAAGGTAAAATAATTTTTAGAACCAGCAAAGGCCTCCTTGTGAACACTCACATTTATCTTCTACTGAACGGATTTTGGTACGTCGCAAGAAAAACACTAAACCTTGGAGTGGATCCTTAAAAAGATTTTCTTTTCAAGAGAGGAATTACACTATGGATTCATGTCATTGACCTCATGCAAAACAAATGCCCAACAGAAGTAGCACTAGAAGGAGGGCCTAAAAACGAAGAACCTACTATTGGAAACAAGAAAGATTTGATAAAGTTTTTGAAATTTTGCACCCTTGCAATAATTTGCACTCCATAAAAGTTCAGAAATCACTTCTGAAATTTTCAAAAATTTAGGTCCACAGATCTGCAGATCCTTAGGTCTGCAGAACTCTATGGTGCGCAAAATTCAAAAGAAGTGAGGAAGTGTACTTCTGCAGAGGTGTGCTTTTTCCAAAATTGATACAATCTGGAAGATATTGATCCAAGATCCCCATTCCACCGAGCGTTAAGATCTTTGCCAAGTGCCCAAGAATTTATAGAGTTTACTCATTTTCGTAAGCCACATAGTGACAAAGGAGTACCCAAAATTCAACCACTTCCATTCAACATTTCGTCATCTTCTTCTACTCCACCACCAGGTGGACCTCCACATATTCCAACACTCCCATCACCATCCCAGCCACCTTCAAGTCCAAAAAATCCTCCACTAGCCTTTTTCACAAACACAGTTGATTCACCCATTAACTTGAGAGGTGCCCTCCATGAGCTCCCTAAGAATCTTGAGAAATTTTGTCCAAGGTTCATTTACAAAGAAACAAGAACCATCGAAGATCATGTCAAGGTTTTAAAGGAAACTTGCAACCGAAAGCAAATTGCTAATGAAGATGTGGTTCTTCATTTATTTCCCTACTCTTTGGGGGAAATTGCCTTTAATTGGTACATGAACCTACCACCAGAATGTATTGGAGACTAGGACACTTTCAAAAAATTGTTCTTAGAACAATTTAAAACATTCATCAATCTAGCAGTGATACATCAACAATTCATATCAATAAAAAGGGACCCAGCTGAGATAGTTTCACGCTTCAATCATCGCTTTCATATGGCCTACCACAAGTTGGAAACACCATACGCATTACCAGTTGAAGCCACCATCCAAGTTTATTTCAATGCTATGGATCCTCTTACTACGATCTTTCTGAGAAGACTTCCTACAGCAAATATTGACACATTGGACAAAGTCTTTGCAGAAGCGATCACGTTCACGAAGCAAGCTAATCCTAATGGGGGAGGAATGATGCTTCCTACATAGATAGTCCCTATAATGCCAACAGTTCCCATGGGAGCACCCACTGTGCCTAATCAATTCATACCTATGAACCCAGTTCCATTGAAGCAAGCACCCGCTCCACAAACTCAAGCGATAACATATCCAGGGTATGAGCCCCCAAAAATAGCCTTCTTTGAACAAAAAGCAATGGTTCCTATGGAAGCAGATAACAATCTCCTTTCAGAAGTTGGTCAAATGAAGAAGACCATGTCACAAATGAACAATGAATTGACACATCTTAGATTTTCACAAGGACAAAATAACAACTTCCAAAGAAATAATGTTGGCCCTTACAACAATAATTTTGGTTAGAATTACAATAGGAACTTTAACAATAACAGTAACAACAATGCAGGAAACAATGGCGGAGGAAACAACTTCAATCCTCCTGATCGCAATAATGGCTTCCAAATAATGGAAGCATTCCTGCTAATAACAATAACATTCAATATGTTGATATCAATCAATATGATGATGGCCAAAATATGCCTAGCAATGATGGTGCATACTATAATGGTAATTAGGAGGCGAATCAAAACTCACAAGTGAATGATAATCCTCCTCCTATTCAATTCAATGCAATGTTATTAGAATCTTATGATTCTACACATAATGTACAAGTGGAGCAACAAGCAAGTGAGGAATTCTCATTCCCTTTTAGTCAAGAACCTGATCTTCAACACGATGAGATGTTTGCCTTTCGAAATGATAATCGAAATACATATAATCTCATAAACAAAAAGAATCCCTTGACCGATGGAATTCCTCCTGGTTTGCAACCAACTCCACCTGATCCTAGAGCAAATAACAATCCACCACCGGTAAGGCTAGCCCAAGGAGGACAATAGTATCATAATCAAGTGAACATACCAACAATACTAAAGAACCCTGCTTGGTCTACTGAAAAGTATAATGCAGTTGAAGATCTGAAGAAAACGAGAGCCAATATGTCCATGTTCGACATGTTGCAGAATTGTCCAGAACAAAGAGAAGCTCTCATGAAGACATTGGATAATACAAAGGTTTCCCATAATATGAACAATATCCCTCAAAAGACGGTGCCACAAGAAGTAAATGTTTCAGAAGCAATGCCCACTATGTTCAAGGACAAAGTTGAGGTACCCCCATTTTTGCTGAGCATAAGGATATATGGGAAGAATCTTCACAATTGTCTTATTGATTCAGGAGCTTCATGTAATGTGATGCCATTATGAATAGCTCAAAGGCTAGGAGTTAATCCTCAACCCTCTAATCGAGTGGTAATACAGTTGGATAAAACATAGGTAAAAGTCATTGGAGTATTGAAAGATGTGCAGATACAGTTAAAAATTGATCCTCAGATCCAAGATATTATTGACATACATGTGGTTGATATCCCAGAGACATACAGATTACTCCTGAGCAGAGAATGGACAAAATGTCTCAGAGGATGGTTCTATACAAACTTCACTCAATTATGGTTGCCATGGAAAGGATTGAACGATCAAATCAAGATAGATGCTGAGCTTAAACTAAAAACAATGATCACAGATTACAATGCCCTGAATGAGGTAGCATTCTTACAATCAGACTTGGGTTCATATAAAGTGATGGTATTGAACATGGTTCCAAACAATGCACCTCAAGATCAAAATGAAGAACCTAAGGTGTCAGTACCCAAAAGTGAGACCGTGACACAATTCATAGAAAGTATGGTGACTAATCTACATTGTTTATGAGAGGAAGCTTACCCTAGTATCCTCCTTCCAAGATTTTTTTGGTTGCACAAAGTTACGAGTTACCATTCAAGATATATTCCTTTGCTTTCGAACATTCTTGCACAGGGATCTTGATGCAAAAAAGAGAGAAGGAAGATGAGCAACCAATTGCTTTTATGAGTTGTCCTCTAAAGAACCCTGAGTTGAAATATTCAAATCTCGATAAACAGTCCTTTACATTAATCAAGGTAGTAAAGAAGTTCCATCACTACATACTCAGAAGTAAGGTGTATGCAATTGTACCTGACCCAGTAGTAAAGACGCTTTTGATGCAGAGTGAACTTGGTGAAAGAAGGGGAAAGTGGATGGCAATACTTCAGGAATTCGATCTCAAAATTCAATCTATGAGATTAGTCGGAGGCCAAGGGTTGTCAAAAATGATCGCTGACAACCAAGAAGGAAATCAAAAGGAATTCAAATTTGATTATGAAACAAATGAAGATCATCAAAAGAAGATGGTTATATCACAAGTTGATATCAATCAAGGTGTGGTGATAGATGTGTGGTACCAGGATATTGTTTATTATCTCTTACAAGATCAATGCCCCAAATGGATGAACAGTTCACAACGTAGGGGACTTAAGATGAAATGTGAGTCTTACAAGTTACTTGATAACAAGCTATATAAAAGGAACTATGAAGGAATTTATTTGAAATGCTTAAGACATGAAGAAGCTAAGAATGTCTTGGAACATTTTCATGACAAGTATGGTATGGGACACGGTTCAACAGAAGCAACAGCTCACATTATTTTAAGATCGGGTTATTTTTGGCTCTCGATTCAAGGATACTTTTGAACATGTGCATTCTTGTCATATATGCCAAACCAGTGCTAATAAAGAGAGGCACCTAGCAATGCCACTACAACCGGTATACGAGGTGCACCCTTTCGCAAAGTGGGGACTAGATTTCATTGGCCCAGTAAACCCACCATCATCAACTGGACATGCATTCATTCTTATAGCTACAAATTACTGCACACGATGGACGGAGGTAGAGACTTTTAGAAATTGCACTGCTAAGGTGGTGACTGACTTTTTGGAAGAACATATTGTTACTAGATTTTGAATGCCATTCGCTCTTATATGCGACAATGGATCTGCATTTGAATCCGCATTCTTGACACAATGGGCATTTGAAAACAAAGCCATCATCAGATTCTCCTCAAATTACTACCCACAAGGAAATGGGGTAGCGTAGTCTACAAACAAGAAGTTAATCATTGTGATAAAATGATTGTTAAAGGAGAACCCTAGGGATTGGCATACACAGTTGAAATATGCCTTCTGGATGGATCGGGTCAGAGTTAAAAAGGCCTTGGGGACTTCTCCATATCTACTTGTTTACGGGCAAGAACCAGTATTCCCACTCAATCTCAAGATTCTTGCCTTAAAATTCATGAGTGGGTATGTTAATGACACTGACAAAGTACAAATCCAATTGATGAATCTTCTGGAAATGGATGAGAAATGAACAAATGCATTAGAGCACATGGCTCAACATCAAGTTGTTGTTAAGAAATGGTTCAACAAGAGGGCCACAATAAAATCCTTCACAATTTCTAACCTCGTCCTACTTTGGGATAAGGTGAAAGAAAAGTTGGGCAGCCATACCAAGTTTCAACGCTTGTGGATATGCCTGTATCGGATTGTGAAAATTCTTAGAGAAAACTCTTTTAGGCTAAGTTCCTTATAGATGGAATTTCTACCTTTGCCCGTAAATGGGCAATTTCTGAAACATTATTTTGAAGCTTTAAAAAAAAAATTAGTTAGATTTCATTTCCACATGTAGATTAGATTTTCATTTCTGCAAGCGTGTTTATTTCTGCAAGTGTGTTTCTTTTCAAGTTGTGTGTTTGCTTTCAGTCGTGTGTTCATTTTCAAAGTTATGTCAGTCCTAGGGGGTAAGGTGTACTTGGGATTTTTCTCAAGATTTTACTAACCACTCTTTGGTCCCGATTTCAGGAGGAGGTATTTCTTTGTCAAAACATTTGGATGGATGTGTGTCTCATACCAACTGAGCAATTGACATTTCTAGTGGAATTAGGGGACTTTCAGTCTGGAAATTAGAAGCCTAGACCAACAAGCTCTCAACACTTTGAAATTTTTAAAATATGATTGTTTTGGGTGTTGTTGAATTAAAGTCAAAGACGATATGGAATGATCCAAACTTCAACTGGTTCAAGCAAGAGGGATCTCCTCAAAAGGTTACTAAGATCATTGTTGGCATGAGAGTTTCCTAAAAGTTCTAAAAGAGGAATGCAAGGGATGTTCATAAGAGATCAAATCCAAGAAATGACATAGATGTTTTGGCTACACAGTCTAAGCGTAGTCAGCATACCAAAAAAAAAAAGACGGTGTTAAGTCTGAAGGATTCTAGAGATCTGAAATGGCTAAAGATACGTTACAAAACAAAGTATCTTGCATTCAAAAAGTATTGTTTCATCAAAAGTAATGTGTAGAATGACATGGAGCAATTATGCAAAAGGCCAAAAAATTAAAAGAACGTGGCATCCCGCCAAGAGCCTTCGAACTGATTCTCTCATTTGGTCAAGCATTTGATTGACAAAGAGTCTTCATGGAAATTTTGAATAAATGAGCTGGGAGGAGCAAAAGATTATTTTGAGTCAACAAAGAACTTTGATTGATTGCATCCTTATGTAGACACCTAAATTTGATTACACCACTTTAGCAATCTTATTTAGCTATCTCTAAAGGCATCATTAATTAAATTCTTATTTAATTAATCATTTGCCATCCCCTAGCTGATTAATTTAATTAATCATCTATAGTCCTAATTGATAAATCAAATAACCTATTATTTATCAAATTAAATCCTATTCTCCTATCTAATTCCAAAACCCTCATTTATTAAATAAATCTATGTGATAAATAAAGCCCTCAAATCTAACAACCCCTAAATTATCCTAAATCCTCCATTTAGCCTAATCCACCCCATCCACCCATACTAACCTAGCTTAGCCACTAACTCACCCACCCTCATGAATGCCATCCACTTGCATATCTCTAACAAGCCTAATCTAATCCTAAATCACCTCTAATCCCCCCCCAACCTTGTCACATTCCCTAAGCAAGCTTAAGACTTTCCTAAGCCAAGCAAAGTCAACAATCTCAACTCCCCCCAAAATATCCCAACCACCAAGCCTTCATTGCTCTTACAAAGCCATAAAGACTCTTACAAGCCCATTCATTGCTCTTACAAGCCATTTATGAGGGTCTTTAAGGCCTTAAGCCTCCTTTGTTGAATCATCCATCCCCTTGCCTCCATCCACTCACCCTGTGACATGTGTCACTCCCTGGTTGGTGCTAAACAAGCACAATCCATGTGCTCCCCTTTGAGTGCATCCTAGCCCTCCTTAAGCTTTCATCTCTCCTTGCATCTTAACCCTCCATCCCTGAAGCCCTTAGCCTATAAATTGGATCCCCTCCCAAGCCATATCATCACAATCCATTTAGTAAAGTTACCATGCTGTTTTGAGAAGCCATTTTATCAACCTCACTCACTCACACCAAAAAGCCATCAAAAATCCATTGAAGCCTTTGGAAGCAATCAAGCATACATCCCAAATCCACCAATAGACACATCTCCAAAACAAGAAAGGCCTCATTGAGAGAACCTCTTAATGGTTCATATTCTCAATTGAGGGTTTGTCTTTGTCTAGCATATATGTTATGCTTTTTTAATTTTGTAAATGCTTTCATTTCATGTACATTAGTGTTTCTAGCATAATTATTTAGTGTATACATTTTGACACGCCCGGTGGGACCCCGCAAGGGTCATTTTAATCTCCATTTTGTTAGTTTCACATACTTTTTCATGTTTTTACTAACCATGGGAAACTAACGTTTTGTTCTTTAAATTTTGAGTCTTTGTCTTGTGGTTTTTGCTTGCAGGATACTATTGACCGCCTCAAGAACGCACTCCTAACCCTGTCCTCAGTTTTCACCCAGCAAACAGTCAAAAACACAAAACTTTTTGCATCCCCACGACCTTAGGAACGCGATCCCGAGATGCGAGAATGCTGCTATTCTCCGGTGGGAACGTGAACCTGTGACCGTGAGTTTGCACTTTGTCAACAAAATAGTCTACCACGTATCATCAAATAGCCTCTTCATCCCCGCTGACAAATCCTCCAGCGGGAACACGCCTCAGAAACAGCGGGATCGTCATTCCCGCCTTGCCATTTCCTGTCTTAAATTTCTCGGGACTGTATTAAATTTTTGTCAGCAGAATCGTCATTCCTGCTTGCGGGAATGTTGTAAGGGCATAAACCCGCAAGATAGCTCTGTCAAAAAGAGCTCTCGGGTTTTTGGCTCGCAATTTTAATTTTTTTTTAATAGTCTTTTCTGTCATTCCCGTGATCCAGCTTCGTGGCGGGATTGTCATTTCGTGACCAAGAACTCCAGCGGGATCGCCTTGTTTGTCTGACCAAAGCTTTACTTCACATTTTCCACGTTCCTACTAACAGTTCTTGCATTCTCGCGGCTACGAGAACGCGTTCTTAACCCGCGGGATCACTCTGATAGCTACTTGGTTCAATTTTTTAACATTTTCTAGTGCATGTTTTTATTCTAACTAGTTTTCTCCAGGTTTTCTCATCATATCTTTATGCTCATTATCACATCATAATCATATTTATTTATTTAAAAAATTAAAAATAAAAATAAAAATAAAATTGACTTTTAATGGTTCCGTAGGATATAGACCATTCTAAGCATTTTTACGCATATCAAAAAGAACAAAAAAAGTTAAAAAAAATTTTCCATAGTTAAGCTTTCATTTTGAAAGATTTTGGATGACTAATCAAATTGTTTTTTGTCGAATTGCAGGTTGGAGCAACAAAACTAATTATGTTTTTTGCAGGTTTTTCTTAAAATGAACTTGAATGTTTAAACATTTTTTCTTTGAATGAATGTTGCTCCAATATAATCTTGAATTCCATGGATTAAAATCAACCTTTCTTAGAATGTATACTTAAAACAAACAAACTCAATCTTGAATGCAAAGGATTAATTAATCATTGCAATATCTCACACTTCCAATTTGGGCTTAAAACACTCTAACACAATCTTGAATGCTTAACAATCAATGAACATTGCATAGTTTTGACGCATTTCAATGATGCTCGCATTTCTTATGTTGACGAATTCTCAATTTCCATTATGTTAATGACGTTGTCAAGTTGGAATGAACATTGTATGCCATAATCACAAGTGTTTTCAATCATAGCTTACAAAATCTAAATCATCAACTGGAATGAACGTGTGTCTTTTAAACCAAAGATCACTTGTGTGGTCTTATTTTCCACCTTTTTAGGAGGCCTTCTTGGGGATTTCATCACCCCTTGGGACGACCTCAACTCTAGTGTTCTGGCGAAGTATAAAAATCAGGAGGTGAATCCAAAGACACCTCTCTTGGGATCAAGATTTTGTCACTCGGGCTAAGCCTCAAGGAACTTTATACCCTTGAGAAGTGAAGGAGGAGAAGTGGGTTACCGCTCCTCTCGGCTATGTGACATATTTTTGGTTTCATCTACGGATTTGAGCCTCACGTACCTTGCATATATCGAGGACTCCCTAGCTAAACCAAATTTCATCCTTGTAGAAAGCTTCCTAGGATGTTGGTGTGTTTGACGTGCTTGCTCCAAACTTTTGTCTGCTTGTTTGTTCATAACTTTTGAATGAATATTTGCCAACTATGGTCAAAATCCTAGAAAAGCAGAAATCTCCCAGCTGAAGGCATACTTAGCATAGTCACTACCTCATCAGAAGATCATCCAAGCTCCCTTGGTTCTTTGCCTTAGAACAATCCCAAATCCAAAGTCCATCCAAATCATCCCCCCAGCCAACTAGCAACCCAATCCAAAATCACCCAAGCCTTTAAAGAGTTGTTGTCACTCTGCCAAAGTTTGCTATCCAATCAATCTATCCAAATCCCTTAATCTCCCCAAGGTTATCTCTTTGACAGAGCATTGTCTAGGGTAATCCAGCTTTGTCACTTGTATCCCTCATCACCTTAAGCTAAACGTTGGGATCCACAAGTGGTCAATCTCATGTCATGCCCATAGCATCATTAGTCTATCCTCAAGTTGACACCAAAAGCCACCAATCTTGCACATAGGAAAGCAAAACTCTCACTTTTTGACAGCATGCCCTTGAAGTCTTCCATCCACAGGAAAGCCAAAAATCTCCAGCCAATCCTCCTTAGGTCTGTCATACAGCTTTGACTCTCCCTAGGAAATCTTTCATCAGCTAATCCAAAATCTGTGCTTAATCCAAATCCAACCATGAGCTTTTGTGTTCATCCATATGCAAGACCCCATCCCCCTCCAACTCATCATCAAAACATGAAATCCCAAACCTATCATGATGTGTCATCTCCTTCGAAGAGTCCATCCCCCTTCGAAGAGTCCATGCCTTCATCTCCTATTGTACCATCCACTCTAATCCAATCCTATCAAGATCTTGTCCAAAAGCATGTTGACATCCCCCAAAGCATAAAAGATGATACCATCATGCCATATCTTCCATCCAGAGCACCGTCGCCATCTCCTCCATCTCCAAACTCCCAAGCCATACCTCCTCCATTACAGGACATCTTTTCATCCCACCAGCTAAATCAAGATCCTATCCTTCCATTCCCTCTACTTCATGCTCATACCTCTCCCATAATCCATGATGATAGATCAATAGAAGAAGAACTAACTATCATATCTGGACTCACATCTTGTGTTCCACATAATGAACATCATATTGAACAAAGAAATAAAAATGTCTCTCTAGATGTTGGTATCTCCATTATTCCCGCATGGTTGCAAGACCTTCCATCTTCACCCCGAAGTTCCCATCCATCTTGTTCTACATCTGTTTTGGGCCCTCATCCTACTCCTTATCTTCAACCCTCCATTTTGGGTCCATATACCCCTTATCCACATCCCCCACCCTTTCCATCCATTTTGGGTCCTTATATACCTAATATGAATCCTTTATCCCCTCCATCTATCTTGGGACCTACTCCTTCATTCCCTCCATCCATTTTGGGCAGTTATATCCATCCATATCCTATGTTCCCATCTATCCTTCCATCCCCTCAAATCCTCCAGCTAGATCATCAAAGACACTCACCCTTGAATCCCTTCCAACCTTTAAACCCTATCACTCCATCCATTACCCCTCCATCTCCTCCATGTTGTTGTTCCCATACCATGGCTAATAAAAGCATATTGGATGCCAAAATAAAAAAGCATAAATCCAAAAATCCACAAAAATCCAAGTCTCAACATGTCCCTTCTAAAATACATGTTCCAGAAAAGAAGCATTTGATCCAAATCAAAGAAAAAGTCAAGAGGCCACAAAGGCCCAAGCTAAAAAAGTCAAAAATCATGTGGATACCCAAGATGCCCATAAAAGCAATGCATCTCAAAGAAAAATCTCAATTGACATCCATTCATGCTACTCAAAAAGCCTCATCCATCCATCCTTTATCCAAATCCCCATATATTCATCCTTCATCCCTCCACTCCACTCTTAGTCCATATGCTTCTTATCCTAAATATCCCATCCTCCATCTTCCAACTTTACTTATAGTCCTTATCTTTCTCTTCCTCCATTTTCTCCTCAACTTCGCTCAATACCATCTTTCCCACTATTTCATCACCTTTCGAGGTGTGTGCCAATGATGATCTTTCCATTTTCCCACAAGCCTTATGTCTTCGCATCCATTATCTGCCAAACTCCCACCCACCTTTCCACTTGTTCAATCCAATCCTTTTCCATCCACCTTACCAACATCTATGAGTAAAAATGCATCGAAAAAGTCAAAAAATAAAATAAAAATAAAAAACAAAAAAACAAAAAAATCGTCCAATGGTGAAAACTTGGCAATTCAAGTGCCTTGGACAAGTACCATGATGAAAACTTGGCAAACAAGCGTCATGCGTAATCCATCCATCCCCAGCTTAGCCTATCATCCTCATGCTTTTGGTCACATCTTGCCATCCAACTCCATCTTCCAATTTCTCCACCTATCTTTCATCCTCAAGATTTTATATATCACTATCCACTTATCTTCTGCAACCTCACCCCATCCTCCCCGCTATCATCCATCTCCCTAGCGCCTTCAGATTTTCCATCCTAGCTTCAATCCTATCACATCCATTGTAAGCCCTCCTTCTGCATGTCATCTTCTAATTGGGGGCATTGTATTCCTCGGAGATCTTGTCTTGTCCATCCTCCCTTGTCATTGGTATCTTGCACTAGGCTATCCTCATGCAAATCCAATGTCATCCTCTCATTAGCCATTCACTCTAGTGCCATCTATCAGCTCAGCTACCACCAACCTTAGCATTGTCCCCATCCTTGGTCACACATCTATCATCATCATTGGATGCATCCTGCCAAAACCATATCTTCCGCTATCACCTCATCCTTAGCTTCTGCATCTTGCACAACATCAAACCATCCTGTTATCCTATCATCCTGAGCTTTTGCCTGCTTGTAACTATCTTGGTCAGCTTCAGCTTGTAAATATCTTGGTCAGTCGGCTTATACATCCTCTTTAGCTTAGTACCATTGTATCTATCCAGCTTTCGTGTCAGTTCCTCCTTGATCAACATCTTGCACACATCGCACAACCCTTGGTTAGCTATTCCAATGCATCCTTTAGCTAGATCTCTTGTCACCAAAGTGTTATCCTTCTCAGTTCAACTTACCAAACGCATCACTCATCCAGATCCATTAGCTTAGGTGCTCTCCGATAGATCCTTGTAGGATATAGCTTTCCTCATGTCTGATCTTGGTCTGTTAGTACCTCGTCCTACCCATCTCATTGGCAAAGGGTTCTCTTTTGGATTTTCGCTTTCTTTTGATTTGGAATCTTCCCTTTTGGGTCTTGAAATATCTTTTCCAAGCAATCTTTTTGTTCCCTCCTCAAGGTTGCCACGATCTTCCATATCATGGTATACTGCGAATGGGGCAATCTGGGTGTAAGGTCTTGATCAAGTCTTTTGTTTGTTTTTCTTTTCTGCTTGTGTGTTACCCAGTGTCGGTTCCACTCTGATTCTTTCGAGGTTCATGTGTGATGTTGGGGCAATCTTTGTGTGTTTGTTTCAAGTCAGTCTGTCAGTCCTCTGGACAGTTGGTGAAAAGGCCTTGATGTTCTTGGTAACCTTGGCAATTAACTAACAGTCCTATAGCAAATCTAGTGCTCAACTACATGGTGGTACTTATCTTTGAAGTACCCCCCTACTCAAACAGCTTCAATGGATTCCCTTCATCTCCATTATCCCCCATCCATATCCAGCATCTGTCTCTCCTACCCCAGCTTATGCATCAGTATCTCTTTGCATCAATCATCACTCTTAGCTTTAGGGATCCACAATCCTAGTCTTCGGGATCCATCAATCCAATCAATCCACCAAGCCTCATCTTTCGAGATCCACAATCCTAGTCCTAGGGATCTCCGAAACCCATCTTCCGCCAATCTGACTCTTTGAAATCCTGTTGCATTAGCTTTCTCATCCCATCATCACTTCCCTTATCCTGGATTCCTTTTTATAGCGCTCTGCTCCTTCATCCTCCCCCCAATCCTGAAAGTCTTCAGCTTATTTACTCTTGTGCCTCTGATTTTCTCCTTTATCATTCTCCCATAGTGAGAGTTTGAGCTAACTTCAGCCCCTTCTCTTTGCCACTCTGAGTCCCCTTGCTTATTCCAGATTCTTGTATTTTTCAAGAAGCTGTCGAGCCTCATTTTCTCTCCCTGCTGCCTTCCTGAGGGGGCATCTCTACGTCTATTCTCTCCTCTTCTTATTCGAGACTAGGGCAACCTTGTTGCTAAAACATCTTCCTCATGTCGTCTCTATTCGAACGTCTTTGAAATAGTGTTGTCTCAACACTATGTCAAAGAGGGGCAAAATGTAGACACCTAAATTTGATTACACCGCTTTAGTAATCTTATTTAGCTATCTCTAAAGGCATCATTTATTAAATTCCTATTTAATTAATCCTTTGCCATCCCCTAGCTGATTAATTTAATTAATCATCTATAGTTCTAATTGATAAATCAAATAACCTATTATTTATCAAATTAAATCCTATTCTCCTATCTAATTCCAAAACCCTCATTTATTAAATAAATCTATGTGATAAATAAAGCCCTCAAATCTAATAACCCCTAAACTATCCTAAATCCTCCATTTAGCCTACTCCACCCCATCCACCCATACTAACCTAGCTTAGCCACTAACTCACCCACCCTCATGAATGCCATCCACTTGCATATCTCTAACAAGCCTAATCTAATCCTAAATCACCTCTAATCCCCCCCTAAATTTGTCACATTCCCTAAGTAAGCTTAAGACTTTCCTAAGCCAAGCAAAGTCAACAATCTCAACTCCCTCCAAAATATTCCAACCACCAAGCCTTCATTGCTCTTACAAAGCCATAAAGATTCTTACACACCCATTCATTGCTCTTACAAGCCATTTATGAGGGTTTTTAAGGCCTTGAGCCTCCTTTGTTGACTCATCCATCCCCTTGCCTCCTTCCACTCACCCTGTGACATGTGTCACTCCCTGGTTGGTGCTAAACAAGCACAATCCATGTGCTCCCCTTTGAGTGCATCCTAGCCCTCCTTAAGCTTTCATCTCTCCTTGCATCTTAACCCTCCATCCCTGAAGCCCTTAGCCTATAAATTGGATCCCCTCCCAAGCCATATCATCACAATCCATTTAGTAAAGTTACCATGCTGTTTTGAGAAGCCATTTTATCAACCTCACTCACTCACACCAAAAAGCCATCAAAAATCCATTGAAGCCTTTGGAAGCAATTGAGCATACATCCCAAATCCACAAATAAACACATCTCCAAAACAAGAAAGGCCTCATTGAGAGAACCTCTTAATGGTTCATATTTTCAATTGAGGGTTTGTCTTTGTCTAGCATATATGTTATGCTTTTTTAATTTTGTAAATGCTTTCATTTCATGTAAATTAGTGTTTCTAGCATAATTATTTGGTGTATACACCTGACACATCAAAGGGAATGAATACACAATGCACACACTAAGTTTGAAGGTTTTGACTTTAGAGATTTTGATTACAAAGTCATTTGAAATACGCTCAAGGTGTTCGAAATTTGGTTGGTGTTTGACACATAGCGGAAGAATGTTTGCCGATGAAGAAATGCCTAGGTCATTTCTTCCTTTTTTGGGGGCTATTTGTTGTGGTCTCCACAACACATGCCCCATTCCTTACTAAGAATGGGGACCCCCTACTTTTTTTGACTCCCGGACTCATAATTCGAGAGTCAGGAGAAGAAAATTTGGTTAGAAGTTAGAATTTTAGAGTTAAAAAAAAATGTAAAAATATCTAGTGCATGCATCGAGGCGCGACGTGCTTGCAAAAGAGAGAGAGGGTTATAAAAACCCTCCCTCCCCTTCTTCCTTATTCATTTTTTTGACCAAAGAGCGAAGATGGAGAGGTAAAACACTCCCCCACCTTTTTTCTTCAACTGCGACATGCCCATGAGGCGCGCGTGTTTCCCCGTGCCCTACGCGCAAGCGACGCACGCGACACTGTCACAGTGTCGCGCCCCTTTTGGGGTGCGTGTGCGCTACCCGCGCCAATGTGCGAGAGGCACGCGCATGCAGGTTGTACCCCTTTTGGGGCACATGCACGCTGCCCGTGCCACCACGTGAGTGAGTACCCTCGCCACCGCGCGTGACGCGCGCACTCCCCCAATTTTTATTTTTTTATTTTTTTTTTTAAAGCAGAAAAAAAAAAGTGAAAAAAAAACTAATAAGTTCCCTTGGGGGACCTTTTTTTTTCTCTTTTACGTGTTTTATTTTATTTTATATATCCAATAATTAATCATGGTCTTTTTTTTTCATGACACATAGGTAATATAAATGGCGCCCACATCCGGATTAGTAGCAAAACCAATTGTGTACAAGTTCCAAGGCGTAACCCTGAAATCACAGTTGCACAATGAATACTCTGAGATCAAAGACATAGAACTTGGACACACAGACTTGGGAGAGTTCTTGAGAGTTTGTAACAACCCAACCGAAAGATCATCTTTGAGATCCACCCTAATCCATTCCAGATTAGTAAATGCAGCATCACATCCTAGGACCGTGCAGTCAGTTGAATTGATTATGACCCTATCTCAGCATTTTGTTCCTGATAAAAGGGTGGTAAAGAGTGTCACTGGGGAAGTGGTCTTGGATCTACGACTTGATAATATCGAGAGGGTTTTTCATCTACCTAGAGTCGATCAGTTCATCAGGCTTTCATATGAAGCAGCTAAGTGGTGGCATAAGGATCATTACCAGGAGGCTATCGACATCATATATTCCTCATACTTCATTGAGAAACCACCTCAAGGGAAGACAATCAACAAAGTAGATATGACTCGAGGATACATGAAGGATGACATTGGATATTCAATCATTCTCCCGAGCAGAGTTATGGGATTACCTGCAATAGGACTACGATCATTGGATGAATGCCACAAATGACTACGATGTTCATATCAGAGACTATTGTAGAATGACTTTGTATTTAGCAGAGAAGGCTCTCCATTTGACCATCCCGGATGAGATAAGGCTACAAGACTCACAGGAGCTACTGGATCCCTTATTCAATACAGATAAAGTTGGCGAGAGGCCCATCTTGAATGCAAAAATTGATAGAGAGGAAGGAGATGATATTAATCATCGAGTGACACATGTCATCAGAATGACAAAGAGTTGGATCAAGAAACCATTTCCACTTGATCCAATTCCAGATATAGTGATATTTCATGCACATGCTTGCCCAAAAAGGATAAAGGGGAAGAAAGTCACAGTTCCTATCTTTGTGCTCTAGTCTCTTATTAGGCCAGAAACAGTCTACCAGCTTGATCGTCTAGTAGGGTACTACCATCCTTTAGAGAAGAAGAAGGAAAAGAGGAAGAGAGCCTCTCCTCAAAGGATTCAGGCGGAGCATGTTGAAGAACAGTCCCCTTCACAGTGACAGGAATCTACTCCCCAAGATCCCCAAGACTCTGGAATTTCTCATATCCAGGTTGATTTTCCATTGCCTCCTATTTTGTCAAGCCAACAAGAAAGGGAGAGATTCCAGAGACATCAATTCATCCGATGCATGAAGAGCCTGCTTCTCCTATGGTTCCACAGAAACAAAAGAGGATCAAGGTTAGAATGAACAAGAGGCAACGAGTTCGTAAAAGATTAGTGCTTAATCTATCTGTTCCTGAAACCATTCTTGAGGAAGAATCAAATGAGGGGGAAATAGAGTCAGATGAGGAGGAGGAGGAGCAGGTGCCTCTACAAAGGAGAACTCGATTGGCCAAAGCCACAAAATTGGAAAGAAGGAAGAGTGTCACAAATACCCCACCACCCACCCAAGCTGAAACAGTAGGACTCTCTTCTTTGAAAGACAAAGTACAATAATGGGTGAATGAGCAAAGGGATCTAGGTGATGATGTTCTCTCCATCCCATATTTTGATTTCATGCCAGTAGGTATAGAATTGGTTGGAGATAAGATTAGAGATACTCTTACAAGTGAACTTCAACAGCAAGATTAGATGCAGATGCCACCTGAGACATAAGGTCATCATCCAACTCCCCCATCTTCACCTCAAGTTATGATGGTAGATAAGGTTTCAGTGACACCTCCACCTTCAAGTTCAGAAGAGCATGTTCAGAAGGAATCATCATTACAAGGAGAACTAGAACCAAGGGTTACTGGTGAGCCATCAAAAGAGGCATAGGTAGTAGAATGTATACAACAACCTTCTTAGGAAGTTGAGGATCAAACTACGGGATCTACAGAAATCGAGACTACAGAAGAAGAACCCTCACAATAGGAGACTCCAAGCAAGAGTGATAGAGGGAAGGAGGTAGTTGAACACATCCCTTCATCATCCAAAGCCAAGGTTATAGAAAGACATATCCCAAGATGTTTTCAGAAAGAGATAATGAGGAGTGCCAAACATCAATTCCTGGCTTCAGAGGATGACATTTGTGACATTGCAGAGATTTTGAACAAGCCCGACTCTCCATTACATGATGCAACGCCATTTGCATTTATTACTACTACCCGAAACCAGGACTTATTTACACAATTGGCTCACCCTTCGAAAGGTATGAATGAAGAAGCTATTAGCCTTTAGGACTATGAAGTGAAAGATATCATGTTAGGAAAGCCTACACGGGATACTTCCCAACAAATGATGACAATGGGAGTCAAGGAGGTTCTCAGCCATATGGAATAGGATGAGATTGAAATTAGAACACTTCGAAGGCAAGTTGAGATCTTAAAAGGATATTTAGCTGAAGTTATTGGTCCTCTTGATTCTGAACACCCTAAGGAGACTTTGAATACCATTCTTAGAGAAGGGGAAGGTGTACGACTTATTCCATTTTTGAAAGCTTGTTAGGATTGGCAAGATAGCCTTGAGGATAGGGGTGTTACTATAATCATAGGAAGTCTGAAGTTATTGCATCCTACACAAGAGAATGTTGATAAGATTGTGGCAATTTTGAGGCAAGACTTCAATATTATGGATGAGGTATGGGTATGGAGCAAGGATTTACAAACTCTACAAGCCATAAAGGGGCAAAGGTACCGCATTCTAATTGATGTATATACCAGAGAAGAGTTAGACATGATAGATGATTGGATAGAAAAGATTGCAGATGGAAATAAAGTGATGGAAACATTGCATGATGAGATACATAAGCTCAAGGACCAAGCTTGAGAGCGAATTTTGGAAGCAGAAAAGTTGTACAGTGATGCATGCTTGGACATTTTTGAAGATGAAGAACGAGAGAAGCTTTTATCAGTTGAGGTAGTTGTGGAAAATTTCAAAAAGACTTTAGAGGAAGCATCCAGTGATGAAGACATTAGACAAACCTTTAGAACTGAGGAAGCACTGTTAGAGTTGGACACCAAACTCAGAGATTTTGCAAAAACTTGAATTGAGGTGGACGACTACAGATAGAAGGTCAAAGACAAGTATGAGGCTTTGGATCTTTCGGATGCTGCTAAGATTATTGATATTATAGAGAAATTCAAGGGCAAACATCCAAACATATCTTTAGGATAAAGATGAGCAAAACCTAGATGCTAGAATTTTAATTTTGACACTTAGTAAAATTTTGAGATTTTTCACCCAGTCGAGGTCCGCTGCTCTGCAATTCAGAGGTGTGCCGATAGTTGACTGCCAGTTCCAAAAATAGCACTTTCCATGCATTGGGAGCACATTTTGATGGCAAGTTAACTCCAACACACTTGAAGTGAAGGGCCAACTTCTATTTTTGGTGTCTCCATGCACTTCTACTTTGACTGATGGCTTCCTCCTACTTTCTCCCTCGTGCTTTCATTGTTTTTAACATGTAAAGGGCTCATGAATCCAATTAATGAATAAAATATGGATGGAGTCCCTCTAAGCACCAGTTAGATTATCAGTTTGTATATATTTAGTTTGTTTAAATGTTTTAAGAACATTTTATTGCATCAAGATATCTCTCACTCTCAACACAAATTGAGGAGACGATTTCTTATAAATACCCCATTGTAAAATGTAACAAGGGCCGCCATTATTATGCAATAAAATTATGCTTTTGGTGCTAGCATTCAGAGTGTAGTTATTCTTGCCTGAATGTGTCATTGTTTTGTGGATTTTATTCATGAGATTGTGATTGATCCAACGGTTTATTTGGTTGTTTTTGGTTGTGCGATGTTTTAGTTCTGGTGTTTGCTACATATATATGAATTTCACTGATGTAACGAGCTTGAGAAGAGATCACCCGATTGTGTCTACATAGCTTTTTGTCTTGCATGAGTGCACTTTTCATGGCCTTGGAATTTGATGAAGAGTGAAATATCATTCGATTTGGTAAAGATTCTCACCGACGATTGCATCAGTGGATTCTAGGAAGTGCTGCTCCTATTTTCATTGGTTTTCTATCGATTTCTTCAAAGGTTTAACTCGCAGCGTGTTGTGTTCTGTAGCTTATGTCCATTTAAGAATTTCAATTTCAAGTTATTTGATTTCATGTTATTTGCTTTCAGTTTCATTATTTGCTTTGCTAACCCCTGTTAGAATAGGACCTCATAGTAGCTGCATTATTAGAGTTGCATTCATTGAAAAAATAGAAAATACAAAAATATTGTTCTTTTGGTGTGATATTTTGAAACAGCGAACAAATTTTACTTCAATTCCAAGGTAAAAGATTTTTTAGAACCAGTAAAGGCCTCCTCGTGAACACTCACATTTATCTTCTACTGAGCGGATTTTGGTACGTCACAAGAAAAAACATTGAACCTTGGAGCAGATCCTTAAAAAGATTTGCTTTTCAAGAGAGGAATTACACTATGGATTCCTGTTGTTGACCACGTGTAAAACGAATGCCCAACAATAACCTAATAGGAAATCACACTCAAACTTAGTGCAATGAGTAAGGAAAAACATTTTCTATTGCATGATTGAGTAGAACAAGTATTTGGGGATGTATTGGTATGGTTGTCATTGATATCAACTTGATGATGATGTTATCTGTGAATATTTTTCTTTATTCAACGTTGAGTATATTGCTCTGCATGCTCTGTATGTTGAGAATTTGTTGATGAGATTTTGGCATGATGTTGAAAACTCTTTGCAAATATCTATTTCAAGTCTTTGTGGTTCATAATGTAGTACAAGGGATTTGACAATTATTTTTACTAAGTTGTGACTAACTATGGTTTTTCTATAAAATACATGTTTTACATTTTACTACATGACTATTTATGATGTTGCACGTCTAGAAATGATTTAGTAATGTCCTTAGCTTCATTCATCTTAGTTAGCATGAGAGGTTTTAGTTTTGAAGACTTGGTTTCACAATTCGACGTTGTTTCTACTAGATTGATTTGACTAACCTCAGGTGTTTACACATCTTTATTTTTTCCTTGGTTGTTGTAAAGAGTCTAAATGTAATGTGTCTAATAATATTTTTGGTCTCATACATGATGTGTAGTGGTCCACTTCTCATTCCTCCCCATCGCGATAATGTTTAGTGTAGACCTATTTCAAATTGGTTTCAGCTAGTTGCATGGTTGAATGTAGGATACTTCTCAAGTTATGTGTTGATATAAATTCAAATGAAAATGATCATGGATTGCACATGGTTTTGAGAGTGGAAGTGATGTTTGTGCATACTCCTATATAAGTGGATACTTATGTGAAGAGGACATAAAGAAGAAGATTTGTTTCCTTGATTCTTGTAATGAGTATCTAAGGATAATATGGTCATTTATGTGTTATCTCTCTTTGGACAACAAGTCCTTTGGTTGTGAGTCTTTCTCTATAGAAATCGCCTTAACAAACATGTGTTTTTATAATTGAGAATAATCTTCTCTCTAGGTTTTTCTTTAACATGGACTTCCACATAAATTTGGCACTTTATGTGCCTTGTGGTTGTTGCACTTTCATGTTTTATCTTTCTACAATTAAGGATTAAAGTAACATTGGTGGAACTAATTATCAATATTATTACACATATAACTATAAGCACTCCACAAATGTCAAGTGCACCTATAGATATACATAATAATCGACATGTATTGTAGAATCTGTTGGACATATAGAAGGAGTAGTTGAGGGGGCGGGGGGGGGGGGGGGTTGTGTGAATCAGTTACTAGTAAAATAAATTCTAGATCCCTTAGATGTCAACAATAAATTTTAGACTAAGAAAACTAATTATTGTTGTTACTCGGTAAGCACACAAAAAATGTTGTCACTTAGTAAATGCAGAGTTTGAATTACTTTTAGCAGATCTTAAAACATTAACAGTAATTAACTTGCAAGCATAAGAGAAATAACATGAACACGTGAGACACCAGTATTTAACGTGGAAACCCAAGTTAGAAAAAACCACCAATGTAACTAGTTATTATTTTTCACTCTTCTAAAGTGAGCCTTGTTAGGAACCAACCTTGCTAAAGGTTACAAAACACATTGTTAGGGGATTTAATCACCCTGCTATGAGTGGCCTTACAAGAGGTCTTAAAACAATTCAATGGGATTGCCACCTTGTTAGAGGATTTACAACTAGTTGGTAAACCAACTCTGTTAAGAGATTTTAGATCACTACTACAATGGTTAGAGAGTAACAATGAAATGACTTGATTGTGATGTAACTGAATTGCTGAATCTAGATCTCTTTTCTACTTAAACTTGATCTTTCCTGATCAAATATTACTTTTTGCTCCACAAGGATACCTGCTTATCCTTTAAGTTTGCTCCCTCTCTTTTCTTCAATTCAATCAACACACTTGCACACACACTAGAAATCTCATCTTGACCTTTTATTTATACCATCCAGATTGTCAAGTCGGCCCAAATTCAAATTACAATAACCAATATTCATCACCATAGTCAGCTAGAATCAATACATAAAGTAATTAAGCTTCATAAGCCAAAACAAGAAAAATCCTTTGTAAGCTGACCCTACTCAGTAGAGACTAACTTTGGAACAATTCTCTATGTTAACCAACAAAAGCTCGATTAACACTACGAACTTGCATAAATCCTTTGGCAACCGAGTGAACTTAGTGAATACTAATTCTGTCCAACTTTTCCTTCGTTAACCGAGTGAGCTTGGTTAACACTCTTTTCTGCCTAAATTCCTTCAATGCCCAAGTAAGCTCAAAAGACATTGTCATCTATTCAGAGTAAACCTGTGAACGCTCGATAGACAAGGAAAACTATCTTAACTAGCCAAGTGAGCTCGGTAAGTATTGTCTATCAATTGATATGACATTTGTGTAACATTAAAGACAATACACAATTAATCAATTATATCCAACAATCTCCCTCTTTGGCATTGATGGCAACACAACATGTCATAGCATAATGAACTTTTGAAAATAAGACTCCCTTTAACAGAAAATTTCTCCCTCTTTGATTTTACACAAGAACTTCTCCTTTATGTTGTATTCTTCCTTTGCATACCTTCTTTTTAGACTTCTTCCTCTACAAAATTTCAGAAAGATAAAGATATGACAGTAAACTTCTCCCTCTTTGACAACACATGCCAAATTTGTATCAATGTACCTTGAGTACTGATTCATATGCAATATTCTCTTGATTATGCTGCATCAACTAATTGATCTTTAACTTGGTTCTGGTAGATGCATCACTAAACTTTATTTCGTGAGCTTCAGATAGGGGAATGACCCCTAGCTTACCTCTTGGATACAAGAATACATCCTTAGGTGATGGCTTGGTGAATATGTTTGCAATTTGTTCTTTTGTATGGACATATTCCAATCTAATTTTCTTTTTTTTGCACCAGTTCTCCTACAAAGTGATATTTTATAGCAGTGTGCTTTGTTTTGGAATGCATCATTGGATTCTTTGATATGTTAATTATGCTAGTGTTATCACAATACATGACTATTGGCTCTTTGATTTCAACCTTCATTCCTTCCAGCAATTGTTTGAACCAAATAATGTTAGAACAATTCATTGTTGCTGCAACATACTTTGCTTCTGCAGTGGATTGGGATGTGTAGTTTTGCTTTTTGCTTGTCCAAGATACCAACCTTTTACCAAGAAAGAAAGCTCCACCACTTTTGCTTTTTCTATCATCAAGATTTCTTGCCTAATCAGCATTAGTAAATACCTTTAGGTCTAGGTTTCCTCCAAGTTTGTACCATAAACCATAGTTTTTAATACCTTTCAGATATCTCAAGATTCTTTTGATTGCCATCATGTGGTTCTCTTTAGGTTCTGTTGAGAATCTTGTCACTATCCCAACTGCTAAGGAAATATTAGGCCTTGTGTGAAGTATATACTATAATTTTCCAATCATTAATCTGTATAAGGTCTAATCTACTTCTTTGAAGTCATCTTTTTTGTAAGCTTGAGCCCAGTACACATAGGGGTACCAACTGGTTTAGAATCTTCCATACCAAACTTCTTGAGTATCTCTTTTACATACTTGAATTGGGTGATATAGATACCATTTTTTTTCTGTTGTATCTACAATCCAACAAAGAATTTTATTTCACCAAACATGGACATCTCAAACTTTATGTTTATTTGTTTTGAAAATGCTTTGCATAGGTCATCATTTCCTATAAATAGAGTATCATCCACAAATATCTCTACCAACACAATTTTGTTATTTGGTCCTTCCTTGATGTATAGACTACTAATATCATTTGTTCTCTGAAAACCAATCTATATCAAATAGTTATGTAGTCTTTCATACCAAGCTCTAGGAGCTTGTTTAAGGCCATATAGTGCTTTGTGTAATTTGTAGACCATATCTCTTTTGTCATGATCAACAAAACTTTCTAGTTTTTCAATGTAGACTTCTTCATCAAGAATTCCATTCAGGAATTCAGATTTAACATCCATTTGATATACTTTGAATCCTTTGTGAGTAGCATATGCAAGTAGGGTCCTAACACCTTCTAATCTTGCAATAGGAGCTAAAGTCTCACCATAATCAATTCCTTCTTCTTGAGAATACCCTTTACATACTAATCTAGCTTTGTTTCTTGATACTTGTCTATCTTCATTCAACTTATTTCTAAATACCATTTTGTTCCAATCACATTTTTATCTTTATGCCTAGGAACAAGAGTCAAAGTTTTGTTCTTTTCTATCTATTCTATTTCTTCATTCATTGCCTCAATCCAACTTTCATTTTTTAGAGCATCCTTAACATTTTAGGTTCAAAATCAACAAGTAAACATGTACTTTTTAATTTGCTTCTTGTCATAGTACCTTTTGATTCATCTCCAATAATATGATTAGGTGCATGATGCCTTTTGACATACTTGGCCAATATAGGTTCTTTGCCTTTTGAATGAACTGTACAGTCTTCATTTTGAATTTCAGCTTCAGGCCCGGGTTGTTTAGACTTGGCAAGTTGTGACTCAGGTCCCTGTGACTCAGTTTGTATTTCTTGCAACTCGGTAGCTGTGGAAGACTCGAGAGGTGAAGTTTCCTTAATGTTAGATGTGCCTGGCAATGTATCAGGTTTGAAACAAACAAATCTTTTATAATCTTCTAGTTCCCTTTTGTTTCCTTCTTTAGTCTTTTCTGCAAACTCATCAATTCTCACATGTGCACTTTTTATGATTTTACGAGTAGACAAATTCAAACATTTATATGCCTTACTTCTACAAGAATATCCTAAGAATATACCTTCATCACCTTTCACATCAAACTTGCCTTTTCTAGACTCTTTCAAGATATAACATTTACTGCCAAATACTTTTAGATAACTTACATTAGGTTTGTAGCCATACAATAATTCATAGGGAGTTTTATGTGAGTCCTTCTTCAACTGTACTCGGTTCAAAGTATGAACTGTAGTGTTGATGGCTTCCTTCCAGTATTTGATAGCAACATTCTTTTCAATCATTAGAGTCCTTGCACAATCCATGATGGATATGTTTCTTCTTTCAGCTATTCCATTCTGCTTAGGAGTACTAGGGGCTGATACTTGCCTTTTGATTCCTCTTTCAATGCAAAAATTATTGAATTCATTGGAGACGAATTCACCACCTCTGTCTAATCTTAAGCATTTCAATCATTTTCCTGTTAATTTTTCTACTCTTGCTAGATACCATTTGAATTTTTCAAATGCTTCTGACTTTTGTCTAATATACATAACAGTCATCATTTTAGAGTAGTCATCAACAAAAAGAATAAAGAATTTTTCTCCACCATAACTTTCTATTCCAATGGGTCCACATAGGTCAGTATGCACAATTTTCAAAACATTTTCAAATTGACAGTTTTTGCTCTTAAAACTGGTCTTTCCCATTTTGCCAATCTGACAATTTTTGCATAAACCAACATCTGATTTCTTTAAACTAGGGATACCTCTTACTTTTCTAAATTTGCTTATCTTGATCATATTATCAAAGTTTACATGACATAGTTTTCTGTGCCATAACCAACTTTCTTCCATTTAACCAATAAAACATGAGTAATCACCAAGATCAAGATAAAATAGGTTACCTCTTGTTTGTTTGCCTAATCCAATCAGATTCCCTTTTTCATCCAGTAGTCTTGCCTTGCCATGCATGAATTCTATCTTGAATCTAATGTTGATTAGCTATGACACACTTAGTCACTTATGTTCTAGTCCTTCAACCCAATAAGCATTGTCACATACAGGTTCATTGGTTAATGAGATTCAACCTTTCCCTCTTATGCAACAAGGTTCATTGTTTCCAAACCTTACACTATGTAGTGCCTACCCTCGTTCACATCTTTTCTAGACTCATTGTTGCTATTATTATCAGACTTTGATGGACTAGTATTATGTTGATGGATTAGTGGAATTGTTTTGACACTATCAGACATTATGTTATGGATTCAGTTGTTATATGATGGGATCATTTAGACTTTACATTTCATGTATGTATGATGATCATTATATTGTTTTCAGTTATTGTTGATGATTAGTTAGATGGTTAATTATCTCATGTGTTTTATTATGGATACTTACCCCATACTTGCATGTGTATGGTGTGCATGTTTTCTTATTGTATGGCGTTTCTGATGTGGTTAAGGAAGGGAGTCGTAGTCACCTGCTTAGTCGGGATCTACACGATGCACCACTTCCTGCCATTGCTTGTTTAGCTTAGCACTATATATATATATTGTATGTACATGCATGGTTTTTCTGCAGGTTGCAAGTACTGGGTATCAACTTCCCTGAATTGCCAGGATGAGCATACCCTATTGTACTATCTCAAT